>JAHRHZ010000144.1:47291549-47351608 GCA_024137785.1 Ginglymostoma cirratum | reverse complement strand
ACACCTTGTTATCTCGGATTCTCCAGCATCTGCAGTACCTATTATCTCATTTCCGTCTACCACTATGTTACTGGGCAATCCTTCAGTAGCCTGCCCCTGTTTGGGTTGAAGGTGGGATCTGAGAGGAAGTAGCGATCAAATAACTTAAATAGTTCCCAGGGATATGGAAAACTTTCCCTTCACCTTGTTTTTTTTTCAAATAAACCTCTCCTACAGCTGTGACAGGCCACATCTGACACCCCGCCCCAAAAAAAACTTGTCAGTATCTCAAAATCCACAGCAGACTTTTTTAAACAACTGTACTTCTTCCTGGTATTTTCTAATGGGCTGCCTGATCTCATGATGCAGGAGCTGATTAGGCCCATTACCAGCCTTGTTAACTGTCATTTCCAGTCTCCAGTTTTCTAAACTTGTGGGAGAAGTTCAACTCCCTAGAGGAGCACATCCAGAATCAGGTTAGACAGCCAGTACTCTGTGTTGTATATGAGTCTGAAAGGGTTTTCCCTTGATTGAATGCAATAAGCACAGCCACTGTGGTGACGCCAGGTAGGCTTTATCAAAGTAAACAAGGAGATTGTAGGAGACAGGCCTTACTTTCATGAACTGTAAAATTGTAAGGTCTAAAAAAAAACATAAAACCAGGTTCATGTACTGTAAATTACAAACAGCCAAACTTCAAGACAGAAGTGATCTATACAGGTATGAAGGTGTAAATTGCAAATTCCAAGTAGGATGAACTAAGCAAACGTCTAGTTCATTGAAATACTACTGGAACTCGGATTATGACAAACTGGTGCAACGCAACTGTCATTGTCTAATGCAATTAAGAGAAGAGAAGAGACATCATCATAAATAAAAGTACAGGACAGTTGCCATTGTATAACTCAATTATGACATTATAAATGTTATTATCATAAGCAAATGGCCATGGACAACAAAACAATTAGCTGAAGTCAGGAAGGGAAGGAACATTCATATCTATGAATCATGGAGCTCGGTATTGCCCCAACAGGTTAAAGATTGTATTTTTTCTTTCTGTTTTGGAAAGCACATTATGTCTATTCAGAGATAAAAGGTACTGCAGATGCTGGAGAATCCGAGATAACAAGCATGGGGCTGGATGAACACAACAGGTCAAGCAGCATCATAGGAGCAGGAAAACTTGACGTTTCGGGCCTAAACCCTTCATCAGAAAATGTCTATTCAGTCCTGTTTATACCAGACTGTGGAATAAATTAAAGATATAAATGGTATTAAACGTTGCACAATTCAGCAGGATGATAACAGGAGGTGTGTTTGTGATAGTTGTTTTATGAACTATCATAAAAGGAGGACAACATCAGAGCTTGGTTCCTGTAGTCGGAGAAAAACAAGCATCTGGGTGACAGTTGGAAGTGCTCAGAAATTTTCTGTTGACTTACTCCGAAGAAAAGATTTGGCTGGAGGAAAAATGACAGGTTTCTTTTCACAGACAGTCAGATGTGAAGGAGATGGAGCAGTTACAGGAACAATTTCTAGGTATTTTTCAGGCATATGCAGTGATCAAAACAATTTCCATCATCAAGAGTTTAATGTGGTACCACAAGCAGCTGTTAGAGTAACTGAAACTTTCTTCAATGATGGGGATACTTCAAAAGAAGGATTTAGTAAGTTTTCTTGAAGTGAAATTCAGAAGGCAGATCCAGAGCTAAGCAAGTTAGATCAATCAATCCACACAGAAGCTGAAGATGAATGAGTTCCAGAACGCTAAAAATGGAATTTTGACTTACAGTGGCAGAATGTGTAATTATTCATCAGGTAGTGGTACTGCACAGACATCGTGCAGATATTAGGAGTAACACATGAAACTCCTATGGCAGAATATTTAGGAACATAGAAAACCCAATTATTGATAAACAGGTATTCTTCCTGGCCAGGTCTTCGTAACAACACAGTGTAGTGCTACAAAACATGCCATATGTATCAGGTAGTACAATAACCTCAAAACAAAACAAACCAGCACTATTAATATTCATTCCAGTTTATAAGGATCATTCAGTACAAGGTTAATACATTTGCAAGACCGTTACTGAAAATGGAACCCCAGTTTATCCTTAGAACTATAGATAATGGACACTCATATTTCAGTAGCTATTCCTTTGAGGATAATTATCGCTGAAGTAATTGTGGAAAATAAACTCAGTCTTTTACTCATTATTGACTATCAATAGAAATATAGTTGGATCAAGTTCCAAATTTACATCTAGAATTCTTCCAAGGCATAATAAATAAAGCAGTATATAAAGCAGTTGAAGCATTTCATTAAATAATCTCTCTCAAAAACAAAACACCCAACAGACCTCTACCCTGTTTAAGTGTTAAAAAGAAACTATCAAAAGGGTTCTTGCATGTTTAAAAGTTGAAGAAACAGCACTAAAATGCTATTCTCAGTTTATATACAGAAACCTCTTGAACAAACTACGGTATTTGAAGTACTTAAACAAAGACTGTTCTAAACTATTAAAGCTTACCTTCATGCAAAGAGTGTTTGGTTCCACCATTTTGTCTCTCCAATTTAGTAAAAAGGTAGATGGAAGCCAGCATAAAGGAGCAGGAAAGTTGGGATCCTTCTTCCTGCTCCTCTGATGCTGCCTGGCCTGCTATCCTCCTCCAGCTCCACACTGTTAACTCTGACTCCAGCATTGGCAGTTCTTACTATCTCTGAGGGAAGCCAGCATGATGTCATTGCTCCTTAATCAGTTTGACTGCAATCTAGGGGCCGAAACATGCTATTACAAGAAGGGTCCTGACCTGAAATGTTAACTTTCCAGCTCCTCTGATGCTGCCTGGACTGCTGTGTTCCTCCAGTTCTACACGGTGTTGTCTCTAACTCCAGGATCTGCAGTTCTTGTTACCTGTACATAGAAACAGTTCATAGAAGGGCCCAGTAAAGGAACAGCAATAGTGAAAAATAAAAATGGAGAGAAAAATAATAGCAAAGTTTAAGAAGTTAAGGAAGGAAACAAACAAGCCCTGTACTCTGCTTAAATAAAAAAAAGTATACTACCTTTGACAAGAAACACTACACAAGCAGTTAATGATGAGCTGAGGAGGAAGTGATATGTTTTTCTTTATTCATTCATGGGATAAGGGCATCACTGGCTAGGCAGCATTTATTGCCCATCCCTAATTGCCCAGAGGGCAGTTAAGTGTCAACCACATTGCTGTGGGTCAGGAGTCACATGTAGGCCAAACCAGGGAAGGTTGGCAGTTTTCTTCCCTAAGGGACATGAGTGAACCAGATGTTTTTTCTCCCCCAACAATTGGCAACAGATTCATGGTCATCATTAAATTCTTAATTCCAGATATTTATTGAATTCAAATTCCACCTTCTGCCATGGCAGGATTCGAACCCAGGTCCCCATAATTTATCTGGGTCTCTGAATTAACAGTCACGTGATAATACCACTAGGCCATCACCTCCCCTACGTTACTGAACTATAACTATTCAAACAATATATGCAGCTTTATTTTGCAGACCAAGTGACAAGCGATCCTGGGAAGAGATCTCCGAAACTCTTACTTGATACTGGCAAGAATGTGCTTCACAGAAATAATACATCTGGTCTTCCTGTTGAAGATCAGAAAGAACAGAAAAGATCTGAAGGAGACCCAAAGAACAGCTCAAGGTAAGGATTAACTTCAAGATTAACAGACTCCAATATATGTCATATGGACAGCAATCCCAAGAACCTTCGGACACCCTCGTTGCAAGGTGTTGCAAAAAAGTACATGAGTGTGATTTCTTAAAGAAGAATCTCAGTGAAATTAATCACATTTGTAATTGCCTCTGCACCAATTAAAACTTCCAGAAAGATCTTCTGGGCAACAACTGCAACTTTGAGGCATTGTTGAAGATGGATACCATTATGAAGCCATAATGGCAGCATCAAGTACATGTTTTAGATGCAGCCAAAGCTATTGCTACATTCAGCAAAGCTCACGAAAGAAATAATATCTGTAAGAGATGCTGTTTGGCGCGCCTACCAAAAGCTTTTGTTCACATCTGCAAAGCATGTAGTATCAAAGTACATTGGGTTTGCATGTTCAGGAAATTTAGTTCTAAGGGCCAAGCTAGGTCCCAGACAAAACACAGAGGACTGTCAAAATGGTACAGCATCACGGCACTGGCTGCAAAGCGCGTCTTAAAGTTCGCAAATGCAAGTACATTGATAAGTGGTACAATATCAGGGCAAAAAAACAAATTTTGTATTGTTAATCTCATCCATCACATATCCTGAAAAGACAGAATTTCACACCCTGAATACTAACATTGATACAGAATTGACAACATTATACCATTATCCATTCTGAAAGACCTCAGTAAGTGGTGCTATGTGGCACAACCTAGGAGAGATTGCCTCACCAATTCCTTCCGTGGCAAAATCAAACCACTGTGCCAAGACACAAGTTATTCTTGACTTTCCAAAATCTTCTACCTGGCCAACGGTATACGAGTGGCTGGAATACCAGTATGTACAAATCTCTATGTTGTCACAATTCAGATGATTCAAACCACACCCACTATGGCAAAACAGACTACACGTAATGTCATAGAATCAGTTGAAATTGAAGATGTTCTCTCAGATGATCTATTACATTTTGGTTGCAGCAAATCGACTTGATGAAATCAGCAACTGCCAACAATGAGTGACTACAAGAATTGCAAAAGACTATCGTTCAGGGGTGGCTTAGAATAATTAAAGATTTGTTTATTTTGGCGATATAGAGATGAACATGGTCTATCACGACATTTTGTTTTCAAAGGCATACCAATCCTAAAACTAACAGTACCATGTAAAGATATGATGACAACATTACTTAAAAGACATTACTTAATGACAACATTACTTAAAAAGGCGTTGAATACCTGAGAAGACCAGCATGTAAATTTGTATACTGGCCGGGGATGAATCAGGATATTTAACCTTAGAAGTCCGTGCATTGTAAACAAAATCAGAGGAAATATTAGTATATATATGTGATATAAAATGTAAAGTCACCAGTCTTACCAAACTATAGTGCTATTCTCTTGTTAGAGAGAGAGAGAGGGAGAGACGATTGGTGGTGGTTTAATGTGAAGATCACCATATCTCAGGCAAGGGAGAGGCTGAGAAATACAGTCCTTCATTCTAATCTCGGCTGGTTTGATATATAGGATCTGCAATAAACATCTGTTAAATCTTTCAAAACTATGTCACCCATGTCTGCTTGTTATGTGCCAGGAGTTAACACATGTATTGTTTCATCCGGTACAAATATTCTGCTAGAGGCAAAAAACCCACAACATAGTGGATGAACAGAAATTTCTCCTTACCCTGGTCTAAAACTTTTTTATGCTGTTCTGGGAAATTTTAGTCTTCTACAGTTACTTCTGACGCTTCAGAGCAATTTGTTTTAAATAGAATTCAATAGAACCTATGAACAAAAGCACAAGGCTGTCTTTAGAATCAGCAAACTCTTTGTGATTACATTATATTAACAATAGTTTCACCCACACTGTACTGATGCATGGCCTTAATATTTCATTTCTTTGTTAACGTTACTTGCACTGCTGTTTAATGGTGCTTTAGCAGTGGGTGCAAGATATTCTGTTTTCAGAGCCTTCTTTAAGATCTGCAGCCATATTTCAATGTGAAATTCCAAAAATTCTCATCAAGAATAACATGCTTTTTATTACCACTGCAGCATGAGATAAAGCTGCCAGATACCAAGTCCAAAACAACATGCTATGTTTGGTCTTTTCTTTCTCTGAAGGGATTCTCTGAAGTTGGCAACTTTGTGATACTGTTATTTATGCACTACTCAGTGATGTCTCTGCCCAAATTATTTTGAATCAACAAAGCTACAAAAAATCCTTTGTTCATTGAACATAAATAGGATAAAATTTATAAGAAGACTATTAAGTGTCCGTTGCTTATTTTTAGCACTATTCACTCATGCATCCTGAGCTGGGTACTGATGTTTGAAATATCAATGAAATGTTAGTTGTTAACTGGTAGTAGTGCTCACTTCAGCAACCCATAGACTAAAATTGGAACGATACAGAGAAGGTTAGCATGGCCCCCGCGCAAGGATGATATGCAAATTCATGATGTGCTCGAGATGTAAGGGCTCTTGTGGAACAGTGGTGGTATCCCTATCTTTGAGCCAGGAGGCGTAGGTTCAAGTCTCATCTATTCCAGTGGTGTGTAATAACATCTCTAAACAGATTGATTAAGGCAGTCCTCCGCTCCCTCCGCTCTAATCCCAACCTCACCATAAAACCCGCAGACAAGGGAGGCGCAGTCGTAGTATGGCGCATTGACCTCTACATTGCTGAGGCCAGGCGCCAACTCTCCGACACCTCCTCCTATCACCCTCTGGATCATGACCCCACCCCTGAGCACCAAACCATCATCTCCCAAACCATCCACAACCTCATCACCTCAGGTGACCTCCCACTCACCACCTCCAATCTCATCGTTCCCCGCACCGCCCACTTCTATCTCCTTCCCAAAATCCACAAACCTGAATGTCCTGGTCGACACATTGTCTCCGCCTGCTCCTGCCCCACCGAACTCATCTCCACCTACCGAGACTCTATTTTCACCCCCTTGGTCCAGGAACTCCCTACCTACATCCGTGACACCACCCACGCCCTCCACCTCCTCCAGAACTTCCAATATCCCGGTCCCCAACACCTCATTTGTACTATGGACATCCAGTCCCTATACACCTGTATTCCCCATGCAGATGGCCTAAAGGCCCTCCGCTTCTTCCTGTCCCGCAGAACTGACCAACCCCCCTCCACCGACACCCTCATCCGCTTAGCCGAACTCGTCCTCACCCTCAACAACTTTTCTTTCATTTCCTCCCACTTCCTACAGACAAAGGGGGTGGCCATGGGTATCCGCATGGGCCCAAGCTATGCCTGCCTCTTTGTAGGTTACGTGGAACAATCCCTCTTCTGTACCTACACCGGCCCTAAACCCCACCTCTTCCTCCGTTACATTGATGACTGCATCGGCGCCGCCTCGTGCTCCCACGAGGAGCTCGAACAGTTCATCCACTTCACCAACATCTTCCACCCCAACCTGAAGTTCACCTGGACCATCTCCAATACTCCTCTCTCCTTCCTGGACCTCTCTGTCTCCATCTCAGGTAACCACCTAGAAACCGATGTCCATTTCAAGCCCACTGACTCCCACAGCTACCTGGAATACACCTCCTCCCACCCACCTTCCTGCAAAAATGCCAACCCCTATTCCCAATTCCTTCACCTCCACCGCATCTGTTCCCAGGATGAGACATTCCACTCCCGTACATCTCAGATGTCCTCATTCTTCAAGGACCGCAACGTCCCCCCCAACAGTGGTCAAGAACGCCCTCGACCATGTATCCTGCACTTCCCGTAACTCATCCCTCACGCCCCGTCCCCGCAATAATAACCAAAAAAGAATCCCCCTCGTCCTCACATACCACCCCACCAACCTCCGGATCCAACGCATCATCCTCCGACACTTCCGCCATCTGCAATCAGACCCCACCACCAAAGACATTTTTCCCTCCCCACCCTTATCTGCTTTCCGGAGGGACCACTCCCTCCGCGACTCCCTTGTCCGCTCCACACTCCCCTCCAGCCCCACCACACCTGGCACTTTTCCCTGCAACCGCAGGAAGTGCTACACCTGCCCCCACACCTCCTCCCTCACCCCAATCCCAGGCCCCAAGAAGACTTTACACATCAGGCAGATGTTCACCTGCACATCTGCCAATGTGGTATACTGCATCCGCTGTACCCGTTGTGGCTTCCTCTACATCGGGGAAACCAAACGGAGGCTTGGGGACCGCTTTGCAGAACACCTGCGCTCAGTTCGCAACAAACAACTGCACCTCCCAGTCGCGAACCATTTCAACTCCCCCTCCCATTCCTCAGGCGACATGTCCATCCTGGGCCTCCTGCAATGCCACAGTGATGCCACCCGAAGGCTGCAGGAACAGCAAATCATCTTTAGCCTGGGAACCCTGCAGCCCAATGGTATCAATGTGGATTTCACAAGCTTCAAAATCTCCCCTTCCCCAACCGCATCCCAAAACCAGCCCAGCTCATCTCCACCTCCCTAACCTGTTTTTCCTCTCACCTATCCCCTCCTGCCACCTCAAGCCCCACCCCCATCTCCTATCTACTAACATCGTCCCGCCCCCTTGACCTGTCCGTCCTCCCTGGACTGACCTATCTCCTCCCTACCTCCCCACCTACACACACCTTTACTGGCTCCATCCCCACCTCTTCGACTTGTCTGCCTCCTCTCCTCCTATCCTCTCCTCTATCCATCCTCTATCTGCCTCCCCCTCTCTCCCTATTTATTTCAGAACCCTCTTCCCCTCCCCCATTTCTGATGAAGGGTCTCCGCCCGAAATGTCAAGCTTTCCTGCTCCTATGATGCTGCTTGGCCTGCTGTGTTCATCCAGCTCCACGCCTTGTTATCTCGGATTCTGCAGCATCTGCAGTACCTATTATCTCCAATTCACACAGGTTCTTTAGGCAGCACCCTTTAAACTTACAACTGCTACCAACTAGAAGGACAAGGGCAGCAGATACAAGGGAACACAATCACCTGCAAGTTTTTCCCAAGCCACTCACCATCCTGACTTGGAAATATACTGCTGTTTCTTCACTGTCACTGTACAAATCCTGAAATTCCCTCCCTAATGCCATTGTGCATCTACCTACAACAAACAGACTTCAGCAGTTCAAAATGGCAGCTCAATACCACCTACTGATAAGCAACTAGGGCAATGCAATAAATGCTAGGCCAGCCAGAACTCCCCACATCCCATGAGTTAATTAAAAAAGAAGAAACAAGAGAGAGTTTCTACACCTGATTTTCTCATGCTTGAGGAGGAGATTCAAGGCACATTTTCTTTAGCTGCAATTTCTGATGATCACAGTTTGATAACAATAGAATCATACTAACAATACAGCGTTCCAGCATGCTTTATGATAGCATTGTTTCAATGTTCAATGCTACCTTTCAAAAATTAATAGTATTTTATGCCTTTATGGCTGCTAGGAGCAAATATGGACAATTAGTCTGCTGTGGTGAAAGCTGAGGTGCTATATTAGAGTTTCTGTGTTCTTGTACCTGTCCCCTTGTTGCTGTTTAATTTTGCTTCAGTGCACTAAGATCTGATGCATAAATTACTTTGCTAAAAGGAAAGGCAAAAGAGAGGACTTATTCATATGATAATGTAATTTTAGTTTAATGATATATTTGTGCAAGAGTTACGATGCAAGCTTAAGAAATCTTTGTTTACTTATCTAATTTCTTTGGAAAGACAGTTTGGCATCTCCCAGCAATTAATTACCTGAAGATTCAACTTCTTCCAGCAACATAGGTTTGAATCAGTGATATTTCGAATTTGACTAACTGTGACTTCATTCTTTTAGTTTTCTATTCATTATAGATTTGTGGGATTCATTGTGAGACTGACCAACCGATATTTCCGGGTTTAAACAGCAAGTACCAAATTAAGAGATCATAGAATATTTTACATAGTGAATTTAGCAAACTATCTTCAATAGAAATAGCCCATTAATACTGTGAACAAAGTATTTATGCGCTCACAAGTGTCTATTTTCAAATTCCTGTCAAGGTCATTGCACTATGCTTTCTGGCAGCTTTTAGCAAATTGCAGTAATTTGTGGAGATGAAAAAAATGATAACATGCTGAAAGGTATTGTGTTACTGACAAAATGGTGCTTCCAGTAGCTATTAAAAATTCTCTGAAGCTTACATTTACCTCTAGAAAGCCCATAATACAGGGTTGATAGTTAATTATCCCCCTTCATGCATGTTACAAATGCCCAGAAGTGACATGAACATGTTTTTCAACACGCACCAGTGGGGGAAAGGACAGCAAGAGATATGTTTGTGGCCACCAGCAAAGGCCAGACAGCTAAAGGTAAAAAAAATCTGCTGACAGACTCATTTCTTTATGAAGCGGTGCAGTTTTATATAATAACAGTTTAGCAAGAACAAAAGTAGATCTGTGATTTTTTTTCAAAATCTCAAAACTAAGACACAAAGGCTCATGCACTACCACTTTCACGATTGCCTCCAACATCTTCCCTAACTCGCTGTCACCCACCTAAGCCCTCAACAACATTAACCCTACGTCGTCTCTGTGTTGCCTAATTAGTTCACCTGAGCCAATTCCCGACTTGCACCAAAAATAACAGCTGTGGCACTCGCTTTCACTTCTCTTAGCACCTGCCTCCTGCATGTTCGAAGAGAAAAGCAGCCCCCTTGCATTGATAGATGGATGGTAGGCTGCCTGACATTTGACTCCTCACACCTTGTGCAGAAAGCATCCTGACTCAAGGTGCCCTGAGCTTCTGACTGGCTGTATCCCATCCCCTGGACTAATATCGAAAGTTGCCCTTGACTTATTGTGCTCCTGAACAAAGCTATCTCCCTCGCCGTGATTGATGCTCGCGGACAATCATGACACGTTTCCCATCTTTGTGTCTGTGTGCTAAACACATAGCAAGATCTGAGTAATGTAAGCCGACTATTTCTAGCAGATAGGGTGAAGTGGAAAACCACAAGGTGAGGCAGTGCAAGACAAGGATACTGTGAGTATCCAGATAGGCTCCGAATGAGTGGCCATTATGATAGCAAACAAAGAGCTCAAAGATGCAGCCCGACCTGGTCCATGATGTTTCAGAAATAGAGGCAGCGATTATGATATATGATTAACCATAACCATTGATAATTTTTGGCAGTGTGCCAACTTCACAGTAAACCCTGGCAGAAGGGGACTGATTAGGTTGTCTTCTTAGCAAGTCTTTTTTCTTCCTCTTCACTGTGCACCTGTTTCTCTGATGTTTTTGTCAGAGTGGCAAGATCTGTTCTATTACAATAGTAAGGTTATGCACCATTTCACTAAGCATAAATGCTGTTGACTATAGTAGAATTGATTGGGACGGCCTGATGTAGTTTCTGGGTCAAGCAGCATTACTGGTATGATATGGGCTGAGTGTTCTCTGATATCTTAACTCACAGAACATGTAATACAAAAATCTTTTGAAGTAGTTGTCTTAAGGTTTATGAACTATTAACATTGCTACAATATAACAGGCTCATTCATAATGAAAGCATTGTTCCAACAAGCCATCGGCTCTTCAGTCACATTTTGTTTAGCAGCATGGCTTTCATTGCATGCATGGCATGTATGCATTATGCCACAAGGTTATCAGCAATGCCATGAACTGCTATACCATGTTGCACAATAGCCACTCTTGGTTTGCCTTGGCAGTTCAACTATAACTCTCACAGTGAACTGTTGCAGAATGATGACAACATGACAACTGCCAGAATATCAGGTGTCGATCTGAATGATTTGCTACCTACTGTCACTCACCAGTTAGATATTAAGCAAGTGGATTATGAGGCATTATTCAAAGATTCTGGGTCACACAGCCAGTGACCCTCAAGACAGTTAAATGACATTATGGCAATTGCTATTCCTTTATAAATGTACCCATGTCACCTTCAGTCACACTCTCAGTGCAATGGAGTCTGATGAAGGGTCTAGGCCCGAAACATCAAGCTTTCCTGCTCCTATGATGCTGCTTGGCCTGCTGTGTTCATCCAGCTCCACACCTTGTTATCTCAGTATTGCGTGTTCAGTCAGTCAGTTCTGTATATGTAATATACAGGAACATCAGTGAGAACGGAACCCAGATTGTGAATGAACCATGAAATTATAGCAATGTAAATAGTATTATTCATAAATGTCAAGACCTCCACTGGTAAAGATCTTTGTGTCACACGTTCTGTGAGTTAACATACAAGGAAGCACTCAGACATATCATACCAGTAATGCTGCTTAATCCTCTGATCATCTTGTATGTCTCTATTAAGTCACCTCCAAGCCTTCTTCTCTCTAACAAAAACAGCCTCAAGTCCCTCAGCCTTTCCTCATAAGACCCTCCCTCCATACCAGGCAACATCCTGGTAAATCTCCTCTGCACCCTTTCCAATGCTTCCACATCCTTCCTATAATGCGGTGACCAGAACTTAACGCAATACTCCAAGTGCAGCTGCACCAGAGTTTTGTACAGCTGCAACATGACCTCACAGCTCCGAAACTCAATCCCTCTACCAATAAAACCTAACACACCGTACGCCTTCTTGACAATCCTATCAACCTGGGTGGCAACTTTCAGGGGATCTATGCACGTGGACACCGAGATCTCTCTGCTCGTCCACACTACCAAGAATCTTACCATTAGCCCAGTACTCTGTATCCCTGTTACTCCTTTCAAAGTGAATCACCTCACACTTTTCTGCATTAAACTCCATTTGCCACCTCTCAGCCCAGTTCTGCAGCTTATCTATGTGCCTCTGTAACCTGCAACATTCTTCCGCACTATCCACAACTCCACCGACTTTAGTGTCATCTGCAAATTTACTAACCCATCCTTGTATGCCCTCATCCAGGTCATTTATAAAAATGACAAACAGCAATGGCCCCAAAACAGAGAATCCTAGGATAGATCCCATCCGGCCCAGGGGACTTATCTATTTTCACACTTTCTACAATTGCTAGCAGCTGTTAGGGGAGTTGATGTCCAAGTGATATTATTGCTGGACTGTTAACCTAGAGAGCCAAGTAATGTTCTGAGGTCCCAGGTTCAAATCCCACCATGGCATATGGTAGAATTTGAATTCAATTCTTTAGATTTCTGGAGTTAAGAGTCGAGTGATGACCATGAATCCATTGCCAATTGTTGGAAAAACCTATAAGGATCACTAATGCTCTTTAGGAAGGGAAATTGCCTTCCTTACCTGGTCTGGCCTCCATGGGACTCCAGACCCACAGCAATGTGGTTAACTCTTATCTGTCCTCTGGGATGGGTAATAAATGCTGGCCTAGCCAAAGAAACCTGCATCCCATAACTGAATTTAAAAAATGACGACGTGATCCTTGCTCTTCTCTGAGGTTGCTGCTGTAATTGCAGCAGGGGAATGGACAAATTTAGTGAGGATGTCCTTCCTGATCTACAAATTTTTCATATTCTCGTTTCTTGTTGAGATTCAGTTAAGAGAATTGCTCCCTGAAGACATGATCTATTGCTGGCGTCTTGGTGACCCTTCTCCTCTGTCCTTTTCCAGCAAATTGTGTTGCATGATGGTACCTGTTCCTTCTTCAGCTGGTCTCTGCCAGGGAGACAATCGATTTGTACAGAAACCTGAAGTCAGCAAAAGTTGTGTATTCCTCATGGACTTCTGCAACTAAAGAGAGCATTTACCATTTATAGAGACATAGAACAACTGGAAATACCTTGAAAGCAGTTGACAATACCAAGCTCCCAGTGCTTGGCGTATTGTACTGCCTGGATTAAACACATGTTCAGCAGTGCAAAGTTGAGGTTATTGAGTTTGAATGGCACCAGTGGCATCAGATCAGTGCCATATGCTGACTTGTCATCACAATCTGCCTATTCTGCTTGGTGCAGACTAATGTCCTCATCATTGCGTGTAGTTTGCCCAAAACTGTGCATTCTTGCTATTAACGCTATTTTGAAGCTCTAAGGACACTAATAGCACGCAAAACAGAGGTGCTATTGAGCCCATTTTATCCTCCAATAAATGTTTGTCACCTTGATGGTTCTGCATTAAACTGAGGAAAGAACTGATTCAATGCTGAAATTAAAAAATTGCAGTTGGCATAAATTTGATCATTAGTTCTGACACATACAAAACTCAGATGAAGCTTGGCTCAAAATAGCAACCGATATTTAAGATTATGACAAATTTTGGCAATACATATTTTACATAATCATCAATAATTTGATTTTGCTGCCAGATGTCATAAATATTCAACATGAATTGAAATTAGCTTGCTTGAAAACAAAATACGTAATCTTTGTTCAGCTGTAGAATGGTATATTTTAAAGAGTTTGTATTTTTTTCTTATTCGGCTCAAACATTGAAATTAAGTGAAGTTCAATCCTATAGTAATGAGATGTATCTACAAAATAAGGAGAAAGAACAGGTTGATAATGTTTTTCTACAATTGTAAGTTGATTCAGCTGAAATATATAAATCAATATGGATGATAAAACATATCTTTGATTAAGAGGATTAATTTCATCCAGACAACTAAGCAGAGAAGTTGTAAAACTAAGAATCACAAAACTTTAATTTATAGTCAATGTCATTTAATTATCCTAAGACTTCTTCTGTATCTTAAGGTTTACATTATGATACTATTTCCTTCATAACATTGTGTTACAAAATTCAATTTTGACATCAGCTGAATAACTTAGAATCACCACAATGGAATGGGCTCCTTTTTGACATTTATAAAGCTGGACATGAGTTTTCCATAAGTATGTTATGAATACTTGGATGCAATTTTTTTAAAAAATTGTGCATGGCATCATGGTGCATCTAAAGCACCAAGGAGAAAGGATACAAGATCAGGATAAGGGCAAAGATTGTTCAGCGTATCAAATCCATTTCTTCAAATCACCATGTACAATGTATTTAACATGCAGTGTCAGATACAGCCCAGTGGTTCCCTGCTAGATGTGCACATGTTATCTACCACTTTTGAATAACTTGCTGAGACTCACTGTGTAAGTACCATATGAATTATTACTTTCCAACAACACTCCAAAGGGCAACCAGCATAGCAAGTGTTCACATTTTTAAAAATGTGAAACTAAAGTGGACAGCCAATTTTTTTTTAATGTTTTTTGACAAAGAGCCATAGAGTTGTACAGCATGAAAACAGACCCTTCTGCCCGACTCGTCCATGCTGACCAGATATCCTAAACTGATCTAATCCCAATTGCCAGCATTTGGCCCTTATCCCAATAAATCTTTTCTATTCATGTACCCATCTAAATGCCTTTTAAATGTTGTATTCCTGGAATATTAAGCTTCTCAAGAATATTTTTCAAGTGTGACATTGTTATGACCAGGTAAGGAGGAAATATTGCTCCTCTCTTTCACTAAATCCCTCTTGGTCAATTATAATATTTTGTTTTTATATTTATATGCAACTGTTGTGCTTCAATGAAATTTAATTAACCAGATCAGAAATGAAAGGGAATCCATTCCATTATATTCTTAAAAGAAAGGAAATGGAATTTGATTGCTAAAAAATAATAAAATTGAACAACACAAAACACAGCTTACAAAAAAGATGGAGATGGGAGTGGAGAGACGGTTGTTTGACCAGGACTATCACATATGAAGATAAAGTCTGTTGTAACTACAATTTTTAGAGACCCTCTTGAACTGTGAGAGTGAAAGATGAGTCCTAACAGTTTAGCTGCTTTATTATTTCTTCAGGAATGGGGAAGTTTGTACACCCCCTTGATTTTCCAGTTTGCCAATATTAAATTGAGAGAGAAGGAAAGGTAAATTTTCATATCATTGCTGTCTTTAATTCAAGCTTATGATTCATTTATATACTTTCAGTTTAATTCTATTATCTTTAACCAATGAATATTCTGTGGGTAACCTTTCATCTTCACCTTGAAACTACCATTCAAACGTAAGTAAAACAAAAGATGCAAATTGCCAAGCAATCACAGCAGCCATTTAGGTCAGAGATAGTAGGAACTGCAGATGCTGGAGAATCCGAGATAACAAGGTGTAGAGCTGGATGAACACAGCAGGCCAAGCAGCATCAGAGGAGCAGGAAAGCTGACATGTCGGGCCTAGACCCTTCTTCAGAAATGGGGGAGGGGAAGGGGGTTCTGAAATAAATAGGGAGGGGGGGAGGCGGATAGAAGACGGATAGAGGAGAAGATAGATGGAGAGGAGACCGACAGGTCAAAGAGGCAGGGGTGGAGCCAGTAAAACTGAGTGTAGGTGGGGAGTTAGGGAGGTGGATAGGTCAGTCCAGGGAGGACGGACAGGTCAAAGGGGCGGGATGAGGCTAGTAGGTAGGAGATGGGGGTTGGGCTTGAGGTGGGAGGAGGGTATAGGCGGGAGGAAGGACACCAAAGTTCTTAATTTTAAAACCATATTTAGTCCATGGAAGTTTCAGGTATTAAAGTTAAATGGTGAAAGTTGAATATTGATAGTCCATTTTCACTATCATCATACCAATGTCCAAGGGATGTGGTTTGAGATCCCCTTCGAACCCTGTCCTGCATAATGTAGCTTCTACACCTTTGACTGGAAAATAATATGAATGTAATTTTTCACCTTGAGCTAATGGCAATTGAAGAGTTGGAAAACCAATCTCCATCAAGGCTGCAATTTGTCAGTCTGTTTCACATCTTTGCACATCCTTACTTCCTCTGGGAATAGTAGGAAAAGCCTTGGAAAGATGAACAGACTGATTGAACCTAACCCATCCCTCTGAACCACATCATGAACATCTCCTCCATGACCAACAAATCGTGGCGTGGAACTTGAACACAGAATGTCCAGCTCAAAGCCAAGGTTGTTACTGACTGAAAAACAATCATTCATCAAGAGCATAACGGTGAAAGGTAAGTTAATGCTTCAACCTCCATTGTACTCACAGGTACTTACTACAGAATTTTCTCTAAACTCTACATCTAGGAATTTTCCACTCTAACACCATTCACTTCTCTTCATTTTTGGAAGAAAAGATACTGGCTATTTTTTTGCTATTTTGCTATTAATGAAGTGAGCAAAGACAGCCTAATTAATTTTACTTATAGTCATTTCATCTGTTACTGAAGGATTCACATAGGCCAGAGAGTTAAAGTTCTCCCCAGCCGGATTTTTTTTTCAATTTCAGCTCCTACCCAATGTTGTGCATAGTATTTTAATTTGCAGTATAAATGAAAGAATTTTTACCAGTTAATGGACTGGTTTACTGTCCCATTTAATTTCAACTGAATTATGTTTGACAAAGGCTAGATAAAGGTCCCACCCCTATGATTGAATGGATTTGTCTACAATTCTATTTTAGGACCTATCCTATGGGGTTTGGATCCGTCTCAGTGTCTAAGGCCACTGTGTGTGAACAGACAATAATCAAAGGACAATCAAAGATAATATACTTTTCAGTTTATAGAATCATAGAATCCCTACAGTGCTGAAACAGGCCATTTGGCCCATTGAGTCCACAATACCCTTCCAAAGAATATTCCACCCAATCCCTGCAACCCTGCATTTCCCATGGCTAATCCACCTAGGCTGCACATCCCTGGACACTATGGGCAATTTAGCATTGTCAATCCATTTTACCTACTCATCTTTGGACTGCGTGAGGAAACCAAAGTACCCAGAGAAAACCCACTCAGACACAGGGAGAATGTGCAAACTCCATACAGACAGTCACCCGAGGGTGGAATTGAACTTGGGCCACCATCGCTATGAGGCAGCATTGCTAACCTCTGAGCCACCGTGCTGCCCTTCTTGAACATTACAGTATTCTGTCACAGACAAACATTTGTCATTTATAAAAATGATTTATATGTGAATATGGGAGGTATGGTTACTAAGTTTGCAGATGACATCAAAATTGGTGGCGTAGTAGACAGCGTAGGAGCTTATCTCTGACTATCACAGGACATTGATCAGATGGATCAATGGGCCGAGGAGTGACAGGTAGAGTTTAATCTAGATAAATTTGAAGTGCTACATTTTGTTAGAGCAAATCAGGGCAGTACTTACACACTTAATGGTAATTTGCTGGGGTGTGTTGCTAAACAAAAAGAAGTTGGGGTCAGGTTCATAGTTCCTTGAAAGTGGAGTTTCTGGTAGACAGGGTAGTGAAGAAGGTGTTTGGAAAGCTTGCCTTTATTGGTTGGTACATTGAGTATAGGAGTTGGGAGGTTCTTTTGAAGCTGTACAGGACATTAGTTCGGCCTCTTTTGGAATACTGCGTTCAGTTCCGGTCTGCCTGCTGTAGGAAGGATGCCGTGAAGCTTGAAAGGGTTCAGAAAAAATTTACAAGGATGTTGCCAGGGTTGGAGGGTTTGAGCTATAGGAAGGGGCTGAATAGAACATAAAACATAGAACATTGAGTAGTACAGCACAGTATAGGCCTTTCAGCCCATGATGTTATGCCGATCTATTATTCTACTAAGATCAAACTACACTGCATACCCTACATTATATTATTTTCCATGTAATAGACTGGGGCTATTTTTCCTGGAGCATTTGGAGGCTGAGGGGTGACCTTGTAGAAGTTTATAAAATCATGAGTGGCATAGATAGGGTGAATAGCATTGGTCTTTTCCCCAGGGTAGGGAAGTCCAAAAGTAGAGAGCATAGGTTTAGGTGAGAGGGAAAAGATTTAAAAGGGACCTAAGAAGCAATTTTTTTAGACAAAGTGTGGTGCGTTTATGAAATGAGCTGCCAGAGGAAGTGGTGGAGGCTGGTACATTCACAATATTTTAAAGGCATCTGGATGAGTATATGAATAGGAAGGGTTTAGAGGGATATGGGCCAAATGCTGGCAAATGGGATTAGATTAATTTAGGATATCTGATGACATGGGCGTGTTGGACTAAAGAATCTGTTTCCATGCTGTAAATCTTTTGACTCTGTGACTCCATTTGTGCTATTTTGTTAACAATAATCAGCAGTATGTGAAATTAAAATCAAATGATGGAAGTTAAATGTTATTCATCCATATTTATTCAGGTGATATCATTCCTCCATATTACAGAATCACAGAATTGTTAAGGTGCAGGAGAAGATCATTTGGCCCATTGTGCCTGCAATGGTTTTATTACCTGGTCCCAATCTCCAGCCTTTTCCCCATATCCTTGCACACATTTCTATCCATATAATTAGCCTTTTCCTACTTGAATGCCTCAATTGAGCCTGCTTCTACCACATTTCCAGGCAGAACATCCATAACCTAACTATGTGCTGAGTGAAAAAGTTTTTTACTCACATCACCCTTGCTTCTAGGTGAGGCCTTTCCACTCGCTGCAAGGCCTTGATATTTTTATAAAACAAAGAGCCAACTAAAGCGGGAACGGAGGTGATGAACGATATTAGCATCTCTCATGTTGGAGGGCCGAAAGAACTGCAGATGCTGTAAAGCAGGAACAAAGACAGATGTTGCTGATAAAGTTCAGAAGGTCTGGCGGCACCTGTGAGGAAAAAATCAGAGTTAACGTTTCAGGCCCAGTGACCCTTCCTCAGAACTCTGGACCTGAAACATTAATTCTGATTTTTTCTTCACAGATGCTGCCAGGCCTGCTGAGCTTTTCCAGCAACTTCTGTCTTCTGTTGTCAAGTTGTTTGTGTGGTATCTTTGACAATAAGTACAATGTTCCCTAGACAATATATTTGAACTCTTGTCAGCATTAAACAATGTTTTGTCTACCAAAGATTGCTATCTGGTAATATTCTCATACTTACCCATTTACTTGATATTTAGAAGATGCCACTGACATCAATGTCAAATGCTTGGTATTAATCACAGAGATCTCCTGGTAACAATTCTGTCTTCTACTGGAGACTGTTCTACCTCAATTATCTTTTATGTGGGGAGTACTTTGGTTTTCTTTGTGGCTGTGTCCTGTTTTGGCGCATTTTCTGAAAGCAACCTATCTTACAATAAAACATTTTTTAAAAGAAATATCTGGACATTGTGCATGCTTGTGAAATTCCTTTCCCTGATTGTCAAGAACCTTTCAGCATCTAGTGTCTGTGCTTCCTCTGTATTTCTTATCATGTATCTTTTTCATAATTCTAAACTTTACAGATTGAATAAATTCTGAAGATCTCCTGTGCCAAGTTGGATATTCTATCCTTAGGACTGATCAGTGTTGCCTCTGGACCTCTGCTTCATTCACCATTTGAAAGGCATTCTCCAGAACTGAGATATGTTTTGAGCTGTAGAATATCTGCCTTGAGAATCATCAGTAATTCCCAGATAAATTTATTACCTTATCAATTCTAACCTTAATTTAATTATAGTTGAATCTATCTTCTAGTATATGGAGATCATTAAAGAAGGCTTTCAGTGTTTCTTCAACTCTGTATTTCTTTTTTCATTCTTGGTGAACAATAACATTATCTGGTATATTCCCCATTATGCAGATAAGTAAATTTACTTGTTCAGCTTCTTGTTTAGTGACAAGTTTAGAGACTATTCTATACCTAAAGATCGCTATTTTCCGTTGCTTTACTGCTGTTTTATTATATAGAATGCTCTTAAAGTGGTAGACTCACTTGTCTGAATCTATTTATTTTGTCATGTGGATCTTCTGGATTTCTCGTTCTTGAGGTGGGTATCAGAGCGGCATGGATGTGTATTTTCCCAAATGACTGCTACTGGGACCTTATGATATCTGTCACCTCTAACATTATGTGGTACAGGCTAAGGATTGTTTAAAATAGTTCACTGCCATCAATCTTCCTTTGACTTTTCTTTGTCTTGTGTATAAGTCTTTGTCTCTACCCCCAGATTATGTGTGTCATCAATAGAATGGGTGCAGCCAACATAACACGAAAATTAACCCTCTTCAGAACTCTTTCCTCAGGCAGCAAAATCTAGACTTGGACATTTGTTGCTGATGCTACTCCTATGGTTAATTTTTTCAATAGTGAAGGTTACGCATGAGATTTTTTCCTTTACCAAGTTAAAAATATGCAAATTGCATAGAAATTTCCCATGTTAATACATATTATATAGTGATGAGAGTGCAATGGATGACTGTTTTAAAGTATCTTTGAAGTTTAGCTGAGCCCATTGAGGCTCACAATATAAAAGTGATTTCATGAATTTTTAGGAATTATCCGTTTGAGTGTTTTCATTACAGGTTAGAAAGTGATTTAAATTATAGTTGTCCAAGGGCAAAAGAGTCAACTTTGCAGTTATGTTTGTTAATAGATGTAAATTAGCAGCACAGGGTTGAATTACCCGCACTTGCGAAGTCATTTAGCGTGCACATGAGGACCTGGAGTGCTGAAGGTTGTGCTGGTTCCCTCCGCTTTGCTTCTTTATACCTCTTGATCCTTTCCCATCCAACTGTCACAATTCTCATGAATAAGATTATGATTACTTCCTCCTCTGTATGTATAGAATTAGAAAGTCAATGTCATTATGTTGGCAAATATAGTGCCATTAGTTTGAAGAAAGCATATCCAAAGAAAGAATTAGAATGTAGTGATATTTGTAGTAAATGCTAACGTGCATTATACACAGTAATAATTTTTCTGAAGCTAAAATAGACAGACATTATTTTGCAAAGACTCAGCTGCTTATTATAAATTGGTGGATAGCAAAATATTTAAAATTGAGAGATTGGGATGGGATCATAAACTGCAAACTCCGTTATCTCTGAATATATTTCAGAACAGAAATACCTTATGTACCTTGGTTTTTGATGAATATTCCATTAAATGTGTAAAGTTAAAAGTGTATAATGTTCACAATGAAGTAATTTTGCACCATTTTTCTCTCTACAATTTCTAAATTCTTGTTTTTCAGAGTAATTGTGGATATCATAAGACAATCTGTTTAAAGATTCAACGCAAAGACATTAACACAGAGAGCAATATGGCAGCTTCTCTAAATGTTAGGTAGGAAGTTCCAGGATGAGTCTTATACAACTTATAAATGTTAAAATATTGAGAGATGAAAAAAACACACGTTTAGGCATGGATACATCCATAACTTCTCAGTAGCTTGCATGATTGTAGCGAATTGTATTTCACAGAATATTCTATGAAATTCCATGAAATCAGGCAGACATAATCCCTGTTTTCAAGAGCAATATGATTCTTGTTGAATGTTCATGTGTGGAAGATTGCTTGACAGGTCTTATTTCTCATACTGTGCTCGATTTTCTCTCGCCAATTATTTTCTTAACTGACAGCCAGCTTAATAGAGAAGCTCTCAGAAGTGTTGGATCAAATTCTTTTGGCTAATTGTACAAGACTCTTCTTATCACTACCATGCACTGGTGAACATTATGACTGATGGGTTGTTATATCGAGCTGAGTTATAGTGAAGTGGCTGACTTCAGCTTTTAATGTTCCAAATGCTATTAATTTATTCATGGAGCACCAAAGTAATGATTATGTTGAAGAACTCTTTTCCCCTAGAAGCAACATTTTCCTGCAAAGGATTAAAAGAGCCATTCCTGCATTTGCAAGTTATGTAAATCTTTTTCATCCTCTCATATGGATCCTGCATTATAAGCTTTTTCGAGCAAGACACTGCATGCATATTTCAAATCTATGAACAGATAGGATTAAAAAACCATTTGGAAAGATCATCAAAAGCCTTTGATTGCCTTATTTCCACACAGTTTTCCCACTTAGACTGTGGTACTCTTGTCGGTCACATTGATTTAATCCTGAAGTATTGGCAGTTATAGCATTTTAATTAGATGGAAAAATATGATGTTAATGGTTTTAACCACAAGGCACTGAAACAGCATTCCACCCAATGCACTGGGACACTGAGTTAGCTCACAATTTGCAATCAATGTCTGTAACACAGACTCCTGCAGAAAATGGTTAAATTCAGAGTAAAATTATAACAAATAATTATGGTTACCAAGCACCTTCTGATTACTACACAAATATACTCCATGGCAGGAAAATCTGTAGAATGTTTTAGAACTTCTTGTTTAAATTTCTAATAAGTACCTTAATTATTGAGTAGGACATGATTTTTGGCTGAAATGCTAGATTCTTTTATATTATATGGTTGTACGTATAATTGTGTATGTGTGTATAATCAGAGAATAACCTAAACATTCTAATGGAATGGCAGCTCTAGATAACAACCAGTGTAATTTATAATATTAATGTACAATACTGTCTGCCTAATGGACGCAAGTACTTTTTGCAGCCCTTAATGTTGATCATTGGTTGTTGGATAAACAGATTGTTGAAGGGAAGGAAAAACGTTTCCATTGAAATATCCTGCAGGTCCACAAAAGTTATATTTAATTATTCCACTCAGCCCCAGCCCCTTGATTTTAATCATTCAGCATGTACTTTAATGATGGAGCCTACTTATTTGGTAGTGACAGTGACAGGATTGTGATTGTTGTTATATTGCTTTTCCCTACATTTTTCCAATCTGTTTGTTATGACTGGTTTGTTTATTACCAGAGCATGCACCCGCTTTGCTGGTCCACTCACCTGCCATATGTGCCTTCTTAGTTAAGCCTGCCAAATACTACCATGACCTAGATGTCTCACTGGCTTACCCACATAACTGCTCACAGCAGACCAGCCATGTCTTCTGTACCTATCCAAGCCAATGACCTCTGCATCTGGACAACAATTTCTACTTTCTGTTATCACTGGTATTCCATTAACGTGGCCCTGTACATTCTGACAAGACTAGGTACACCATAGGCTACCAGTGACCAGAGGAAAAGATAGTACCCAACCAGCATCTTCAAATCTCCATGAATCATCCTACTGATCCTTATTTCTTTAATTAATTTCCCTCCTTAAAATCTCATTTTTCATTCAATGTTATGGAATGAAATCCAGGCCTTTATTCTTTGATGTTGTTAATGTATGAATTTATTAATCTCATACTTTATCTTGTTAACTGAATAAACTTTCTTTCAAAGCACTTCTTTTTACATTGGTACTACCTTTAATAACTAATGCACATAGACACCCAAGTCACTCTGCTCTTTCAATGCCTTTAGAGTTGTACGCTTTATTTTGTATTGGTTCTCTTTGTTCTCCCTGACAGAGTGTTTCATCTCGCACTTGCCTATCTGCATTCTCTCCTTGTAAGCGTAATTTCAAAGTTCTAGGCTGTCATCAGTTTACAATGTTTCCAAGTTTATATTGTTCACAAATTTTGAAATTGCATCCTGTGCCTCAAGGTTTAGATCATTAATTTATGTTAGCAAGGCAAGGCTCCCAAAATTGACCCTAGGGAAATTCCACCACAACCTTCCTCCAGATTTTTTAAAAAATCAATTAACCACTGCTCTCTGTAACTAACCCACAATTGTTCATGTGACTATTAGCCCAGTCATGGATATTGATTCTGGAAGCTTCCCAGCCACTAACCTTAACCTGCCTGCTCTGTCATTGCAGAGCTTACCCCTACTCCCCTGTGAACAAGAATGCAATATTTTCAATCCTTCAATTCTCTGGGATGGCTCCTTAGTCTAAGGAAGTCTAAAAAATTATTGCTAATGCCTCTGTACTTTCAATTTTCAATTCTATTTGTGTTCTTGTATGCATCTCGTCCATTCCTGGTGCCACATCAATATTAGATACAAACAGCATACCCAATACCTCCTCCAATTCAGTTTTAATTTCTTCTAAAGACTGAATTTCCTTCTGTTTCACAATGGCCTGGGTAACTCTTCCTCCTTGGCAAAAATAGATGTATTAATTAATTAAATACCGAGCCATGTCCTTTTTCTCCATGTTTAAATCCTCTTTTTGGACTCTAATCCTCTTTTAACCACCCTTTTAGAGTTGATTTACCTAGAGGCAAGTTTGAAATACCCTTTCAGTTAGCTAAGGTCAGAATTCACATGACACCAGGTTATAGCCCAACAGGTTTATTTGAAAACACAAGCTTTCGGAACCTCAGTCTCAGAAAGCTTGGGTTTTCAAATAAACTTGTTGGACTATAACCTGGTGTCATGTGATTTCTGACCTCATCCACCTCAGTCCAACACTGGCACCTCCACATTTTAGTTAGCTGCCATTCTCTTTACAAACAGCTTCTTAGATTTGTTATTTACTTTTTCTCTATTTCTCTAAACTTTCTTTACTGAGTCTAGTTTTTAATTGTATTTTCTAACTGAAATCTGTCTTAAATGCAGTTATTTTTCTTTAACATAATTTCTATCTCTTTTCTCATCCAGGGATCTCTGGATTTATTTGACTTACCGTTCCCTTTCACGGTACTATGTCTTGAGTGTACCCAAGCCATTTCTTTGCTGAAGGTAGCCAATCGTTCAGCTAGAATTTTTCCTGGCATCCTTTCACTGCATTTTATTCAACCCAGGTTGATTGTTATCCCACTTAAATTAGTTTTCCTTCACTTATTTTTCCTTACTCTGTGTCATTCTATATCCTTCTACATAGTTATCCTAAACCTTGTGGTTCTAGACTATCCTCACAATGATCTCAGTTCCTCAGACATTCTCTCACTGACAATTGGAACCACTTGTCCCACCTCATTCCCAAGAACCAGATCTATTATACCATCTTTCTCAATGGCATGAACACAATCTATCTTGAAAAATTCTCCTGAACACACTCTAGGAGTTCTTATTCCTCTCTGTTCCTTATGTTCTGACTATCCCAGTCTTTATATGGATTATTAATGTCCTTTATTAAAACTGCGCTTACATTACACTTCATGTAATATTCACTCATCAGAGCAGGGCCAAATTATTCATTGCTCAGGAAGTCCTTGCTTTTATGGAATGATTGCTTATGATATTCTTTAATGTAAATCAACAAGCAGAACATTTTAAATGTATGGAACAAATCAGTTAATGAAACTTCCATTTGATTCAAGATATCCTAGGTAATTGATATCACAGCCTAGTGACTAAGATTGACAACTGCATCTGGGATAAAGCTACAGTTCTGGCTTGTTGTCAAAGTAGGATCAATAATTCTTTGTACTCCCTTTAATGGACAGTTCTACTGCCAGAAGGCTCCAACTGTGAACGTATATTGGCTGACAGGTAGTCAGACTGAAGCCAGCAAAAAAAATTGTGTATAAATCAATATCTCAGCGGCAGTGCTACATAAATTTGAGCAATGGTGTTTCAACAATCAATTTTAGTCTGAGAGTTAACACAGGTAATACATCTTTGCTTTGACATATCAAGATGACAGTAGTTTATAGTTGCTATAAATACTTGTTTGCACTACGTGTTGTTCAGTTATGTGACCGCTATTAAATTAATTTATCTACTGATTATATAGTCTAAACTCTCATCTGAGCTCATTTAAGTAAGTGTCAATTCAGTCAGCCTTCTGAAATGTGAGTTCATATGGTGACATGTTGAGTAAGTGGAAGCTGGGCAAAGGCCTTCTGTTTTGTTTTTCAGTCCTTGCTTCATTTATGCAAGTGTTAAACAGGTAAATACACCTTCCAATTTACAGGAGATGTTAGATCCACTAATGAAAACAGGGAGTAATACTGCATCCAAAGGAATTATGCAATACAAAGCTCAATTAAAAATACAATACCTACAGGGTTGGACAAGTATCGCAATGTCGATGTAAATTGATTGCTATCCAGTGTTGTTAGTGCAGGAATTATTTTTCTTCATGAAGATGTTGGATAGACTTTGTGATAGAAAAATGTACCTATATTTAAATTTTAATTGGTGAAGTAAGCTCCATTAATTAACATCTGGACAACATATGGAGATCTGTACATAATTCAGGATAATCTATTTAAGACATTGTATGTATTCAAAGCTCCTGTTGATCTGCTAATGTGCATTATCGTGAGCATCATAACACTTTGAATTTCAATGTATCAGCCTAACACTCCTATCCCACTCACAGGTTTAATTTGGAGAGTACTCAAAGTGTCCTCTGTCTGATGTAGGCTTAACCTGGCTGGAATCCTATACGATTTTCTGTCAGAAGCTTTAATGGCTATCAAAGCTTATTACCATGCAATATTGGTTTATTCTTTCATAGCCTACTGCATTTTCCATAATGGTCATTAAGACATATATTACATTAATACTTAAAGTGTCATCATCCAAAGATATAAAATGTATTATCAGATAGACAACAAGATATTATTCAGTAACATAAAATGTCAGAACTCCAAACGTAATAAGATCCACGTGTCTTTTGCCCTAGTCAAAGGCTGTTGGCCATGTGACCAAAACGTTAAACAATTAAACAAAGTCCAAATCTCATCTCTGGCCTCTTGTACTCTGTCATGTTTGTAGTAATTGTCTTAAGGTCAGCCAGCTGGACATCATAGAATATGAGTTTCCTGACTGGGGCTGTTAACCTTGGTGACAGATAAAAAGAGCAGTGTCAGAGATTCTGGCATTCTGATAGCTGACTCTGAAGATGCAGTACTAAAGTCCCTGTGTAAATAAAGGATGACTCGGTGACAGGAAACCAGCCTCTGCGGAGTTATTTCAGTGGTGATGAGAGTAAAACACATTCCTGAAGAAACTCACTTGCAACAGTTGTCTTTGAGTTGGGATAAGCATCTGAGCAAAAGACATTGTGGCAGATGAAAAGAAATGAGTAATTCTCCTGACAGCTTGTGGAACCACAGCTTTTTCTGTTATTAGGAGCTTGACTTGAGGCACCAGATACTAAATCTTTTCAAGAATTTATGGACATAGTTAAGAAATATCATCCCAGCTGACTCTGATTCTGAGACGCTAACGTTTTGACATGGTAATCTGAGAACTGGGCAATCTGTATCGGAATTTTTAACTAGATTAAGACATCTGGCAGAAACATGTGACTTTGGTTTAACCCTTAATGAGATGCTTAGAGACCATTTGGTATGTGGGATTAATGATTTAACCATGCAAAAGCGCCTATTAGTTGAAGTCCACTGGACTTTAAACAGGCACTACAACTGGCTTTATCATTGGAAAATGCAGCAAGTGGAGCATATGAGTTGCAGGGTGTTCCAATGGAAGTGGACAGCCTCGCCAGTCTGACTGAGCTTGGGGAACACACATGTGTGCAGGTCCTACTAGACCTAAATTAAGATAACTCATAGACGGGTATCCAGGAGAGTTCATACCCTGGAAAGCCCACCTATATCTGGTTGGAACAGTTAAATTGCTTTGGGTCTAAGCCAACTCTGCAGCTCAAGTAGGTCACTTGGGGTGCTTGGAACACATATATTTTCTTCTAAGGAGTATGCCCACTATGTCCAAATTCTCTAAGTGTTCTTTATTGGTCTTCCCTATTATTAGCACATCATCCAGATAAATGGCAACCTGGGGTAGCCCTTGTAAATGTTCCCCATCGCCCACTGAAAAATTGCACAGACTGATGTTACCCCAAATGGCAGTCTTGTATATTAGTACAAACCCTTATGTGTATTAAATGTAGCATACTTCTGGGAATCCTCATCTAACTCCAATTACAAGTACGCATGGCTCATGTCCAGCTTTGTGAAAGACAGCCTCCTTGCCAGCTTTGTGTACAAATCCCCTGTCCGAGGATTGGGTATTTACCCAGCTGCAAGAAATGGTTCACTATTTGTTTAAAATCCCCACACAGGTGAACCGACCGCTCAGGCTTCAGAATTGGTATAACCAGTGCTACCCATTCCACAAACTGTATTGGTTTCATTATTTCACTTTCCAGCCTTCTGATTTCTGCCTCTACTTTTGCATGTAAGACAAATGACACTTGACGGGCATTGCAGAATTGTGGAATTGCTTCCTGGTCAACAAGCAAGTTAGCCTTGGATCCTTTGATAGTCCCTAGACTTTCCCGACAAACTTCCAGATATTTAATAAGGACTTCACTCAGGCACTCTTTTCCTAATCGAAAAATATTGGGCCAATCAAGGTGAATATTTCTCAAGCAATTTCACCCCATCAAGCTTGGGTCCAAGCCTTTTACTGCAATCAGTAGTAACTGAACCAGCTGCTTCTCATACGAGACTGAACCAAAGTTGTCCCTTTTGTCTGTAAAGATTTTGCAGTATAGGTTCTCAGTCGAGCTGAAGATACAACAAGGGCGATTAAAGGTGCCCCTGCTCCCACATTTGTACTGGAGCTTAGGTCTTTCCTAGGTTTGGTGAATTATTACGAATGTTCATACATAATCTGCCCTCAATCCTGGCACCCTTATTTCTGCTATTGAGAAAGGGCCAACCTTGGAAGTGGTCTCTTAGCCAAAACATGGCCTTTAGGGAAGTGAAAAAGCAGCTATCATAACCTAATTCTTTGGCACAGTATGATACCAAGTGAGATCTGGTGCTGACATGTGATGCCTCTCCATACGGTATTGGGGTAGTGTTGGCTCACCTAGGTCCAATGGAGAAGAGCATCCAATAGCACATGCTTCCTGGACTTTGGTTGATGCAGAGCGCAAATGCGCCCAGACAGAGAAGAAAGGTTTGGCAGTCATCTTTGGTGTGAGAAAATTCCACCGATACTTTTACAGATATAAATTTGTAATAGAAACAGACCACAAACCCTACTATATCTACTCAAAGAGGACCAGGCTGTGCCACATTCAGCAGTGAGCTCTCATTCTATATGCGTACTATTACACCATCTGGGAGGCCAAGTAACAAATGCAGATGCCTTGAGCCATCTCCCACTGGCAGATACACCACTGGTGGTGCCACCACTGGAAGAGTCAAAAGGGCCATTACAACTAGAATTGAACCCGGTGAGACCAGATCATGGTAGAGGACAGCGTTTTATTGTGGAAAGCAAGAGTGATTGTCCTGAGCAAAGATTGCTGCCAGATATTGGCTGAATTCTACCAGGGTCATCCAGAAGTATCCAAAATGAAGATGTTGACAAGAAGTTATGCCTGGTGGCCAGGACACTAGATGCAGACATAACCGCATTGGTGAGTCCATGCTCAGAGTGCCAACAAGGACAAAATTTACTGCCAGCAGAACCCTTCCCCCGCCACCCCCAAATTCCTGGAAACAGCTGGGTAAACTGATGACTCAGTTACACACCAAATATGCCAGCCCTTTCTTACAGCCAACACGTGCATAGAGTTCATTCATCAAACACGGGGATGACGACTGAAAAGCTGCGAGCATCTTTTGCAATACACAGGCACCCAGAAGTGTTGGCCGCAGATAATGGACCATCATTTACCAGTGAGGAACATTTCCTAAAGTTGAATGGCATTTGGCATGTAAGGAAGGAAACTGCCATTCCATCCATCATCCAATGGTCTGGTGGAAAGAGCAGTCCAGGCTTTGAAGGCAGGCCTAAAGAAACAGCCTACAGCTTCACTTGATACCAAGCTGTCCCTGCACCTATTTGGTTACCGGATTACCTCTCATGCAACCATAGAATAGCTCCAGCAGAGTTGCTAATGGGGTGAAGATTCTGTACCAGATTTATCAGATCTTCCCAGATCTGGGGGTAAGGATGAAAGGGCATCAGGAATACCAATGCTGGACACAAAACTCCTCCAAGCAAGAGAGACCGTTTACTTCAGGGAACAAAGTTTGGTGCTGAAAACACAGAAATGGCCCTGCATGGGTAAGAGACATGGATAGCGGCCTCTGTTATTTCAGACATTCTGTTCAATTTGTCAGCAGACAATAGAAAACATTTTGCAAGGTCTACGTCATGTTGCCATTTAACTCGATTTCATTTTTTATTCATTTGTGGGATTTGGGCATCACTAGCTGGCCAGCATTTATTGCCCGTCCCTAGTTGCCCTTGAGATGGTGGTGGTGAGCTGCCTTCTTGAATCGCTGCAGTCCACCTGCAGTGGATTGACCCACAACGCTATTAGGGAGGGAATTCTAGGTGTTTCCAAGTCAAGATGGTAAGTGGTTTGGAGGGGAACTTGGAGGTAGCGATGTTCCCATATATCTGTTGCCCTTGTCCTTCTGGATGGAAGTGATCATGGGTTTGGAAGGTGCTGTCTGAGGACCTTTGGTGTATTTCTGCATCTTGTAGATAGTACACACTGCTGCTACAGAGGTCGGTGGTGAAGGGAGTGAATGCTGGTGGATGTAGTGCGAATCAAGCAGGCTTATTTGTCCTGGATGGTGTCAAGCTTCTTGAGTGTTGTTGGAACTGCACTCATCCAGGCAAGGGAGGAGTATTACATCACACTCCTGACTTGTGCCTTGTAGATGGTGGATAGGCTTGAGGAGTCAAGAGGTGAGTTACTTGCCACAGTATTCCTAGCTTCCTTTATTCATTCACAGGATGAGGGTGTCACTGGTTAGGCCAGCATTCATTACCCAGAGGGCAATTAAGAGACAACCATATTGCTGTGGGTCTGGGGTCACATGAAGGCCAGACCAGGTAAGGATGGCAGTTTCCTTCCCTAAAGGACATTAGTGAACCAGATGGGTTTTTTTGACAATTGGCAATGGATTCATGGCCATCACTAGATTCTTAATTCCAGATATTTATTAAACTGAAATTTCACCATCTGCCATGGCAGGATTCAAACCCAGGTCTCCAGAAAGTTATCTGAGTCTCTGGATTAAGAGTCCAGTGATAATATTACTGGATCATCGTCTCCCCTGCTCATGTAGCCACTGTGCTTATGTGGTAAGTCTGGTTCAGTTTCTGGACAATGATAAACCCCAGGATGTTGATAGTGAGGGGTTCAGTGATGGTAACACCATTGAATGCCAAGGGGCAGTGGTTAGATTGTGTCTCTTATTCGTGATGGTCATAGCTTGGAATTTGTTACTTGCCCCACTTGTCAGCTCAAGCCTGAATATTGTCCAGATCTAGTTGTATTTGAACATGTTCTGAGGAAGGGTCATCGGACACGAAACGTTAACTCTGATTTTTCCTTCACGGATGCTGCTAGGCCTGCTGAGCTTTTCCAGCAACTTCTGTTTTTGTTCCGGCGTTGAACATCAACTGCTTCATTGTCTGAGGAATCATGAATGCTGCTGAGCATTGTGCAATCATTGGCAAACATCCCCACTTCTGACCTTATGATGGAGGAAAGGTCATTGATGAAGCAGTTGAAGATGGTTGGGCTGAGGACACTACCCTGAGGAACTCCTGCAGAGAAGTCCTGGAACTGAGATGACTGACCACCAACAACCACAACCGTCTTCCTATGTATCAGGTATGATGCCAACCAGTGGAGAGTTCACCCCCTGATACCCATTGATTCCAGTTTTGCTAGGGCTCCTTGATGCCACACTTGGTTGAATGCTGCCTCGATATAAAGGGCTGTCACTGTCATGTCACCTCTGGAATTCAGCTCTTTTATCCAATATTTGGACCAAGGCTGTAATGAGGTCAGGAGCTGAGTGTTCTTGGCAGAACCCAAACTGGGCGTCACTGAGCAGGTTATTGCTGAGTAGGTGCTACTTGGTAACACTGTTGATGGCATCTTCAATCACTTTACTGATGATCAAGAGTAGACTGATAGAGCAGTAATTGACCAAGTTGGATTTGTCCTGCTTTTATACAGAGAACATACTTCAGCAATTTTCCACATTGTTGGGTAGATACCAATGGAGTAACTGTACTGGAACAGCTTGGCTAGCGGAGCAGCAAATTCTGGAGCACAAGTCAGTACTATTGCTGGAACATTGTCAGGGCCTGTAGCCTTTGCAGTATCCAGTGTCTCGAATCATTTCTTGATATCATGTGGAGTGAATCGAATTGGTTGAAGACTGACATCTGTAAGGCTGGAAACTAAGATGGGTCACTCAGCAATTCTGGATGAGGATTGCTGTGATGACATTCCCACAATAGGGGTAACAAATAACGAACACTTGGACATGGTCCTAAGGCATTTTTCCAAGTATGCTTAAGAAGGGAAAAATGTGTGTTCCAGGGCCTCAAGTGACTTTCTTGGGCTACAGAGTCAACATGACCAGGTTACACCCATTGGAAGATATGGCGAGGGTGATCAACTGTGCTGCAGCTCCCATTTCTGATCAGGAGCTTAGGTCATTTCTACAGCTGGTAAATTATGATGGAAAATTTACATGTAACCTTCCCTCCATTAATTTCTGAAAAAGGATCAGCCTTGGAAATGATTGCATAAACGAGCCCTAGCCTTCAGTGATGTAAAGAATCAGCTGTCCATCCAGGGGTCTCCAAAATGAAGATGTTGGTGAGAGGTTGTCTGATGGCCAGGCTTGGATGCAAACATAGCTGCATTGGTGGGGCAGGGCACAGAGTGCCAACAAGGACAAAAAGTACTTCCAGCAGCTTCCCCACATCCATGGGAATGGTTGGGTAAACCTTGAACCTAGTTGCACATTGACTGTACAGGTCCTTTCATGGGTTCAGTGTTCATAGTTATTGTAGATGCCCACTCAAAGTGGCTGGACTTGCATAGGGTCCAGTCATCAAAGCGGGAAGACAATAGGAAAAGAGCACGCAGCTTTTTTAATGCATGGAATCCCAGAATTGTTGGTTACAGACAACGAGCCATCGTTTACCAGCAGGGAATTTGGGTATTTCCTAAAGTCGAATGGGATTTCATATATAAGGATAGTTCCATATTATCTATCATCCAATGGCCTGGCAGAAAGAGTAGTCCAAACTTCGGAGGCTGTCTTGAAGAAACAGCCTACAGCCTCACCAGATACCATGCTGTCAATGGTTCTTATTTGATTATAGGACCACCCTACATGCAACTACAAGGATAGCAATGGCAGAGTTGCTAATGGAGAGAAGACTCTTCAGCAGGTTAAGTGTGATCTTCCCAGAACGGGGTGAGGGAGATGGGGAGGATTAGATGGCATCAGGATCAGCAACGCCAGTTTCAAGACTCCACCAAGCAAGAGAAACAGTCGGACACAGGGAATGAAGTTTGGTGTAAGAATCACAGAAATGGCCCCAAATGGGTAAGAGGCATAGTCAACACAAGGTGAGGACCGATAGTATATAAAGTTTGGGTCAGTGCAATGGTCCTGAACAAGTGTGTAGACCATATGAAAGCTGTGAATTCACAAATGGTGCAGGAGCAAACTGTGCCCTGCCCCTCAGAGCAGTTGGAAAGTCTGCTGATACCCATGGGCTCACCCCCTCTGTCAAGCCTTGACAAGTCCTCTGAACCAGAGATAGATGTGACAGGTGTAGCTGCCTCAACACATTTGCCACCAGAGGAAGAGAGAGAAATTCTGCTGAGGCATTCCAGGCACAAAAAATGAACTCCTATGCATTTCATGGTGCTCGTATTAGACACAGAGTCGACAGAAGCTGACCCAGTGCTGAAATGCCCCAAGAGGATTTCCAAGAAAAAGGACCAGCCTATGTCCTTGGACTCAGGAGTGTCAGAAATTCAGACATTCTGACAGCTGACTCTGAAGAAGCATTCAAAGTATATAGGGGTAACTTGGGGATGGGATGCTAGCCTTTGTGGAGTTATTTCAATGTTTATTTCAGACAGCCCACCTGATATATACATAAATCCTCACTCTTTGAGGATTGTTGTTTTGTCTGCAGCACCAGAAAAGCTTTGTATCTTTGTTCTGGGTAAATCCGAGAGTTTTATAAAGGTGTTAACAGTCCATCTTGGAGAAGATAGCCCTTGCAGTTCAAGAGTCTTGGAAGAATGCAGGAATGTGTAAGATTGAGAGTTGGTTTAGCTCATTTTGGCTGAATGGCTGGTTTGTGATGGTGAGTTGACACCAACAATGTGGGTTCAATTCCTGCATTGGCTGAGGTTATAATAAAGGATTTGTTCTTAAACTCTGCCTTCACCTGAGCTGTGGTGATCCTCAGATTAAACCAGCACCACTCATCTCTCTGTAGTGAGGGAACAGTCCTGTGGTCTGGTAAGACAATGGCAACTTTATTTTTATCCTTACGTTTTAACACAGTCAGGGAGTAGACATTGGAAGTAAGCCACTGTGGTAGTGCCTGTTACTCCCAAGAAAATACATCTCTGCACATCGCATTTCTTGTATATTTAGAGTTCAATATGTGGATAATTCAATGTAGCAAATGGGTATTTGTTATTTTTGTGAAGGGTTTTGATCTTCTGTGGACTGTGAGGTCAGAAAATCCTTATGGAACTGTGGCCTAATCTAGAATGCATCAAAGAACAGATGACTGTGATGTGACGTTCCCCTGTGATATTAATGGAAAGATTTTTATAATGTTGGATTTACAATCTATCATGGAAATGATTACATAGTGGTAATTTCACTGGACTAATAATTTAGAGTCCAAGCCTATTGTTCCGGGAACATGGGTTTGAATCCCAGCACATCCGATGGCAAAATTTGAATTCAACAAAAATTTGGATAGAAAAATGTTAGTTTATTGGCAGTCATTGTCATAGAAATACATCTGATTCACCAGTGCCCTTCAGGGAAAGAAATCTGCCATCCTTACTGAGTCTGACTTACATGTGACTCCAAATCTTCAGCTTCTAGCAGGGATAGGCTATAATTGCTGGCCTAGCCAGTGATGCCCATATCCCATGAATGGATTTTTTAAAAAAGGTATATTAAACTCAACGTGTCATTTAACTTTATTTTCAGTTCAGAAGAACAGATGAGCATTTTTAAAAATTGAGTTCAGAAGTAAGTTTTTCAGTTCCCTTCACAAGCAGTGATGATTTTAGAAGCCATCCTCTCTGAAAAGAAGGATTCAGGACAGTTTAGAGAATCAGTTACCGCGGCAGAAAGGTTTAGTTTGTGAAAATTCCAAATCAGGAGAGTTTGTTTAGAAATCTGCAGATTATTAAAACTGAGAAGGTTTAGACTCCTGAATTTGCGAAAATGTTTGTGTCAGCAGTTTTGGAAAAGATTAATTGAATTGTCTTCACAGTCCATAGCAAAAAAACTGTCAGGAGAGAATTATTTGGAATCCTAAAATGTTGAGATACAGGGTTTAATTTCTCCAGACTTGATTCTCCTGTAACAAACAGTGTCAGGAAACAAGTTGAAAATTTTATGTTTTAGAACTTGCCATTTGTCTTCCATATTTAGATAGCTTGCTTTGGTTTATTATCTCTTCCTTTGCACCTCTGTTATATCATAAAAGAAAATCTGCAGCCTAATGTGATTATGGTTCAGTGATTAACCACCATGATGTCTAACTAAACAAAATAAATCTATCAAGCAAGATATCATTCTGGGATCTGACTTGTCCAATTGTATCATCAATTGCGATCATAGCAACATGGTGGCTCTGAAACATTGTCTTCCAATGTTAGTTGTGAAATGTGTTTCGGAAATTCCAAATCCCAGGAATGTATTAAGTTAACATCTGAATACTTTTACTTAGCTGTTGTGGCAAAGTAGCAATTAATATGAACAATGTAATGGTTGTGATTTCTCAAGGCCATAATTTGAAATATTTATTCATGGCAATACCAGTGAAATACAATTTGATGCTAGATGGATGGCACAACTGATTAATGCAATTGCCCCTAGCAAGGCATCAAATTCAATCAATTTTACTCCAGCCGCAAGTAAAATATAGTGATGTACTTCAGCCACTCTGCATGTGGTGGCAGTTGTTTTGTATTAGCATTGCATAGTTGACTTTGGATTGAATGTGACAAGATTTCAGCTTTGTGTCCTTTGGGAATGATTTTGGATGGTCCACCTGAAATGTTGGATAATTCCCCATCCTTCAAGTTCCCTTTTGTATTGCTTTCAATGTATCCCTGATGACCTTTCAGTCACTCCAATTTGCCATTTAACCCCTTTTTTATATAACCATTAATACCTCCAATGTGCCCCCTGAGCCCTTGCTTTGTGGATTACACTGCCCTGTTGACCATAGAGTGATAGTGACTTGTAAAACTATCCCTTCCATAGGTCCTCTTCCCTTCAAAGTTATATGACATCCAAGCCTCCTGCGTTGAATTGCCCCCTTTTACTGTAATCATTCAGCAACCGAGTGCAAGGAACCCCAAACTCAGACTTGAAATTCTCACTTATCACAGGACTCCATAGACTGCCCTCTGAAAAATCTTCTGACCACTGACTGACTTGCAGGGCAGCCCCTACAATGCAGGCCCCAGGCTCCCCCACAATGGATTGATGTATCCATAGCAACCCAACTGACCTACTGCAATCCCCAACTGGCTGCAGTTGACTTGCAGGACAGATAAGGTCCAATGCTACTCGACTGCTAGGACATGGTTCCCCAAAATCAGGTAGGACCGTGCACTAGAATGACTGCAGCCAACCTCCACATGCTCTAATTGGACAAGCCTTTTTGTGATGTTATCCCCACAACTGACAGTAATCCTTGATCCCACAAAGGACTCTCTCCTTTAACTTTCAGACATGGTCATTTGGTTGAAACACAGGCTGTGTTCATTGTGTAAGATGCTGTCATATACTGGAGGTCTGATATTGATGTAACAGGTTCCAATGCCACTTCATCTGTTCACTGCTCCCTACTATCACAAGCTGACCACCTTTCCCTTTACACTAAAACAAAATGCAAGCCACAGAGGCAGAAAACCTGCAGTTGAACACTGAAGACCCTGTGCACTAAGAAAGCAATGGAATATACAGAGACTGCTGTCTCCAAGTGAGCTCAAAGTGAGTGAGTGCTAGGATCGAAGCTAAGGGTCATAGGATGTATTCTGTCTAAATGCATGAGATGCATGAATATCCCTGTGTTTAAAGTGGATGCATGCAAGCCATAGGTGGGCTCTAAAAGCAAGATCTGAAGCCTTGTCCGAGAGTTGGACTGACAACAGGCATATTGATGCAGTAAGGCCTGGTGGTTTGCTAATGCAGACTTGCATGGGCAAAGAATGGAGAAGGATGGTGTTCAAGGAACATGCAGGGACGTTGTGCCGAAGACAAAATTGGAGAAAGACTGGACCAAGCAATTCGTGAGTTGCAGCCTCCAGGTAACTGCTTCAGTTTTCAAACTGGGATTTGTCCCATCTAGCTTCTTCAGGAAGGAAAAGAGAATTGAAAGTGATATATAAATGAGGCAAGTTAGATTAATAATGAGATACAAATGCATGGAAATAAAGTAGTTTCCATTTAATAGCAAGATTCTAAAGTCATTGCTTACAGCTCAAGGGAAAGTCAGGAATATTTTTCTCAATGCCAAGATGACAATTTTTTCATTCTTACCATATTTTCACAAATTTCTTGCCATTGCCCGTGCTGGTCCAGGGAGAGGAAATTCCACTCAATGTTACTGACAATGGAGGCATATTAGAGGTGAAACATTTCACAAGGGGTGAAAACTGACAGCTTCTTCATTATTTTGCTCTCAGCTCAGCTCCCTGTAAGTGGAAATATGTACTTAGATTAATTGGCTTTGAATATATCTGTAACTATGTTATTGGCACCTTGGATAAGTAGCAGACTGGGAATTAAATTCATCATAATTAAAACTGGCTTTACAGTTCTTAATCATACAATCCAAATTGCTCTGCTCTTATTTGTGGTAAGTTTGATCAGTTCCAGCATTAATACGATGAAGCATCAAATTTGTATTAAGCATTCCACAAGAGAAGGAAAATGATGGCATTGTTTGACACTCTGTTAATTATTAGGGAGTGACTCTGATGGCTGTTATGGACAGATTCAAAGGGGCTAACGATTGGTAATAGCAACGCAGAAAGAAATAAGTGCAGACAACAGAGCAGAAAATTTAAATTGAATGGCGATGCAACGTGACCTATTTATTTCCATTCTAAATAGCTATTACTTCCAGCTTTCATCCCATTGCTTTTAAAATGGTAACAAAATTCAAAATGCTCCTTAGTTAAATCAAAAGATTTTCTATGGTGGGTTTGTGTGTATGTGCATGCATATTTGGGGTTGGCTGGACAGGGATTTTAGTATCCTATAATTGACGTCTGGTTTGAAATTTCAAAGCATAAATTTGACTGAAACCCAGCTGTGAGCATCCAATGCTGCTTTAATGAAAATAACACCATCTAAAGATAGGCGGAGTCTGATAATAATAGTATCTGCCAGCGGGAGGCAGCTCAAGGCACCTTATTAGCCACTTGGCTTCCTGGATAATGCTCTAACTTGTACTTGTATTGTGCTGAGAATAAGGGCCCAACGCTGAATTCTACCAGGAGCTATGGGCGGCACCGCCTTGTCTTCCTTCAGTAGCCCTGGCAGGGGTTTGTGATCTGTTACTATGATAAATTCCCGTTTGTAAAGGTACTGGTGGAACTTCCTCACACCAAACACGACCGCCAAACTTTCCTTCTCTATCTGGGCATATTTGAATTTGGCATCAGCCAAAGTCCGGGAAGCTTACGCCATTGGGCATTCCTCTCCGTTGGGCCACCGGTGAGCCAACACTACCCCGAAACCATACGAAAAGGCATCACATGTCAGCAAAACCTTTTGCTTCGGTGCATGGTGTGCCAACACCTTAGATGACAAGAGGTGCATTTTTCACTTCCCTGAAAGCTACTTCTTGGGTACACGACCATTTCTAAAGGCTGACCCTGTTTCAATAGCAGGTATATGTGTACCAAGATGGAGGCCAGGTTACGTATGAATTTTCCGAAATACTTCACTAACCCAAGGAAAGATCTAAGCTCCGGTACAGACGTGGGAGTTAAGGCTCCTTTGACCATCCTCATTTTCTCTTCTAATGGGTGTAACTCGGTTTTGTCAACTCTATGACCCAAGTAGGTCACTTGGGACACCTGGAACACACCCTTACCCCTCCTAAGGCATTTAACCGCCTGGGGGAAACATTGAAGTACCAAGTCCAAGTTCTCCAAATGCACTTTATTGGTCTTCCCTGTTACTAGTACATCATCCAGATAAATGGCAACCTGGGGTAACCCTAGTAAAATGTTCTCGATGGTCCACTGGAAAAGGGCACAGGCTGATGATACCCCAAATGGCAGTCTTGTATATTGGTATAAACCCTTGTGGGTATCAATCGGTGCGTACTTCTGGGACTCCTTATCCATTTACAATTGCCGATAGGCTTGGCTCATGTCCAGCTTTGTAAAGGATAGCACCCCTGCCAACTTTGTGTACAAGTCCTCTATGCGAGGGATCAGGTGCTTATGAAGCTGTGAGAAGCAGTTTACTGTTTGCTTAAAATCCCCACAAAGGTGAACTGAGCCATCAGGCTTCACAATCAGTATGACCAGTGCTGCCTATTCTGCAAACTACACTGGTCTGATGATTCTCTCATTTTTCAACCTCCTGATTTCATCTTTACTTTTGCCCACAAGGCAAATGGCATGTGCGGACCTTGCAAAATGTCAGAAATGCTTCCTGGTCAACAAGTAAAGTGGCTTTGGCCCCTTTGATAGTCCCAAGCCCTTACTGAAATATTCCTGAGTATTTCAGCACAACTTCACTGAGGCAGCCATTTTCCAATCAAAAAGTGTTGAGCCAACCCAGGTGAAGCTTCCTCAACTAATTCCGCCCCAATAGGCTCGGGCCCGAGTCTTTTACTACCATCAGTGGTAACTGCACCAACTGCTTCTTATAGGAGATCGGGACCAAAGTCGTACCCTTAATCTGCAACAGTTGCACAGTGTATGTTCTCAGTCTGGCTGAAGTCTTATGCAAACTTAAGGGTTGGAGTCTTATTAAAGACAGGTTCTGTAACCACAGAAGCAGCTGCATCGGTATCGATCTCCATAGGAATTGGGTGACTGTTTAACAGAATGTTAGTTTTAATCTGTTCCAATTTGGACGTCACTCAACAATTTAATTGTTCCAATCCCCACTCTTCTGGGTACCAACCTACAAGTCTTCTTACTCAAATTAAACCTTGTAGGACTCCTTTGCTGTCTCAAATCCACATACTAGCAGCAACTACAATGGTTTGCCGGCCAAGATCCTGAAGAACGTTTTAGCACTTGGCCGAGGCTTGGCTTTGTTGTGGAATTCTGCTGCAGACTGGCCTAATGTCCTCTGCTCAGGATATGCCATGCTTGAGGCTCTGTGATTGCCTACACTCAAGTGATATTCCCCATGCTCAGACGGACAGGTGATGGATTCCACTTCCATTGGGATGCCCTGCAGCTGCTATGCTCCATTTGACACATTTTCTAATGACGACAACAGTTGTAGTTCCTGTTTGAAGCCCAGTTGGGCTTCAGCCAATAGGCGCTTCTGCATGGTTACATCATTAATCCCATACACCAAACAGCCTCTCAGCATCACATTCAGTGTTAACCCAAAATCAATGCCTCTGCCAGTCATCTCAACCTCGTCAAAAATCCCAATTATGGATCCGTCTGGTTCTCTAACAGCTGAATAAAACCAATAGCATCTCAGAATTTGAGGAGTTTTGGGGTTGTAATATTCCTTAACCAACTCTGCCAACTCTTGGAATTTTTTAGTGTCTATTGCCTCTGGGAAAAGTAGGCACCTTATAACCGAGAATGTTGTGGGTCCACAAGCAATCAGAAAGATTACTTGTTGCTTTTCATTTGCCCCAATGTCATTTGCCCTGAAAAAAAATCATGTTCTTTCCACATACTGGGCCCGGGACCAAGCAGCAGGACCAAATGAGTTAAGCTTCCCAAATAAAGGCGTGATGCCAGAAATGCTTACCCCAACTCCAAGATGACGGTAGCAGTGAATTTTCTTTGGGCATGAGCTGTTTCCTTTCATTGCCACTGAAATAACTGCACTGGTATCCTGTCACTAAGTCACCTTTGTTTAGTTGCACAGTACACTGGCTGTGGCCAGGCAGCTCACAGCCAGTCACCTGAACTGAGGAGATCTAATCTCGTGGTTCTATTTTTTCCCTTTCTTTTTCTTAACATACCACCACCAGGAAAAACACCCATGCAACAAAAGCATCAGTATCAAGCAGAGTCCCTAGGGGCAATGCCTATGTGAAAACAAAAGTGATGGGGAGGGTAGGGATTAAATCAAAATAGAGTTTGTGGGGGAAATAAAGCACTCCACACCCTGCAGTGTCCACCTCTCCCGAAAGGCATCGAAAGCGCCGGTGCGCACCACATGCTCCTTCTCCAGGGATATCTGGGTGCAGATGTATCTCCTGGTTATTTCGATCAGATAGAGCTTTCCTTTTTGGCCCAGGTTAACAACCCTAATCAACCTCCTCATCATCAATGAGGTCAACCTGGTTCCAATCACTACACTCCACCAACAGAGAATGAAAGAGAAAGAAAGAGAGAGAGAGAAGATTGAATCTTGTGAGTTTCACCAGCCCATTTCACATTCAAGTAGACATGGGAAGTAAATCTGGGTAGTATCTGACACTCATGTGATTAAATGTTGAGTAGCTTGCTTAGTTTAACTACTTGTTCAATAAAAGTTGTGACTGTTTTACTGGTTATCTAAGTTGTGTCTGTTTCTTGGCCTCAATACACAAAGATACCTGGCTAAACATGTTTATGTGACATATTGGTCAATGTGGTTGGATTTGTGCATATTGCCACAGACAACATTACCAAGTTTGTCCTTCCCAAGAACATTACTCAGATCTATGGATGGAATTCATTTGCCTTATTTCTGCCCATTTGACAAGCCTACTGGTATTGTCTTGAATCCCAAAGATTTCTTCCTTACAATCAAAGATACACGGTCTGTCTTTGTATTGTTTGCAAACTTATTAAACATACCCCAAACATGTCAATCCAGATTATTGATATAAACACAAACAGCAAGGGGCATAGTACAGAAGTGAGGAATAAAAAATAAACATATTGATTATCCAAGGCACAAATATGCCAGGAATAGAAATCATTGGAAGAATTTTTTTTATTTTCAAATAAAGTGTTTGCTGAGGAATTTCACGGTTTTCTAATGCAATTTTCTTCATCTCATTAATTATATAACATGGCTCTTGCATGTCTTTCCCAGGTAATCACATGGTCAGAGAGGAAGAAATGCTTAGCCCTTCTGATACCTTCTGGCATGAAAGCCTTTGACGTCATATTTAAAGCCCAGCTACACAACACTTTACCACTTCTGAAATTCATGGACTATGCCAAAGTGTGGCACAAGAGCATCTACGTTCAGTACAGTAAAATCCCATTCTTTGCTCTAAAACTACTTGCTTTTTAAATACATCACTATCCTGTTCAAAGCTATCACTGTATACATTTTCTTTGGATGCCAGCTACAACTTGATAAGGTGAAAAATTGCCCAGGCATGTCCTTTACCCTAAAAAACCAAACTTGTTCAACCCGACCAATTACTTCCCCATTAACCTACCCTCGATCATCAGTAAAGTGATGGAAGATGTCACTAACAGTGATATAAAGCGGCACTTTTTTTCAGCAATGACCTGCTTATTGACATCCAGTATGAGTTCAGTCAAGGCCACTCAGCTCCTGACTTCATTACATATATGGTTCAAAAGTGGGCAAAAGAGCTGAATTCTAGAGGTGGGGTGAAAGTGCCAATGACATCAATGTTGCATTTAATCAAGTGTGGTATCATGAGCACTAGCTAAATTGGAGTCAATAGGAATTGAGGGAAAACTCTAAGCTGGATGGAATAACACCAGGCATATAGGAAGATAGTTTGGTTCTTAGAGGTCAGTCATCTCAGCTAAACAGCATTTCTGCAAGTCTTCCTCAAGGTAGTGTCCTAGGACCAAGCATCATCAGTTGCTTTATCAATGACTTGCCCTCCAAAATTAGGTCAGAAGTGAGGATGCTTGTTCATGATTGCACAATCTTCAGCACTAGTCATAACTCCTTAGATATTGAAGCAGTCCATGCCCAAATGCAGCAAGGCCTGTATTATATCCAGGTTTTAGCTAACAAGTAGCAAGTGACATTCATGACACAGAAGTGTCAGGCAATGACCATTTCCAAGAAAAAAGAATCTAACCATCACTCTTTGACATAAAATTGCATTACCATTGCTGAATCTCTCCCCCACCCCAAAAGAATTCTGATTTTCTATTTTCCCTTTGTTTGGCAAAGTTGGTAATTTTACAGCTCACCATTATAAATCAGTGCATTTGCATTTGCATTTGAAAAATATTTGAAACACAGCACAGTAGCTGCTCCATGTATAAACATCAATAATTTATTTTTGCCATTTTCTTTTATTTCTCTAATCAACATATCAATTCTTTGCAACACCACTAATCCCAATCCTGTAGTCAACCAACCTTCACATGCACAAACTTCCAGCAGGAGTGACTGAATATTAATCAGACAATGCCAGTATTTTTCAATGTTTTAAGGACTTAGGCAGCCCAGCTGAACACTTTTAAATTTTAGTTTTATAAGTGGTTGTCAATTTAATCAGCTTGTTTCTAACTTTAACATTTAATTGACAGATAGAAGCAACTGAGTGAATATATATATGTTTAGATATAGATGTATGGACCTAATTTAAGAACATAACAAGCCTACTGTCACTGCCACTGTCAATAATACATCACTCGGTGCAGTATAACAGGAACCAAGAATCTCTCAAAAGGCCTAAACTTGCACTTCATAAAGCTGGAGTTATTGCATAACTGTTCTGCAATTGTTCACTTCGCATGGCAACTATATTTAGAATTTAAACATCTTTAGCTTGCAAATATATTACAAATTTGTTGCTAGCTGTATTTATTCATCACAAACTTATTATGAAAAATAATTGATGTAACAATTCTTCTTTGTACAATGCAGCCTTAAGCTTCATTATAGGGTAATGGTTAATTGGTGCAGATGAAACAAAGAAGAAAAAAAGAGTCTAATTTATCGTGTGCCTTTCATGACTTCCAGATGCTTCAAATCACTTTGCAGTCAATGACATACTATGGAATTATAGCTATTGTTGTAATATAGCAAACATGGTTACCGGTTTGTGTACAGAAGTTCCCATAAACAGTAATTTTCAGTGTTATACTTTCCTTATTTCTGCGCTGAATGCAGGACACATGTAATCAAATGAATATGGGACAACATGAGTCCACTTCTTTGCACAGGTAATGCACCAGTGTTGTTTATGGTAGTGTCAGCTGTAGCTCGGTTAATTATATCCTCACCTCTGATTCACACAGTTCTGGATTCAAGTTGCATTCCAGGACTTTAGCATAAAGTCAAGACTGACATTCCACTACAAGTATGATAGACTGTGGAACTGTTAGAGGTACTGCATGAAATGTTCAACTGAAGCTCTGCTTGCCCACTAAGGTAGATAGGAAATATCTCATAGCACAATTTTGAAGATGAGGAGGAAAGTTATCCCTAATGTGCGGTGGCTAATACAATCCATCTATTCACAAACAATGTTTCCTAGATTACGAGAGCAATAACATTTTAGCAGTTCTTAGTTGGCTGCAAAGTGTTTTGGTGTTATAGAAATGCAATTCTTCCTGTTATTTTCTTTTATCAGTATGGAGTAAAAGGTAATTAATAGCAGGTCATCTTACTCAAATACTTTTCAATGATACATGCAAGGAACCAGAACCTTTATCTAGTTTTTCTATGTCTTATTAAAATTATATTGTGTTTACAAATACAACAGGTAAAGCATGTAGATGAGCACTCAAAATTTTGTAACATTCGCGGCTATGGGCCAAGTGATGGAAAGTGAGGTTAGTGTAGATTAGTGATGGGTGTTATTTGTCAGTGCAGACTTAAAGGGCCAAAGGACCTCTTCTGTACTATATGATTTTTTGCATTAAAAATGCTAAACTTACAGTCTCAGTTTGTACAACAAACTTTCACGGATACATCATATATTTCTTAATTCAATAACAGCGAGAATAACGATCTCACTTCAACCAAAGTTGTCATGGGTCAATAAACTATCCGGCTCAAATAGCAAATGTTTTGCAACCGTTTGCATAGTCACCCCTGGATACATTCATGCAGAGAGGTTGACATTTCTAATATACTCCCCATTTGTGAACAGAAGACACTATCAAGCAAATATGTCTATACATTGGACCATTGAGAAAATTGACACAGTTCCTCAGGGAAACAATGCAACATTTATAATCACATGTTTTGAGGGAAATATTGGACCTCAGTAAATTTGTTTTGGCTGAGAATGGGAATTGGAGAGATAAAAGATAAGATGTCAACGGAAATGCAATTGGATTGAACAAATAAAGACTGATTTGTTCACACGTGGCTTTTTTGCATATACCCATCTTACCTTATTAATATCATATATGAACACATTATACTGCTTCCCCACTGAAAATAAAAACAAAAGTTTCTTTTCAATATTAACAAATGAAATGTGCTTTCTGTAGGATTTTTTTGTTGTCACATATTTAAAAGGTTATAGTTTCTGTATAAAATAGATTCTTTATTTGCTGAAATACATGTCAACCACATACAATGTTTATTGTTTTTGCTCCCAGTAAATGCTGAAAACATAAATTAATGAATTATAATTTCTTATTTCAACTAGCTTTATTTCAGCATCTCTTGTAATTGAATGTTAAACCATATTGCAAACCCTTAACTCACCTCTAACAATTAATCTGACAAAATTAAAATCAATAAGGCACAGGACACTTGAATAGCATTTCAGAAAGCTTGTTAGAAAGTGAAATTACACTTAATAAACTTAAGATAATGACTTTACAACTCTCTGGGTTGCTCATGCCAATTAGGTTTTGGTTCAGTCAACATTGTAAAGACCATTTTTTGAGCATTTATAATTATAGATTGAAAAGAAGAAAGAACAATTTTAAAAAGTAAGGATGTTGAAAGTTTGCTGCATTTTTAAAAAAACAAATAGCCTGATGCACATTGTTAGAAATGTTACTTGTTACAAAGCTGATTGCTCAAATAGTAATGGAAGCCTAATTTGTAATAAGGTGAAGCCAAGTGTATGTGTACAAATTGAGCTTTGGCTGGTAACAAGTAGTTGGTTGGTCTACAGACAGGTAACCAGTCATCAATGACAGAGGCACACTGCCTGTCAATATCATTGTGAATGGCTCCCAGGTAGTTGAACAGCTTGAGGTGTGAATGTTTTGGCAGAAACCATCAGGCATCTGGAAAGAAGGAACTCTCTCTTTTCTCTGCAGTAAAAAGCATCTTAAGCCTGAAGATAACCAATTTATTTCCCCTATCTATTTGCTGTAAGCTGTGACTTTTAATTGATACGTCAGAAGCCTTTATAAATAGGAGCCAGTAACCCAGTGCCTTCTGCAAAAAACTAAAAATATCTGAGGAAGGAAGCTTCTGATCAGCACAAGTGTCATACCAACAAACCCTGTGAACATGGACCACTGACCTGCCTTCCCTTCTATCATGTAGGCTCACAAGACAGTTGAGAAGATTGTTAATGTTGCTGCTTCTCTTGATGCTACACCTATTATTACTGATGTTGCATTTGCTGCTTCTCTCATTTCTCAGTTGAGGTGCAAGGTAGAACTGCACAGCTAGGACACATTCTGATCTGATCGTTGACACCCAGAAAGTGCAGATGAAAAACATAAAACCGACTTCATGGTCATGGAAATGACCTCCAAAATATTGGAAATCACATCTATTGAAGTGAAAACCCTCTCAGAATGAGTCTGGTATGCAAAGTTCTTTCATTTAAGCAATGAAGCAATTATCATTTGTCATGTTGAAAGGCGTCCTTGCTTTTCAGTGTTTGGTCACATTGATTCCAACTGCCTTCTCACCTTGGTTCACCAGGTGAGATCAAATAAGCTAGGAAACCTATGTGTATGAAATTAGAGATAGTTTTGTGTGTTAAAACTACTGTTATTGTTGTAAAGAGCATATCTTTTAATTTTCATTTTATTTTGGAATGGGGACCAGAGTCAGAAAAGGATACTACATTAAACCAAGAAAACTGTGGAAGGAAATGTAGGGTTCTTTTAGAAGGTAGCTAGAGAGTTATAAGTTGATTATTTACATTTAGGTCGTCTGCAGCTAGAAATGTAACTTGTACCAACTGCTAGTTTCCTGCTAAGTACAGAAACCTGGTCAATGTTTTCTGTTAGCCTGAGTTCATTAGACAGGAAAATTACAGACCTTGAGTAATTTGATTAAATCTTTCACTTTTGTAACAATGTTTGGACTAGTGGGTCCCAAGTATCAGTAAGCTTTCCCAAGTAGGTGGTGAAAGGGTCCTTTTAGCATGTTTGACGAATAGATGCAGAAGCCACATACGAGTTTGCTATGTACTAAAGTGTGTGCATGTCTTACGGATGGAAATTGTTTGTTTGTTGCCAGTTTTCTGACACACAAGAAGTTTTGCACAGAAGTCCACCCACCTTTGCAGGTTAAAAGTCCCCAGTACTTTTATTCATCTGACTAGTTGCTCCCACATTGTTGTACCATTTTCTAAAATCCTGCAGACCTTGACTTCAGATATTGGATGGGAAGGAGGAGTGTTGCTACAGCTCTCTTTGTTTGCTCCAAATTTAGAATTACAAAATCTCTGACATTCTTGCCCTTTTAACCTAATGGTGACACCACTACAATTTACAATGTGCTGCCTTATAATTTAGCATGGGAAAGAATACGTTTATTTCTGAAACAGCTTAACCATTCACCATCTGGAATGTTCATACATTACCAACACTTGTAGAAAACAAAAACAATACATTTGGGTTACAATGATTAAAACAATATTAATATTATCAATTTATATGAAAAGGCCTGGGTTCAAGTCTCACCTGATCAAGGGTGTGTAATAATATCTCTGAACATGTTGAGTAGAAACTTTTTTGTAATGGCAATTAACAAGTAAAGTGGCAATAGAAAACAAAATTAGGTGCTGTGTAGAATTGGCTGCTGATGCTCAATCATCTTTCCCCATTGATTTAACCCCATTATATTATACCCTATTATATTATGTGCCATAATATTATGTACATTCTATCAGGGTTGGACAATAAATGTGGCCCAGCCAACAATGCCCACATTCTATGAATGAATAAAAATTTGTCAAAATTGTAACATCTGACAATTTTAATTTGCATAGAATTTGATTGTTTATTGAATAATGTCAGGTTAGAAGTAGGAATTCTGTTGACATATATCAATGTAACAATAAAGAGTAAGCAGCATTCACAGCATAAAGAAAACCCACACCATAAAACCAGATTGAAGCATATTGACAAGTCAATAATACGTTGTATTCATATATTTGATGTAATATTTTTCAAACCCTAGCATTATATGGAACAGAAGAGACTGTATTGAGACTTGGTCAAACAATGAGGGAAAAGCAGATGAAAATCATTAGGAGAGACCACAGTAACCTGTTGGGTCAAAATTTTGGAATTCCCTCCCGAATGGCATTATGAGTCTACCTTCAGCATGTGGACTGCAGCAGTTCAAGAAGATAGTTCAACAACACCTTCTCAAGGGTAAATAAGAATAGGTAATAAAAGCTGACCCAGCCAGAGATGCCCAGATCCCATGAACGAATTTTAAAACTATATCAAAACCACACATTTTCAATTAAGCAGTGATAAGGGTTTGGGTTTTAGCACCAGATCAGCTGGTTGGGAGCAGACTGGGGAGGTGAAAACTTTAAAATACTGATTCCCACTCAAGGAGATGATTTGCTTTGAAATATGAGGGGCAGTGCTCCAAACTTACATTGAGTTTTATTTGAAGTGCAAAGAGGTTAAGGCAGCGAGATCAGAAATGGTGCTGGGTGTAGAATTAAAATGACAGGCATAACAGGCTTGTGTTCACACTTCCAGGCTTAACAAGACCAATCTGCATTTGGTCTCTTCACTGAAGAGAAGACCACATAGTGAGCAGTGAATACAGAATGCTAAAATGAAAGAAGCACAAATCAATCACTGTTTCATTTTCAGACAGTGTTTGCGACCTAGGCAGTAAGAAGGGATGATGTTTAAAGATTGGTGTTGGAATGCCAGTGCCATTGGAGGGGAGGAGTTTTTGGGATTGATTGCAAAACAAAAGAATAGTAGACCACAAGATCCTTCAAGCCTACTCTATTATTCTATATGATCATAGCTGGTTTCCTGCTCTAAATCCACTTTCCTAACAGTTTCCTTTACAATCCTCTGAGTCAAGAAATTTCACCTCATTTTAGTTCCAAATGGTTAATACTTTGTAATGGTACTGTGACCCGTGTTCTAGGTTCACTAGCCAAGGCACAATAACCTCTCTCTGTATACCTTGTTAAACCTTTCAGAATTAATCTCTTTTTCATATAAATTCCAGAAACTATAAACTGCAGTTACTTAGCTTCTCATCATGGACAACCTTCTAATTTCTAATCTTGTGAAACTTTGCAAAAGCATCTCCATGCCAAGTATATTGTTTCTTAAATATGGAGACCAAAATTGCACATAATATTCCATGTGTAGTCTCAGCAAAACTTTATACAATTGCAATAATATTGCTTTGCTCTTGTACTCCTGTATCCTTGCAATAACAACCAGGATGAAACTTGCCTTCCTTATTGCCTGCTGTACTTACTTACATGCTAACTTCATGTTTTCTTTGTATCAATACATCCAACTGAAATGTTATACGCCTTTTGAAGGAAAATCAACTGTTCTTACCACAAGTTGAATAACCTCACATTTCCTCATATTGTATTCTCTTTACCATGTAGTTAATTACTTATGTAACCTGGTACTTTCCTTTGCACTGTGGCTGACCATCTCAGAGTATCCATTCCATAGCCTACTAAAATAATACATTTAGGAAGTTAATATCCACCTTTTCAGTTCAGAAGTTTTCTCTGGGTGTCATCAACCCAAGGCCCCCTTGTCAGTGATTGCACACAACTCATTCATTCTTGGAAAGATTAAGACTTCGGGAGTGATCGGTTATCTCCTCTGATGTGCAAGTGGTTGGTCAGTCTGCTTCATCCTGAGCTAGCTAGTGTAATCTGATGTTGATTCGTGCAAAGTTGCCTGGGCTTGACTGGGGGTCAGAATGAAAGGAGTCATCTGTTCTCGCTTTCTGGTCTACAAGTGGATTGTTTTATTTTGTCCTCAGCTAGCTAGTTACCTCCTAGGGCACAGTTCGTTATACTCAGCTCTGCACTTGTTACTGCATGATTGGCTCCAGCTAGGCCGAACAGGTCTTCGCAAGGCTCAAAAATTAATTTGTTTTCTCTTGGCACCTTCGTCATCATTTTCATCATGTTTCATAGCTAGACCTCTGTTCTCCAAACCTTACATGATAAGACAATGATTGCGTCTCCACCAACTTCTTTGGTTTCTCAGTAACTAGCCCATATGTGCATTTATAGATTCGTAGAGGCATACAGCATGGAAACAGACCCTTCAATCCAACTAGCCCATGCCGACCATGTTCCCAAACTGAACTAGCCCCACCCGTCTGCATTTGGCACATATTCCTCCAAACACTTCCTATTCATGTACTTATCCAAAAGTCTTTTAAATATTGTAACTGGATCTACATCGATCACTTCCTCTGGCAGTTCATTCCACACACAAACCACTCCATGTAAAAAATGTTGCCCATCATGTCCTTTCTAAAACTTTCTCCTCGCACCTTAAAAATATGTCCACTAGTTTTAAACTTCTTCACTCTGGGGAAAAGACCCTTGCTATTCACCCTATCTATACCCTTCATGATCTTATAAACCTCTATAAGGCCACCCCTCGACCTCCTACACTTCAGTGAAAAAAGTCCAGCCTATCCAGCCTATTTTTATAACTCAAACTCTCCATTCCAGGCAACATCCTGGTAAATCTTTCCTGAACCCTCTCCAATTTAATAATATCCTTCCTATAGCAGGGTGACCAGTACTGCTCACAGTATTCCAAAAGAGGCCTCACCAACATTCTATACAACATCAACATAATGTCCCAACTCCTAAACTCAAAGGTCTGAGCAATGAAGGTAAGTGTGCTCAACTCCTTCTTAACCACCCTATAAACCTGTGACACAAATTTTGCACTTGTACCCCTCATTCTCCCTGTCCTACCATTAATTACATGTCCTGCCCTTGTTTGTATTATGTAAATGCAAAACGTTGCATCTATCCAAATTAAACTCCACCGTCACTCCTCAGCCCATTGATCTTGATCAAGATCTCTTTGTACTCTTAGTATGAGGACTCAGGGTAGACGATTTAGGATAGAGATGAGGAGGCATTTCTTCACCCAAAGAGTGGTGAGCCTGTGGAATTCATTACCACACAAAGTAGTTGATGCCAAAACATTGAATATATTCAAGAGGCAGCTAGATATAACACTTGGGGCAAATGGGATCAAAGGTTATGAGGAGTAAACAGGATTAAGCTATTGAGTTGAATGATCAGCCATGATCATGATGAATAGTAGAGCAGGCTGGAAGGGCTGAATGGCCTCCTCCTGTTCCTAGCTTCTATGTTTCTATGTTTCTATGTGATCTTCTTCACTGTCCATTTAACCAAAAATTTTGGTGTCATCTGCAATATTAGTGTCAATCCCTTCTATATTCTCATCCAAATCACTCATATAAGTCACAAATAAAGGGGACCCAGAACCAGTCCCTGTGGAACACTGCTGCTGACAGGCCTCCAGTCCAAAAAACAACTATCCACCACGACAGAGATAGTAGGAACTGCAGATGCTGGAGAATCTGAGATAACAAGGTGTAGAGCTGGCTGAACACAGCAGGCCAAGCAGCATCAGGGGAGCAGGAAAGCTGACATTTTGGGTCTGGACCACCACTGTCTCCTACCTTAGAGCCAATTTTTAGCCAATTGGCAAGCTCACTCTGAATCCTATGTGATCTAACTTTATTAATTAGTCTACAATGTGGAAACTTGTCAAAGGCTTTACTAAAATCCATGTAAACAACGTCAACCACTCTGCCCTCAATCTTTTAGGTTATTTCCTCAAAAAAACTCAATGAAGTTTGTGAGACATGATTTCCCTCGCATAAAACCAAGCTGACTATCCCTAATCAGTCCTTGTCTCTCTAAATACATGTAAATCTTACCTTTCAGAATCACCAACGACTTATCCATCAGCAATGTCAGCATTGTTCTGAAGAAAGGTCACCGGGATCAAAATGTTGAGTCTAGTTTCTCTCTGCAGATGCTGCCAAACCTGCTGAGCATTTTTTCGAGCAATTTCTGTTTTGCTTAGGAATTAAAAATCACCTAAACTCCAACTTCATACGAGTCCTTAAAAGTTATTTCAGAGATAGTAGGAACTGCAGATACTGGACAATCTGAGATAACAAGGTGTAGAGCTGAATGAACACAGCAGGCCAAGCAGCATCAGAGGAGCAGGAAAGCTGACGTTTCGGGCCTAGACCCTTCTTCAGAAAAGAAATTCTGAAGAAGAGTCTAGATCTGAAACATCAGCTTTCCTGCTCTTCTGATGCTCCTTGGCCTGCTGTGTTCATCCAGCTCTACACCTTGTTATCTCCTTAAAAGTTAGTAAGTTTAGTTGAACTCCACATTACAGATTTAGCATTCTCCACCACTCCATATCCCCTCTTCTTCAGCTACTTGTTCTTTTTTGTCTCAGTTATTTCTTACTTAATTCTCATCACTTCTGCCTTCAACAGTTTCAAACTGTTCACTGGGGTATGGTCAAAAAAGATGGTGGGGTGTTTGCTTACAATGCCCATCTAATTTCCACAGAACCATAGAATTGTTATGGGGTGTAAATTGCAGCCATTTCAATCATCAGCAAATTTTGATTAATTCTCTGTCTCTTGATCTAAGGAATGAACATGGAGTTTAAATAGCTGAACCCCAACACTAATCCTTGAGGCACTCCATTAGTCATAACCAACCAACATAAAAATCACCTAATTATTCCTATTCATTGCTTCTCGTATATGATCTAATTCTCTATTCATGTTAATACATTACACTGATATTATTTGTCCTTATTTTGCCGATTAACATTTTGTTTCACCCTTCATCGAATGACAGTTGAAAATTTAAATATACTGGTTCCCCTTTATCTACTAGGCTAGTTATATTGGAATACATATTGGAAACACTAGAAGGAATCATAAGGACCAATCCAAAGAGATAGAGAAAGTAGGGTAGTGTTCCTTCCAGAAAGCTTTTGAGAAGTAGTTAAGGTCTCTGTCGAAATCAGTGAGTTTATAATTGATATTAGCCAATATTTGATTCCTAGAAATGAAGGTAGAGAAGTCAGGGAAAGGAAAGGAAGAATTGTTGATGAATCATCTGAAAGATAATTTGGAATATTTTGAATAGTTTTGGGCCCCGTATCTAAGGAACGATATGCTGGCCTTGGAAGGGGTCAAGAAGAATCAAGGGTTTCATCAAGGGTTTAGGCCCGAAACGTCAAGTTTTCCTGCTCCTATGATGCTGCTTGACCTGCTGTGTTCATCCAGCCCCATGCTTGTTACAATGGGTGAAATGGTTATTTCTGCTCCTAAATCTTAAGGTCTAAGTGAAACCTTAATATAAATTTGAAAAAAGAATTATTTTCAGGAAAGGACAAAAAGGGGCATTAATACAGTAATCAGTGAATTAGAAAAAGAGCTGAGGAAGGGGAACTGAGTAGGACTGGAACAATCCAATTTTATATATCCTGCAAAAAATTAGGAAATTTAAGACCCAAATAAGTTCACAGAAATTTAGAAACACGAAAATAGGAGGAAGAATAGGCCATTCAGCCCTTTAAGCCTGCTCTGCCATTCATTATGATCATGGTTGATCATTGAATTCAATAGCTTGCTCCCCCATATCCTTTGATCCCTTTAATGCAACTGCAATAACAAACACCTTCTTGAAATTGTGCAATGTTTTGGTTTCAACTGCTTTCTCTGGTAGTGAATTGTCTGGGTGAAGAAATCATTCAGCATCTCAATCCTAAATTGTTTACCCCATATCCTCAGTCTGTGATCTCTTGTTGTGGTCTCCCTGCCATCAGGAACATCTTTATTGGATCTACTATGTCTAGTTTTGTTGGAATTTTATAGGTTCCTATGAGATTCCCCCTCCACCCCATCCCATTACAAAGAACAAAGAACAAAGAAAATTACAGCACAGGAACAGGCCCTTCGGCCCTCCAAGCCTGCGCCGATCAAGATCCTCTGTCTAAACCTGTCATCTATTTTCTAAGGGTCTGTATCCCTTTGCTCCCTGTCCATCCATGTACCTGTCCAGATACATCTTAAAAGACACTAACGTGTCCGCGTCTACCACCTATGCTGGCAATGTGTTCCAGGCACCCACCACCCTCTGTGTCAAGAACTTTCCACACATATCTCCCGTAAACTTTCCTCCTCTCACTTTGAGCTCATGGCCCCGAGTAATTGAGTCCCCCACTCTGGGAAAAAGCTTCTTGCTATCCACCCTGTCTATACCTCTCATGATTTTATAGACCTCAATCAGGTCCCCCCTCAATCTCCGTCTTTCTAATGAACATAATCCTAGTCTACTCAACCTTTCTTCATAGCTAGCACCCTCCATACCAGGAAACATCCTGGTGAACCTCCTCTGCACCCTCTCCAAAGCATCCACATCCTTTTGGTAATGTGGCGAATAGAACTGTACGCAGTACTCTAAATGTGGCCGAACCAAAGTCTTATACAACTGTAACATGACCTGCCGACTCTTGTACTCGATACCCCGTCCGATGAAGGAAAGCATGCCGTATGCCTTCTTGACCACTCTATTGACCTGCGTTGCCACCTTCAGGGAACAATGGGCCTGAACACCTAGATCTCTCTGTACATCAATTTTCCCCGGTACTTTTCCATTTACTGTATAGTTTGCTCTTGAACTAGATCTTCCAAAATGCATCACCTCGCATTTGCCCAGATTAAACTCCATCTGCCATTTATCTGCCCAACTCTCCAATCTATCTATATTCTGCTGTAATCTCTGACAGTCCCCTTCACTATCTGCTACTCCACCAACCTTCGTGTCATCTGCAAACTTGCTAATCAGACCACCTATACCTTCCTGCAAATCATTTACGTATATCACAAACAACAGTGGTCCCAGCACAGATCCCTGTGGAATGCCACTGGTCACAGGCCTCCAATTTGAGAAACCCTCTTCCACTACTACGCTCTGTCTCCTGTTGCCTAGCCAGTTTTTTATCCATCTAGCTAGCACACCCTGGACCCCATGCGACTTCACTTTCTCCATCAGCTTGCGCTGGGGAACCTTATCAAACACCTTACTGAAGTACATGTATATGACATCTACAGCCTTTCCGTCATCAATCAACTTTGTCACGTCCTCAAAGAATTCTATTAAGTTGGTAAGACATGACCTTCCCTGCACAAAATTATGTTGTCTATCACTAATAAGCCCATTTTCTTCCAAATGGGAATAGATCCTATCCCTCAGTATCTTCTCCAGCAGCTTCCCTACCACTGACATCAGGCTCACCGATCGATAATTACCTGGATTATCCCTGCCACCCTTCTTAAACAAGGGGACAACATTAGCAATTCAAGTCTGAACTCCAGTTAATGTAATCAAAACCAATTCACCTCTCTTCATACATAAATCATGCGATCCCAGGAATGAGTATGGTAAACCTTCACGGAACTCCTGACTCACTTACCTGCCGGAGAAGAAAACTCACTCCACCAGGACCCAGGACTGTCCAGGATCAGAAACTCCAACACTGCAATCCACCTCTTGAGGAGACCAGACCAGCCTAGGCCCGAACTCCGACCTCATGGAGTTCTGCCCCTGGGAAAGGCCCAGACCAACGGAAACAACTGTCTTACCTGCAGGAGCAGCAGACTCACACCACCAACTCCCCGGACCATCAGGATGCAGGAAACGTACAAGGAAATGGGGAAATCGTGCCGGTCTAAAGGTGAGTTTGAAACTGTACAATTTCAAGACACCCTCCACCAGCCCCACAGCATACTCCTAGTAAATGTCCAAAGTGTCAAAAAAGAAATGGATGAACTCAGATCTAGACTTACCTACCAGAGGGAACTGAGACACTGTTGTGTGCTCTGCTTCACGGAGACTTAGCTCACCCTTGCCATTCCCGACTGCACCCTACAAGGTGACGGATTCTCCATATACTGCATGGCATCCTTGAGTAAGGCGAAAGGTGGTGGGATATGCTTCCTGATCAACACTTCCTGGTGCTTGGAAGTAGTGACCCTGGCAAACCACTGCTCCCCAGACCTAGAATACCTTACAGTAAAATGCCATCCCTACTACAAACCACAAGAATTCACCTCCGCCATCCTGATAGCAGTCTACATACCACCCCATGCAAATGTGAAGAATGCCCTCGACGTGATTTATACCACCACAAACACTTCAGAGACAAAATTCCCCAAGCCCCTATTCATTGTGGCCAGCAACTTCAACTGAGTTAACCTCAAACAGGTATTGCCAAAATACCACCTGTACCACCATCTCCTGTCCCACCAGAGGAGGACCAAACATTCTGGACCACAGCTACACGACCATCAAAGATGCCTACAGCTCAATCTCCCGCCCACACTTCGGAAAATCCAATCACAGCACTATGTTCCTCCTCCCAACTTTCAAGCAGAAGCTGAAACGGAAGAATCCTTCATGAAAAGAAGTACTATGCTGGTCTGAGGCACCGAAAGACTGGTTCTGGGACTCCTTGGACTCGGTGGACAGGACCATGTTCAAATGTTCAGCGGAAAACCTAGACGAGTATGTCACCACCGTCACTGACTTCATCAGCAAATGCGTAGAGGGCTGTGTATCAAAGAAATCAATCCAAGTGTTCCCCAACCATAAACCTTGGATGAACCAGGAAACCCACTCCCTACTGAAGACCCAGGCGTTCAGCTTTCAAGTCAAGTTGACCCAGAGGAATACAAAAATTCCAGATATGATCTCCACAAAGCCATTAGGGAGGCCAAGAGGCAGTACCAGATCAAGTTAGAGGCCCAAACCTACCAAACAGACTCCCGCGGTTAATGACAAGGTCTAAACCACATTACAGGATACAAAATGAAACAGTGTAAGATGGTGGACAATGGCACATCCCTCCCTGACATACTTAATGCTTTCTATGTACGGTTTGAGCTGAATATCACCGGTGTGGCACCCGCCAATCAATCCCCAACTGCTTCAAGAAGACCACCATTATACTCGTACCCAAGAAAACACATGCAGTTTGCCTTAATGACTACCACCCAATTGCTCTGATTTCAATAATGATGAAGTGCTTCGAGAAGCTGGTCATGGCTCGCATCAACTCCAGTCTCCCAACCTGTCTCGATCCCCTACAGTTTGCCTACTGACATAACAGATCCACAGAGGATGCCATATGCCGAGCCCTGCACTCATCCCTGGAACATCTCAACTACAAAGCTACCTATGTCAGACTTCTGCTCGTTGACTACAGCTCTGCCTTCAACACCATTATCCCGTCCAGACTGATCTCGAAACTGCATGACCTTGGACTCGCCTCTGTCCTCTACAATTGGATCCTCAGCTTTCTGATCCATAGGTCACAATCAGTGAGGATAGGTAACTGCACCTCCTCCACAATAACACTTAACACTGGAGCCCCCCCCAAGGATGCATCCTCAGAACCCTACTGTACTCCCTGTACACCTACGACTGTGTTGCCAAATTCTGAATGAACACCATCTATAAGTTTGCTGATGACACCACTGTAGTGGGACAAATATCTAACAACGATCAGTCAAAATTCAGAAGGGAGATGGAGGGCTTGGGGTGACATGGTGCAATGAAAACAACCTGATCCTGAACGGCAGCAAAACTAAAGAACTGATCATTAACTTCAGAAAGAAAGAAGGAGAACACACCCCCATATACATCGACGGAACTGAGGTTAAGAGAGTGAAGAGCATCAAGTTCCTCGGAGTGACAATAACCAACGACCTGTCATGAACTTCCCAATTAAATGTGACAGTCAAGAAGTTTCAACAATGCCTCTTCTTCCTCAGGCAGCTCAGGAAATTTGGCATTTCCATAAGGTCCCTCACCAACTTCTACAGATGCACCATTGAAAGCAGACTGTCCAGATGTATATGAGCCTGATATGGCAACTGTTCTGCCCCGGAGCATAAGAAACTACAGAAAGTGGTGTGCACAGCCCAGATCATCATGGAAGCCAACCTTCTATCCATGGTCTCTTTACATGGCTCGTTACTGCAGAAAGGCTGCCAACATCATTAAAGACCCAACACATTCTGGTAATGATCTCGTACAACCTCCTCCATTAGGCAGAAGATACAGAAACCTGAACACAAGCACCAGCAGGTTCAGGAACAGCTTCTTTCCGGCTGTTATCAGGTTGTTGAATGGAGTCTAGCCTCAAATAATGTAATCTGCAGTGCAACCTGTATGCCTCTAAGTCTTTTTGATGTGTACATCATTTGCTTACTAGGATTTGTCTGTACAGCTCATAAACAAAGCTTTTTGCTGTATTTCAGTTTACATCAATCAAATCAATCAATCTGTAGCAAGAATACCCTTCCTCAGGTAAGGAGAACAAAACTGCACACAATGTTTCAGCTATCATCTCACCAAGGCCCAGTATAACTGCAGCAATCCCTGCTCCTGAAATCAACACCTCTTGCTTAAAAGCCAAAATGCCGTTTGCTTTTTTTTACCCCCTGCTCTTACCTTCAGAGATTGGGTACAAGGTCTCATTGCACATTCTCCTCTTTCAATTTATAGCAATTCAGATAATAATCATCCTCCCTGTTTTTGCTATCAAAATAGATAACCCCACATTTACCTGCATTATACTGCATCTGCCATGCATTTACTCTGTCACTCAACTTGACCAAATCACACTGCTCTTATTGTAACACTTTTGTTTTTTGTAGGAAGTGAAGAAGTTTGAAGGAAAAGTTCTTCATTGTGAGCCTGGTAAAGGAGAAAAGTGTGGATGTTGGCTCGTAAGGGATGATAGCAGCATCAATCCGAAGTTGGCAAAGTGACAAAAAACAGAGAGGTGGGCTGAATAGTTGGACAAGGGAGTCGCGGAGGGAGTGATCCCTCCAGAAGGCAGATAAGGGTGGGGAGGGAAAAATGTCTTTGGTGGTGGGGTCTGATTGCAGATGGCGGAAGTGTCGGAGGATGATGCGTTGGATCCAGAGGTTGGTGGGGTGGTATGTGAGGACGAGGGGGATTCTTTTTTGGTTATTGTTGCGGGGACGCGGCGTGAGGGATGTGTTCCGGGAAATGCGGGAGACACGGTCGAGGGCGTTCTCGACCACTGTGGGGGGGAAGTTGCGGTCCTTGAAGAATGAGGACATTTGAGATGTGCAGGATTGGAATGTCTCATCCTGGGAGCAGATGCGGCAGAGGCGAAGGAATTGGGAATAGGGGATGGCATTTTTGCAGGAGGGTGGGTGGGAGGAGGTGTATTCCAGGTAGCTGTGGGAGTCAGTGGGCTTGAAATGGACATCTGTCTCTAGGTGGTTGCCCGAGATGGAGACAGAGAGGTCCAGGAAGGAGAGAGAAGTGTTGGAGATGGTCCAGGTGAACTTCAGGTTGGGGTGGAAGGTGTTGGTGAATTGGATGAACTGTTCGAGCTCCTCGTGGGAGCACGAGGCGGCGCCGATGCAGTCATCAATGTAACGGAGGAAGAGGTGGGGTTTAGGGCCAG
>JAHRHZ010000144.1:47211187-47281549 GCA_024137785.1 Ginglymostoma cirratum | reverse complement strand
AAATGATGCTGCTTGGCCTGCTGTGTTCATCCAGCCCCACACCTTGTTGTCTCACTATATTATAGTCGTTGACAGCCATAGAATAAGTTAGACATTGTCATGCCATACAGAACATGACTAAATGAAGTTAGTACTTATAAATGATTTCTGCCCTAAAAGATCTACAATTTGAAATCTATATATTTGGGAATATATAAACATGGTGAAGGGTTCTTACGATGCTGCAGTAGTGCACTACCTTTGAGCCAGGAATCCTTGGTTCACGTTCCACCTGTTTCAGAGGTGAGTAATGGCATCTCTGAATAGATTGATTAGAAAATTATTAGATTAAATTAGAAATAGAAAACATCTAATAACTTAATGGTATTAGAATTTAAACCCCAGAAGAGTACGTAACAGGAAAAATATGGAGGGATGGCTAACAGAAGCTCAAAATGATTTTATAACTACATTTTAAATATAGCCTAACAAATATGAATATCAAAACTCTGGAGGTTAGTATGTATCAAGCGGAACACAAACAAGCCCAGATATATTGATTCACTGTTAACGGGAAACTGTAAACCATATGGTTGTAATGTGGCAATGAATAGTTACACACTATTCTGCCAGAATTACAGTTTATCAATGTTGATGGAACGGGAACTAATTTTGGAAACTATGTATTCATTACTACTCAATCACAGAGAAACATAATCAACTTAACATAGGCTATACCTCCATAAATCAGGCCTCCTCTGGATCCCTGAAAGAAACTTTGGCCTGCATTTTCCCTTGCTTCTTTCTTATTCACAAAATCCTCCCTAATCATGTGTTAATTTGCCAGAGCTGTTTCCGCTTGTTGGACTTTTGCTGATCTGCTTTTGGACGTCTGTTTCTGAATGGTGGGCTTGCCTACTATATTTGGCAATTGGGCCATTAATAGAATCTTTCTCTCACAGCAACTGCCAGGTGAATGGCCATTCCACTGACTTCCTACCCAGAAGTGAAAATTCTCCTTTGTGTTTCTGTAACATGTACACTTTGCAAAAACATTACAGTATGTAAGCAGCACTTGTGTTTAATTAAGGCAATACAACTGAAGAAAGACAATTGATATTTGAACACTTTGCAAGTAAATTATTTTAGTGACTAAAGCCATTCTATTCTTAGAAAATAGCAAATGACTGAACTGCAATATGAAAACTGTATATTATTTGTAGTTTTTGTTGAGATTTTCCAACAATTTCTGACTTTGTTTCTGATTTTAAAAAAAACTGAAAGAACTGCGGATGCTGTAAATCAGGAACAAAAACAGAAGTTGCTGGAAAAGCTCAGCAGGTCTGGCAGCACCTGTGAAGGAAAAAACAGAGTTAATGTTTTGGGTCTGGTGACCTTTCCTCAGAACTGATGGTGGCTGGGAAAAAGTCAGTTTAAATGCAGAAAAAAGGGGGAGGGGGATGGGTAGGGAGTAAACAATAGGATAGAGCCTAAAGAGAGAGAAGGGCAGCTGGACAGACAAAGAGTTAATAACAATATCTTTGTCTGTCCAAATGCTCTTCTCCCTCTTCGGGCTCTATCCTATTGTTTACTCCCTACCCATTCCCCTCTCCCTTTTTTCTGCATTTAACCTGACGTTTTCCCAGCCACCATCAGTCCTGATGAAAGATCACCAGACCCAAAACATTAACTCTGTTTTTCCCTTCACGGATGCTGCCAGACCTGCTGAGCTTTTCCAGCAACTTTGATTTTGAACTGCAGTTCTTTCATTTTTCTTTTCCATATTATTCATGCTTAGTTTTTAATTTCTCATTAACTTTCTTAAAATAATTCTGAATTTTGTTTTAATGTCTTAGAGGAGTCATGGGCCATCGCTTCCCCAAAGACATGCTGAAACCATTATTTGTCAAAATGGTTTATTTGGAAACGTGCCTGTGTTTAGCAACCATTGTCTCAGGATGATCATTCCTTCAATTCAAAAACAATCATAATTTACAGAAGAGCAGTTTACCACAGTCAAAAGATTCAGCCATCTACAAATTCCTTCAGCACTGCTTAATTTTAAGATCTGTTCTCTACATAAGTTGGCTCTGAAATGAACAGTTGAATAATGTTCCAACTATGTAGAGGATAGGGTACCAAAGAGTAGGATGCCAGGTAGAAGGGGTGGCAGGGAAGTGAGGTGCCAGGGCACAAACTGGCAAAGGAGCCAGGTGAGTGATGAAGTGTAGTTGGCAGATCAGAGAGAGTGGGAGATATTGTATCCAGCGGGATAGGCAGAACCGTGAGAAAAGTTCCATGTTTCAGGTAAATTCCACAATTCACGAATGCATTTCAAATTCTTGTCATCTTGACAAAGTCCAATAACTACTCACCTCATGGGCTATGACATGTCTCAACCACTTTCTGCAATGTAGTGATACCTCGCTTCTGTAATGTGGGGAGAGGTATTGGAGAAAGGGAGAGAAGTTCTCATTTTTCTGACTATATTTAAAATCTCCCATTATATGTGTGCCAAACTGATTGGATAGCAAACACCTGAATCACACATGTTGTAAAAGGGGTAGTAAGAACTGCTGATGCTGGAGTCAGAGATAACACAGTGTGGAGCTGGAGGAGCTCTGAAGAAGGGTCCCGACCCGAAACATCAACTTTCCTGCTCCTCTGATGCTGCCTGGCCTGTTGTGCTCCTCCAGCTCCACACTGTGTTATCTATGTTGTGAAAGGTCTGTGTAGGCGACTTCCATTACCCTTTTTATCAATGGCCTCCATGTCCCATTGTTCGGATAACAGTAAATGTGATTTATATTTGCTTTGAATGCTGCATTATAATATTACTAAAAAAACTCCTTTGTTTCTGCTATTGCACATATCCATAGTTTCCAGAAAGTTTGAGAAATGCATGCATCTGGAAAGCCAGAATCAACAACAACACCAGTAGATGTAGAGCAGCCTCCCAGTGTTGAATTTCCGGCCAAAGATGATCTAGCAAAAGTGCAGGAGACCACAGCCATTCATCTTCCATGGAATGTCATGTTGATGAAAGGAGGGCAATAGTGCTAAACGTAGTGTAAGGGTGCTCATTCTGGCCAACAAGGGCCATATGATATTTCCACAATGTAATGTTCCCATGTTCCCATAATGTTCTGAGGAAGGGTCACTGGACCTAAAAGGTTAACTCTGTTTTTATCTGCACACATGCTGCCCAACCTACTAAGCTTTTCCAGCAACTTTGTTTTTGTTCCTGATGTACAGCATCCGCAGTTCTTTCGTTTTTTATAATGTTCCCATGATTGTTCAGGCATGGGGCTTTGCTGCAGTACAAAACAGCTTTGTGCCAGACTACTGAAGGATATGACGAGAATGTGTGATGGATGTAAGGATTTGTATGGGTTGAAGCATAGTACTGAGTAAGAAAATGAGTGTGTTTATCAGAAACAACATCACATTCGCCATCCTAAAACACAGAACCAGGATTTCCTTATCAACTGCTTTCAATGAAACTGAGTTATATTAAATTATCATTCACTGGCTGTAACTGCATTGATGCTGCAGAGGCCAGCATCTCCCATTCATTTCTGAGTGCAAATGTAGATGGTATTTTTTTCCTTATTCACTTTTCCAGTTGTTTAATAAAAATTAGAGTACAAACTAATGAAGGCCTTCACAATTTATGATGCTCTGTCATTCAATCTTGGCAAAGTTGCATGCTTGTGCTGCCTGTGAAATATTCTATGCAGACATTTCTCAAATGGGGCTGACTGCCTGAAAAACACACTTACTACTAGCTCTTTCGAATTTGATTGAACTACTGGATCCAATTCACTGAGATCTGTTGACAGGGCACTCAGGGTCTTCATAGTTAGAAGGTGAGTCGCACACGGAGTCTTTGTTGCCTGGGTCTTTGCTGATGGATTGGCCAAAAGGTAGTCCCTTTTTATCCCTCCCCTCTCTTTCTCAGCCCTCTGGAATGTTCTCTGACTTCAACCAATGTGGTCACAAGGCAGGAATCACAGCACCCAGTGAGGTTAGACCTGGTCATCCTAGGTGTAACCATCCACTTTTCAAGTTATGATTACTCCATGATGCCAAGGGGTCTGGCCAAAATGGGGAAAATATAAACATATATCTCTCCCTATTGTTCAGGCTGAGGAACTCTGAACAAGTTTTGCTTTATTACAACTCTCCCATTGTTTAACATGCAATACAGGTCTGGGCAAATCCTTGCTTGCTTTTGAAGGTTACCTGTGGTAACCTTGGCCTCTCTGTATTCCATCAGGCTGTGCTTGCAGAAACTGTTTAGCCAATTTTGTGTTGAGCCTCGTTGTTTAAGCCACCTTGGCTACACTTGTATAGATATAATGGAAAGTGTAGCTGTTGTTCAGGCAGGATTAGAACCTACAATGACAGTCAGTCACACAGCTGTTAAAAAGGAATGAAAATATTTTTACAAATATAATAATACATTTATAATGAGGCTTTACTCACACCACCGATGTGCCCGCATAATATTTTCTTTCTCCTTCCCTCCCATTACATCTACCTTCAGTCCTGGGGCGCACAGCTTGGGTGGAAGGAACCTGCTCTAACATGGAGCCTGTGGCCATAGTGTTTTGACAGATTACCCTGTGAGCATTTGTGACCAGAGATTCCAGACAAACTGAGAAAATGCTGGCCTAATGCAGGTTCACCACCTTAAGCTTCTACAGTGTTGAGGGCTGCAGGTGGAGTGGAACTGGACAGTTTGGGCACCTCCGAGTTTCCTGAGAAGAAATTACTTGAACTGTATATATGTTTCCCGTTTGCTGGCTCCACCACAATATCTCTTTATCAGGAAGGATGTACTTAGAAGGGGGTCAAGGTTCCTGGGCTCTCTGTTGTCTTGCCCCGAGCACAGATGGCTACAGCAATGGAGTATAGATCAGTGTGCATTTCTAGCAGACTCTGAGTGTACTGCAACTGTGTCCCCATGACAGCCGCTAACCTGTCCATGCAGATGCATGGAGATAGCCAGATGCACATTTTCCAGCGCCAGCAAGATACAGAAGATATTGATGGACTCCTCCAACCTTCAATGCAGTTTGACAAATGTCTCTTGCTGAGTGAGAAATCTGCCTGCTGCTCCTGAGTCAGCCTGTGCATTTTGACAAATGTATTAATGCTGACAGCATAGGCCCCTCTCTGGCCTGGAGCTGAGCAAGTGCCTAGTCTTTGGCAGTCCCCTGAATGCCAGCGGTTTGTTTCTTCCTTGGCCAGCTGCAGAGACATGGTCATGATGTGCTCATCAGAATTTATTGCCCATCCCTAGATGCCTTTGAAAGGATGGTAGAGAGCTGCTCTCTTGAACTGCTGCAATCCAATGTCATTATGGAGGGAATTCCAGGATTTTGACCCAGCAGCAGTGAAGGAATGGCAATATATTTCCAAGTCAGGATGGTGAGTGGCTTGGAGGGGAACTTGAACCTGGTGGTGTTCCCATGTATCTGTTGCCTTTGTCCTTCTAGATGGAAATGGTCATGGGTTTGGAAGGTTCTGTATAAGGATCTTTGGTTAATTTCTGCAGTGTGTCTTGTAGATAGTACACACTGCTGCTACTGAACATCAGTGCTGGAGGGAGTGGATGTTTGTGGATGTAGTGCCATTCAAGCAGGCTATTTTGTCCTGGATGGTGCCAAGCTTCTTGAGTGTTGTTGGAGCTGCACTCACCCAGGTAAGTGGGGAATATTCGATCACACTCCTGGCTTGTGTCTTGTAAATGGTGGACAGCCTTTGGGGAGGCATGCGGTGAGTTACTCGCCACAGTATTCCCAGCCTCTGACCTGCTGTTATAGCTACTGTGCTTATGTGGCGAATCCAGTTGAGTTTCTGTTCAATGGTAACCCCAAGGATATTAGTAGTGTGGAATTCAGTGATAGTAACACAATTGAATGTCAAGGGACAGTGGTTACATTGTCTTTTATTGGTGATGGTCATAGCCTGGCATTTGTATGGCATGAACGTTATTTGCTCCTTGTCAGCCCAACCCTGGATATTGTTCAGATCGAGTTGCATTTGAGTATGGACTGCTTCGGTACTTAAGGAGTCACGAATGGTGCTGAACATTGTGCAATCATTGGTGAACATCCCCACTCTGACCTGATGATAGGGGGAAGAGCTGAAGGTGGTTGGGCCTCGGACACCACCCTGAGGAACTCCTGCAGACATGTCCTGGAGCTGAGATGACTGAACTTCAACCAGCGCAACCATCTTCCTATGTGTCAGGTTTGACTCCAACCACCAGGAGAGTTTGTCCCCTGATTCCCATTCTAGTTTTGCGAGGGATCCTTGCCACACTTGGTCGAATGCAGCCTTGATGTCAAGGGTTATTTGAAATCACAAGCTTTCAAAGCACTGCTCCTTTGTCAGGTTAAATCACCTGACAAAAAGGCAGTGCTTTGAAAGCTTGCAATTTCAAATAAACCTGTTGGACTATAACGTGGTGTTGTGTGACTTCTGATCCTGTTTCTGGAGCTTGGCTCGAATGGTCTTTCATACTGGGAAGGGCAAAGGCATGTGTGGGCTATGTATGTGTGGTAGCCCTCTTCACTGGATATTTTATGATGTCAAGCAGCTGTATTAGTGGTAGGGAGACACTAGTGTTGTGGTGATGGCATGGGGCTAGTAACACAGAGACGCAGCCCAATGCTCTTGGGATAAGATTGATATACATAACTTTTGTTGTTGTAAGTTGGGGACATTGAGAGTTAGATGTGTTGGAATGTGTGAGGATCAGATGGAGCATCTGGATGTTTGGTCTCAGTTCTGAGATGAAAAGAGTCACCAGACTCAAAATGCTAACTCTGCTCTCTTCCCACAGATGCTGCTAGCCCTGTTGAGTTTCACCAGCAATTTCTGTTTTTGTTTCAGATCTCCAGCGTCCACAACTCTTTATTTTATTTTAATGCTCTTGGGAAATTCAAATATCATCATGGGAGCTGAAATAAATTTTGAGTATAAAGCAAGTCTTGGTAATGGCCATCATGATGACTACCATTGATTGTTATTTAAAAATCCATCTCATTTACTAATGATTTTACAGTGTAGTAGAAATTCAAAACATCCTAATAGAATTAGGTTTATAGTCACATGTACTCAAGTTACAAAAGAACAGGAGTACAGTGAAAAGTGTATAATGTTGTGAACGCACCACACCATCTTAGGTACAAAAACTAGAGAAAATGAAGGAAAAATGTTACACTACATTACAGATATACATAGAATAAGTTAGGAAAATAAAAAAAATTTAAAAATTCCAGTTTTTCTATCAAGGCTTCCAGGTGGTCTGACCAGTCTCCACTGATTCCCAACCATCAGCCATCTTCGCTCTGGCTCCACTGGTCACTGTTCCTGCTCTGGTCCACACATCTGGTCATCCCCACTTCACTCAGGGCCTGGTGGCTGCCGTCCCTGCTCCACTCTGGACAGCTGGCTGCCCCTACTGTGCTCTGGGCCACTGGCAGAAGAGGAAGAGACAGAAAAGAAAAAAAAAATGGGGCAGTTAAAAAAAATGTAAAGGAACAGATGGAACGGATGAGCTCCAGCTGGAGCGTCCTAATCTGCTGCCATCTTAATTAATAACTTCAGTAACGTAGTTGATTCCAAATGGCCCTGAAGACACCATACTAGTCAATCAGTTCAAGGGTATTAGTAATAGGCAAGGAATGTTGGTCTTGTCACTGACAGCCACGTCTATGTAAGGGAAAATAAAATACTGCATGGATTTGTTTATCTGGTCCATTCAATGTTTTCACATGTCACTCCCTAAAGAACATTTGTGAAGCTGCAAAAGGGACACATTACGAACAGCGTTTAAAGGAGCAGGTACCCAAATTAGTGTCAATTTGATTTGCATAACTTCTGATGTTATAGTTCGGAGACAGTGAGAGTCAGTTGGGTGACTGACACTACTGGAATGTGTGAGGGTAAGATGGAGCGTCTGGATGTTAGGTCTGAGTTCTGAATGTTTGGGACAACTGCTTGGTGAATGGTATGAGGTCTGGTGCATTCAGTAGTATAGGAACCTGGAACTGTGGTTGGTAGGTGGTATCACAGGAACTAACACTTATGAACAATTAATGGTCATTTAAGGTTTCTTCCCATGATATGTGGTATTTTATTGCTGGTAGAGGTCAGATTGTGATCTGGGGAGGCCATGTAGTGTATCCTGGTGGCCTTGTTGTGAGTTTGGGTGAAAAGAAAATCTCCTGATCAACTACCCTATTGTCCATAGAAGTTACTCAAAGTTTGCCCCTGATGAAATACCTCCCCCTGGCTTCATGAAAACTCATTCCCACTTAGCTGAGACCAGTCAGGAAGGCTGGCTCCAACAAGCCTTACAAACGCACCTGCAGTCCAGGGTCTCCTCCATAGTGCCTAATCCAAACGTACTACTGTCCCTGCAGAAGTGATTATGCTCAGTGGGGCCATGAGAACTGAAGAGCAGCTGATCACCTGAGCACTTTGGGGGTAAGACCTCATTCCTTAGAGGTGTGGAGGTGGAGATAGACAATACCTGCAGTTTATAAAGTTCGATCAGGTCTTCCACGACTGGCTGAGTTGGGGGTTACGCCTTACTTTCCTGCCAATGAATAGGTCCACTACCATCCTGTTAAATGTCAGCCAGTTACTGAACTTCTCAATTGCTTAACAGCATAAGTAAGTCATGGTCTGGGAAAACAATTTGCCTGAAACCTGTATGCTGATTGCCCAACCCCCAGAGGAAATCTCCAGAAAGACCTGAACGATATTATTAATTAATGTGGTTGGAACTGAGCCAAGATTAGTTAATCTACAAATGAACCTGACAGGGTGCAATTCAGATCACTTTGTGTCTGTCACTTAATTTAATTTCTTTTAATTTAATATGGCATCTTATTTCTGTTTAATCAAGTATGCAGGTTGTGTAAGTTATATCTAAGTAAAACATAAATTTACCGGTTTAGCAAAACATTATGGAAAGCCTCTAGACCTGAAGCACTATACTTTCTAATACTGTTGAGGAGGCTATTATCCAACATCGTCAGCAAATTCACATGATGGGATTTTCCTCATCTATTCTTTGATAATGTATTCTTTTGATTCTTTATGTATTCTTTATGTAATCTATTCTTTTGATAACCTTTGACACCTTTGGCATAAATAATGGCTGGGCATACAAACAGGGTTTCTGCCTAAACCTCAATTTATTGTTGCAGAATAAGGCAAAGCCCTGAGGAAGTACAACCTATGGTTTTATGTTCAGGCTTTGTTATTCAAGGTCCACATTGTGTGACAATCATAATAACAGCATATCTTTACATAACACCTTTAACATTATAATCTCCAGGTGCTTCACAGGAACACTAGAAAAACAAACTATGACATTGAGCGCATGGGAGCATATAATGTCAGATGATGAAAGCCTTGGTCAAAGAGGTGTTTTTATAAGGAGTATTCTTTTTTATGAAAGCAAAGTAAAGAGCTAGAGAGGTATAAGGTTCCAGATTGTATAGCCTAGACAACTGAAGGACTGGTCATCAACCTGGCAGCAGTTAAAATTGGGGATGTTCGAGAAGCCAGAATTGGAGGAATGCAGATATGTCAGAAGGTTATGGAGTTGGCAGAGTTTAAAAAGATAAGTAGAGGATGATACTACAGAGGAATTTGAAAAGAAATAGACAACTTTGTACTCAAGATGTTGCTTAACTGGAAGCAAATACTGGCTAGCAAACACAGCAGAGGTAAGTTTGTCCAAGTTAAGACATACTAGTCGAGTTTTAGATGATATTAAATTAATGGAGGATAGAATGTGGGAGACTAGCTGGGACAACATTGGAATAGCTTGGTAGAATTGTGTTGGGCCCTGAATTCTGTGGGCTACAACAAGATTTGAGGCAGAATTGTGTAAGAATCCAACAAAATGTTCCTCAACTTTGGGAGCAACTTGTTACAACGTTTCTGCATTTCTGCTGAGGAGCAAGGTAAGTTTCTCACCAGGTAGTAGCAAATTGCCATGTAAGGTGGATTATAGCTTGTTAAACACCTGATGGCACAACTTGCCTCAGTAAAATTCAGCATCTTAGCTTACCAAAAATACCAAACAAGTTAGATATCTGACCTGAAGAAGGATAAAAGCCGAAACGTTGGCTCCTTTCCTCCAGATGCTGTCTGGCCCGCTGTGTTCTTCCTGCCTTCTGTTTGTCTACCTTGGATTCCAGCATCTGCAGTTTTTTTTTGTCTCTAGATATGGAGAATTCTTGACATGGTAGTCAGAGCGGGTACTTGGCTACTTCAACTATCACTTGTTTTACGAAACTTCCATGTTGGACACTGGACACCAATATCTTAGGACACCCTCCATGGGTACTGGCCACGCATACACCATTTCCACAGACTCTGGAATTTTCCACATTCAATGAATCATGATTACACATCTTTGATCCATTTATAGGATGCTTCTGCACATCAATATTGCACCTCAGGCTGCACCAGTAACCATTGCTGTAATGCTGCAACAAGGACCCTGCACTCAGGAACATGCATTCAACTTACAGACTGGACCTGGTTGCATTTCCAGCTTGTCTATTTGCTTTCCTTCTACTCACTGGCTCCAAGCTCTCTCACAGCATCCCTGCCTTGTAATCCCTCGCTTTTACTTCTTTTTGCATTTTACTCCTTCAGCCAAAGATTCCAGGCTCCTTTTACTACTGTGTTGGACTCCATTTAGTGAAGACAAAATAACAGGATAGTTGTCATCATCTGTGAAGGAAAAAACAGAGTTCACATTTCGGGTCCAGTGACCCTTCCTCAGCAACTTCCTTCACGGATGCTGCCAGACCTGCTGAGCTTTCCCAGCATCTTTGTTTTTGTTCCCGATTTACAGCATCCGCAGTTCTTATGGTTTTTATTAGGTTATTTGTCTTGGCTATCAGCAGTGCTACATCAACACAATAGGTCAAGGGCAGTACCCAGTATCAGTCCAGGGGCTTGGACACAGTTGATCATCCACTCGGGGCAGTCAGAATCAGGATGATCTTCACGTGAGAGGTGAAGAACTGAATGGTGGGCAGCTCACCACTCGCCCTGACTTTTGCTGCCATATTGTGATCAGTTAATCCCGTGGAAGGAAAAAGAAGCAAGTGTGAAGGTAGATGAAATTGGGTGACAAAGTGTGGAGGTATCCTGAGTGAGTGAATAGGCAGTGCAGCGGATATGCAGGGTTATAGTGGTGTCAGGTATTGGGGTGGATGACAGTGAATGCGGGAAGATATTGCAGGCGAAAGTGAGAATGATGGAGCATGAGCTTTGGAGAATGGTAGTTACAGTAGCAGAAGAAGAGTGAGTGTCAGGTATCAGAGAGAAAGTGCTGGAGTGGAGAAGGTCATTGACCTTCTTCTACATTGAGGCCATTATCTGTGCTGCTTCCTTCTCTCACCCAGAATTGGAAAAGTTTATAAATTTCACTTCCAAATTCCACCCTGCTCTCACCTTCACCTGATCCATCTCTGACACCTCCCTTCTCTTCTTCAAAGTTGGTGCTTGCATTTCTGAGGATAGGCTGGCCTGATGCCAGCTTCTACAGGGGGGCCGGCAAAATGTTCGCCTTCTCCCTCAGCCGAAGATTCCCCACCATCATAGTTGACAGGGACCTCAGTCGTGTCCAACTCATCTTCCACAGTTCAGTGCTCACCCCTTCCTTTCCCTTCCCTCTCACGACTGTAGTAGGGATCTCCTGGTCCTTTTTTACCATACTACCAGCATTCGCACACACCGGATCATTAGCTGCCAATTCTGCAACCTCCAGCAGGATGCCACCACCAGACACATATTCCCCTTCCTCCCCTTGTCAGCCTTCCGTAGGAATTAGGGTGGCACGGTTGTTTCAGTGGTTAACACTGCTCCCTCACAGCGCCAGGGACCCAGGTTTGGTTCTGGCCTCGGGTGACTGTCTGTGTGGAGCTTGCATATTCTCCCCGTGTCTGTGTGGGTTTCCCCTGGGTGCTCAGGTTTCCTCCCACAGTCCAAAGATGACCAGAGTAGGTGGATTGGCCATGCTAAATTGCCCATAATGCCCAGGGATATTTAGGTTAGGTGGATTAGTCATGGGGAAATCAGGGGTAGGGGAATGGGTCTAGGTGGGATGGTCTACGGAGAGGCGGTGTGGACTTGTTGGGCCGAATGGCCTGTTTCACATTGTAGGGATTCTATGATTCTATGACTTTGTTCCCTATGGGATACCCTGGTCCATGCCTCCTTCACTCCCAACAACTCTGCCCATCCCCACAGCACCTTCCCATGCCATTGCAGAAGGTTTGGCACCTGCCCATTTATTTCTTCCCTCTTAACTATCCAAGGTCACAAACACACCTTCCGGGTGAAGCAGCGATTTACCTGAAGTGTTCTGAAGAAGGGTCACTGGACCTGAAATGTTAACTCTGCTTTCTTTCCACAGATGCTGCCATATTTGTTGAGTTTTCTCAGTCATTTCTGTTTTTGTTTTCGATTTCCAGCATCCATAGTTCTTTTCTTTCAATTATTTGTTATGTTCACATCACTGTCTCAGAGTTTTAAATGCTATGCAACTATGAAACACTCTCACAGCTTCAAGGTTTTTAGTACCATTCCCTCTCATAAGGGTTTTACAATGATTCCGCTGTCTCATACAACCTGGAAATATTCTTTGCTCTCTGTCTCTGTCCTCAGAACGAGTATGGTGCAGGTGTCAGCTCGATTTCAAAGGATGTCAATGGACAATGAAGTTAGCTAGTGCAAGGCAGAAGTTCAATTTTATGAATGTCCAGTTCATCTGTGATGCAAACTGAAGTTATGTGTTCACTCATCATTGTAAGAAGTATCAAACAGCAGAATTGAATATTCAACTCACCAGACAGTGCAATTGTGGTCTGTACACATGCTAAGGAAGTCTACAGAACTGATTATTCTGATATACTGAACCAGGCTGCCTGGTTCTCTATCCTAAATTTGAGAACAGGAATAAGGAGTGGATAAGAATCATTCACAAAAGTTTCCTTTTCATGGAAAAAGAGGAAAACACAATTTTGAAGTGGTGTACAATGATTTGATAAGGCATTTGGGAAAGGTCTTCTGCAGATGTGTTTAAGGAAGCAAAGTATCTGTGGGAATAATTTGTAATTGATAAATTGAAGCAAACCATTAATACATTATTAGAACCAAAAGAAAAAATCCAGCTCATTTTGTTCTTTTCAGAATAAAGGATAATCTTTAGTCATGCTGAAACTTATTAATATGAAGTATTTTAATACTCCAATCAATGTTTAAAGTCCTACATTCAAACATTAATAGAATTCCCTCCCTATCCATGAAATGTGACCAGATCATGCTGTTGTTTGTCACTGATCTATCATAAGATCAGAGGATTGGATGATGTTCAACACCATTAGCAACTCTACAGATACTGAAGAGGCCTGGGTCCACATGCAGTAAGACCTAGACAACAAATCTGGAGCTGGGAAGTGGCAAGTAAGATTTGTGCCACAAAAGTGCCAGCCCATGACGTGTCCAACAAGAAAGGATCCAACAATCAGTCCTTGACAACCAATGGCCTTTGTTAGAGGATAATTAGAAATAGGAAATATTATATACATATATATATTGGACTAGCCAGCCCATGCACCAGCCAGTCTCCCATGAATAAAGGAAAACAAAAGGATTCCATCATTTCTCAAGTACTCATTAAAGCAATGATCTCCAGATTCTCAGTAAGGAAGTAGAAATAGTCAACTCTTGGAATCTAAAGAGAAGGAAATCGTTGTTCATTTGAAGACAGTTTACAGATAATCAGAAGCAAAAATTAAATGCTTAGTCTTAAAAAAATCATGTTGTGGCATTATTTTATACGTCTTAATATTTTTCAGTGTTTATTGACAGCAAGAAATTGTGCAGTGCATGTTGCATTTAGATCTTCTCATATGAAGGCAAAAGATTCTTTCACTGTCAATCTGCCAACTACATTCCCTAAGGAGAATATTTGAAGATAAATTAACGCAAATTATGTCAGTAAGTTGTTTCAATATATTGAGCCAACAATGCTACTTGACTTCTCTTCATTGTGGTTAGGCTTGGCTGCATTTACACTGTAGATTTTAAATTGAATAGAATCAATCTCAGGATATCCTTGAAGCACTAAAGTGATGACCACTAGGATTTTCCATTAGTTTAATTATTAATAGGAAAATAATTGCAGTCTGGGACACTGAAAGTGCTGTTTATAGTAAATGTAATTCCACATATCAACAGAGCTTAGGAGAGGATAATGGTTGTTCTACATGTACTCTGGAGTTGGGTTATTTATGAAAAAAAAACTTTAATTTTTTACTTGAGTTAAATATATTCTGTTCAAATGAGACTTTTCAACCTTCAGCAGGTTTCCATGGCCACAAGATATCGATATTTATTAACAGGTAGCATAGGCACGTAGTTCTAATATGAGTGATGGACCTAAATTGAGATAACCACATCAGTCATGTACAGAGATGAAAGACAGCATTTTCCATGGAAGGTGCATTTGTTTTGTATCTCCTCATCAAGGATACTTGTGCATGCATGTACAAGAATGCATACATCAGACATCAATAATTTAAAAGTGTAATTATCTTCTGTAGCTTAAATTTATGTCTAGGGCTCTTTCTATTAAGACTAAATCATTGCAAAGCTGAAATGAGTTATCATTACTCGACATATATGTAATTTCTTTTACAGCTCTACAATAAGGATAAATAAAAGATACTTCTTCAGCAGCTGACTCATTACCAGTTTTTTTTTAGGCTTGATATAATGATCCCTACTTCTGACTTAAAAATATACACACGAGCTTTCAAGTGTTGAGCATAACATTTCATCCAATAAAGGTCTCTTCTTAATTTGCTGCCTTGAATACTATTCGTGACTACCAACGTAAAGCTTTCGCACTAACTTAAATAATTTATCTTAATAATTATTTTACTCCCTAGTTCCCTGTGTGTTTTCTTATTTGTGGAACTATCCATTATGTAACTGCCTTCTTCTGGGCTTTTTATGTTATCCAATAACTGTTTCGCAGTCAGTTGACAGCAAAGTATTTTGAAGCTAACATCAGATTTTTCTTTCCCTGGTGATGTTTCTTGCCATCTCCACAAACTCCACATTTAGTAGTTTGGCTGTACAGAGAAAAATGATTCATCAAATTGAGTGACAAGAAACCCAGAGAATCAAACCTAACCCAATTATCATAACTTAAAAGAATTTCCTCTGCTGGATACTCAATTAGGCTCCAACAAATTGAACTTTTTTAAACTCGATTTACCTTCGTATATACTGACATAGAATACTAGCAAAAAATTGAGCAAAACTTTAAATAAGCTGACAAAACAGGTCCAAATATAAGCTTGTGACTGTAGGACATATGTTATTTTTCAGACCTTGACTCTTTATGTAAGACTGTTTCCTTATTTTAATTGTGATTTTTTTTTTGCCAATGATCGTAAATCTGCGACCTTTCGTTATTGACACTACTACTACTGGAAACAGTCATTCCCTATTTACTCTGACAAAACTGTTCATGATTTTGACCACCTCTATCAAATCTCCTATTAATCATTTCTGTTCTAAAGGGAACTAGCCCAGCTTTTCCATCCTCTTCACATGACTGAGTCTCATATCGCCGATATTGCCTTTGAGGCTTTGAAAACCTTCATAAGGTGTGGTGGTCAAATTGAAGAATAATCTACGTAAGGCCTAACCAATGTTTTGTAGACTGACAAATAATAATTAGCACACATTCATTCAGTGTACAATATATGCACAGGCAATTTGAAGACTATCAGCTATGTTTAGATGTCCTCTAATTTAAGTAAGCAAATGTGACACATAGGGTAATTTCCATCTTACTCATTCAGACAGAATTAGAAAATGCTTCCATTTTAGATGTCATCACATTTCAATGACCTCAATGGAAAGTGAAAATAGGATGGAGTATAAAATGAGAGGCCGATGTGATCCTTATAGTTTCAGACTGGTTGAATGCGTTTAAAATTTGTTCCATTACTTCAGCATTGTGTATATAGTAATAAACTCAAATAATGTGATAGTCTAAGCAATGGTTTTGACAAATTAGAAAGCTCTTAGAAGCTGTAGACACTTAATGGCATTGGGAACTCTTTAAACTGAAAAACCCTGAATTTATTTTAAATTTGAGGTTAATAGTTCAATTCCAATCATTAAAATAATTTAGTTGAACATGACAAAATTTGTTACATAAGCATTGTTCCCTTTCACCTTCACTAGCCTTTCATTATATTACTCCTGGTTTCACATTAAGAGTACCTGTGGATTCCTTCAAGATATTCTGAATATATTCCTTTCTTTTTACAACGTCTTTCTCTATAAATATCCAATGTTTTCATGTAATTTGCATATTGAACATCTATATGTGATCACTATTCAAGTAACCAAAGTATTTCACAACATGTTCATCTTGCCAGAAGCAATAATCTTAACCCATATTCTGGATGTGAGAACGTTGATTTACAATTGTACTCTGCAGCTAACATTAAGTATCACTCTTTTTAGAGGGAAGAGAAATAAACAAAAGAAAACCCATGGCCTGATCTGAGGTACACCTGTCCGGAAGCTCTGGTACAAACCCAATCTAAACTTGCAGCACTGCAAGGAGATTCCTTAATATAAATACCATTATTCATCACTAGATCCCCCTTTTTATTCCTTGACAGGATGAGGCCATTGCTGGCTAGGCCAACATTTATTGCCCATCCCTAATTGCCCAGAGAGCAGTTAACGGTCAACCACATTTCTGTGGGTATGGAGTCACACGTAGGCCAGACCAGGTACGGATGACAGTTTTCTACCCTAAAGGACATTAGTTAACCATTTTCTGACAATCGACAATGGATTCACAGTCATCATTAGGTTCTTAATTCCCGTTATTTTATTGAATTCAAATTCCACCATCTGCCGGGCAGGATTTTAACCCAGGTCTGCAGAATATTATTGCTTCTCTGGATTAACAGTCCAGCAATAATACTGCTAGGCCATTGCCTCCCTGTACACTAGATTTCGAAAGGAAAATCATTACTGCTTGATCTGACTCTTATGAAGCCCATTTCAGATACAGATATTGCACAAAACCTAGAGGTGCATCACAGAGCTTGTGTGGGCTGCAGCAATGACGGGCACCTAGGAGAATTTACCTGCCCGTTGATTGGAGAGTGAGGCTGCAGATGGACAATGATGCAGGGTACTCAGTGGACCTCGATGAGAAGGGATACAGGAAAAGACTGATGCACATGCAATCTAAATAGCTTGATGCATTGTCAGGCCTGGCAGACAGTCTCCTGTCAGTGTGTACCAGTATGAAATACTGCAGTTCCATTAAAATTAAATTCCCACCTGGAAAAATCAGGTAAGAGAACAGTGATAATCAGAAATGGATGTACTGTTTGGACTGGTCTGCCATTTTGAAGTTTACAAGTCACAGCAGTAAGACTCATTTACTAGTTTTACTTTTTTCATCTTTCTCTTCTAGAAAGCATCTCACGATGCTTGGAGCTAATTCTTTTCAGCATGGAACTAAATGGTAGCATTAGCAGACTTACCTGTCATGCAGAGCCACATGGCTACAATCTCAGTTCTCACTGCTGCAAAGGCACAAGCGCTTGGTAACCCAGGTCTCCAGTGAAGAGTGAAGCAGAATTCATGAGTTGAATGTTTGCTGCGGGATTAGATTGCTGCCATCATGGCTGCAGGTGTCAGTGGTTGAATGCTCATGCATGCTCTTGCAATAGTTCAACAACCTGTCTCCCAACAGATTATTAGGATTCATGAAGTGCTGTCCTGGACAGTGGCAGTGACTCCATGATGCATACACCGGTCTTCCATCAGGACAACAGCCTTCATGCATTTCCCAATGTATTTCCGCCATTGCCGCTGCTGTTGCCTCACAGCCACCCAGCTGAGATTGTTGTCCATGCTGAAAAAATGGATTCAGGTTGTTAAATAATTTCATGGAAACAGGAGTTTATAAAGGTGCTCTCAAACAGCCTGTCCAAAGTGAAAGGGTGCCGGCTGCATCTGCCCTAACTGCTCCTCTCTCTTGTCCTGTCGTCTCTTTCCCCCCTCCCGAGGTGGCTTCTTGATTCCTCGTTGCAATAACTGCCCCATTGTGATGGTGAGTTATGGAGAAATGAGGACATACAGAGCTGATCTAAAGAAGGGTCACTGGACCTGAAATATTAACTCTGCTTTCTCTCCACAGCTGCTGCCAGACCTGCTGTTTTTTTCTATCAATTTCTGTTTTTGTTCCAGCATGTATTGTCAGGTTCCTCCTGTTAGTCTTGGCATTCGAATGCTTGATGTTATGATATGCTCCATGATGTTCCTGACACTCCGTAGCTCTCAATGTATGCTCATTATCTACATGTATTCCCATGGCATGATGTCAAGGAGTGTAGCTATGAGTACTTAGCCTAGGCATTCGGTGGACATGCACAATACAAGTTAGTAAAACAATCACCAAATAAGAAGGATTTTAGACTTTTCTTCACTTAATTTCTCTTTCTATTCTATCACAGGATTGAATTTTATGAGAAATCAATGAAGTGTCAATTTTGGTGAGCTTCTGGAAAGCTTCATGAGCCATAATGGGTTTTCTGAGGCTATTTTCTGAAACTCACATCATTACCTATGCTCCACACCTCTATGATGGCCCTTTTTTTTTCATTTTGCCGGAGCAGGAATACTTGCCATAGGTTCAATTGCCTGGGATTTTCCACATTGCCCCAAGTATTAAAACCCAGATATGTGAAGTGCTGCCAGCTAGGATTTGCCCTTCATTGTGCATATAGTGGGAGGTGACATATAGGTGGCACTGCTGCCTCTTCATTCAAGGGCTTAATCATAAGTTAAGAATAGCACTGGTCCCTGGTAACGTCCCTTGAATTTCATTGAACTGACCTCCAGGACTAACCATGGCCCAACCCTCTGAATGACTTGGATGGATTGCCCTGAACGATGAATGGCCAGTTCCTGACTAATCCGTGTACAGCTCTCTGACTGACTTAATGCAAATCCTTGGACTGGTTGCACTGGGCTTGAAGGACTGACAGGGGTCCACTCCCAAATTGTAGATGTAAAGACCCTGACTTGACTGCCGCAAAGCAACTGATGGACCATGTCCAAGTCTCTGGCCGGAAAGAGGACAATGCCTTTGACTTACTATGCTGGGAGCCCTTGACTGATGTCCGTCACCCTTAGCCTGACAGAGTGCTATTCCCCTAAGACTTTGATTGAGGGCCATTTGGATGAAGCACTTGCCATCTGTTTGCCACATAGACTGCCGGTACATGGTGCAGGTGTGAGATTAGCATAGGCTTGATGTCATACAGAAACGTGCCCACCTCTTTGCTTTATCCCTGTTGACAAACATGACAATCTGCCTCACCTTGTGTCTGTTCTAAACAGCAAGCCGAGGCAAAAGTACTGTCAGCCTTTAAATTCTGGCCGAGGAGGGAAAGGTGCAAAATGTCAAGGTGAAACATTAATGCTGTGAGCATCTAAGCAGATGAAAACAGGGTCAGCACTGAGATCAAGCAAAGAATCCTGACATGCACCCTGATCCAATTAACGAGTTGGCTTACTGTCCTTGTGTACAAACTGCCCTGGCAGCAGGTGCTGGTGCATTCCAAAGTTCACAATTAAAATGCAGAATGTGTTGTCTGTAGGTCACAATTGTGCTGAACTGGAACAACTTGGCAAGGAGTGTGACATGTTTTACAGCAAACATCTTCAGATTATTGCTGGAACTTTGTCAGTGGTCCACAGACTTTGCAATATGTTTTTACCAGTGAATCAAATTGGCTGAAGACTGGTGTTTGAGATGCTGGAGATCTCTGGAAGAGGCTAAGATGGATCATATACTCTGCTTTCCTAGGTGAAAATTGTTGCAGCTGCTTCATCCTTAACTTTTAAACTGATGGACTGGGGTCTCCCATCTTTGAGAATAGGTACAATTATGGAGCCACCTCCATATTGTTGCCAATTACCTTAAATCTGTGCATTCTGGGAACCAATAAAAACAATTTCTCCTGATCTATTCTGAGATAATAGTTACTACAGATGCTGGAGAATCTGAGATAACAAGGTGTGGAGCTGGATGAACACAGCAGGCCAAGCAGCATCATAGGAGCAGGAAAGCTTGACATTTCGGGCCTAAACCCTTCATCAGAAATCGGGGAGGGGAAGAGGGTTCTGAAATAAATAGGGAGAGAGGGGGAGGCGCATAGAAGATGGATAGAGGAGAGGATAGGTGGAGAGGAGGCAGACAAGTTAAAGAGGCGGGGATGGAGCCAGTAAAGGTGAGTGTAGGTGGGGGGGTAGGGAGGAGATAGGTCAGTCCAGGGAGGATGGACAGGTCAAGGGGGTGGGATGAGGTTAGTAGATAGGAGAAGGGGGTAGGGCTTGAGGTGGGAGGAGGGGATAGGTGAGAAGAAGAACAGGTTAGGGAGGCGGGGACGAGCTGGGCTGGTTTTGGGATGCGGTTGGGGGAGGGGAGATTTTGGAGCTTGTGAAATCCACATTGATACCATTGGGCTGCGGGGTTTCCTGGCTGAATATGATTTGCTGTTCCTGCAGCCTTTGGGTGGCATCATTTAGCATTGCAGGAGGCCCAGGATGGACATGTCGCCTGAGGAATGGGAGGGGGAGTTGAAATGGTTCGCGACTGGGAGGTGCAGTTGTTTGTTGCGAACTGAGCGCAGGTGTTCTGCAAAGCGGTCCCCAAGCCTCCGCTTGGTTTCCCCGATGTAGAGGAGGCCACAATGGGTACAGCGGATGCAGTATACCACATTGGCAGGTGTGCAGGTGAACATCTGCCTGATGTGGAAAGTCTGCTTGGGGCCTGGGATTGGGGTGAGAAAGGAGGTGTGGGGGCAGGTGTAGCACTTCCTGCGGTTGCAGGGAAAAGTGCCGGGTGTGGTGGGGCTGGAGGGGAGTGTGGAGCGGACAAGGGCGTCATGGAGGGAGTGGCCCCTCCGGAAAGCAGATAAGGGTGGGGAGGGAAAAATGTCTTTGGTGGTGGAGTCGGTTTGCAGATGGCAGAAGTGTCGGAGGATGATGCGTTGGATCCGGAGGTTGGTGGGGTGGTACGTGAGGAAGAGGGGGATTTTTTTTTGTTATTATTGCAGAGACAGGGTGTGAGGCATGAGTTGCGGGAAATGCGGGAGACACGGTCGAGGGCATTCTCGACCACTGTGGGGGGGAAGTTGCGGTCCTTGAAGAATGAGGACATCTGAGATGTACGGGAGTGGAATGCCTCATCCTGGGAGCAGATGCGGCAGAGGTGAAAGAATTGGGAATAGGGGATGGTCAAGCTTTCCTGCTCTTATGATGCTGCTTGGCCTGCTGTGTTCATCCAGCTCCACACCTTGTTATCTCGGATTCTCCAGCATCTGCAGTACCCATTATTTCCTTCAGCAAGTTGTTTACTTGTAGACAATCATTCATAATTGGATGTGGCAGAACTGCAGGGTCTGAGCTCATCTATTGGTTGTGAACTTACCTTGGCCATCACTTGATGCCAATGTTGTTGTGCACAGAGGTAATCCTGTGTTGTTGCTTCACTAGATTGATAGCTCATTTACAGGTATGCCTGGTGCTGTTCCAGCCATATCTTCCTGCACTCTTCTTTGAACCAGGATTGATTCAGGGGAGGCAAGGTCCCAGCGGTATTATTACCAGACTGTTAATCCAGAGACCCAGATAATGTTTCGGGGACCTGGGTTGGAATCCCACCATGGCAGATGGTGGAATTTGAATTCAATAAATGTCTGGAATTAAGAATCTGTCGATGACCATAAAACCATAGTCGATTGTCAAAAAAAACCATCTAGTTCACTAATGTCCTTTAGGGAAAGAAACTGCCATTCTTACCTGGTCTGGCCTACATGTGACTCCAGACCCACAGCAATGTGGATGACTCATAACTGCCCTCTGGGTAATTAGGGATGGACAATTAATGCTGCCTAGCCAGCGACGCCCTCATTCCTTTAATGAATAAACATTCCCTGGTTTAATGGCAATAAGAGATATGCTGACATGTGAAATTAACAAACAGAAAACAGAGAGTAAGAATAAACAGGTCATTTTCAGTTACCAATACCAGTGGAGTTCTGCAACTGATCTGTGTTGGTGCCACATCTATTTGTATATTGATACACAGTTGCAACAATATTCAGCCGGAAATCAGCGTTGACACCCTCTAGAGGTTCCCAGCTTCATACATGTCAGCCTTCAGACAATTTGACTCACTAAACATGATACTAAAAAAAGGCTGAAGACACTGAATGCTGCAAAGGCAATTAGCCCTGTCAACATTCAGGCAATAGAATTGAAAATGTGTTCAAAATTTGTTAATCCCCTTAGACGAACACTGGTATCTACCCAAATGTGGAAAATTGCCCAGGTATATCTTGCACAGGACAAAAAACGTGGGATAAATCCAAATGAGCCAATTGCTATCCCATCATTCAACTCTCCAATCATCAATAAAGTGATGCAAGGTGCCATCAAGAATGCTGTCAAGCTGCACTTACAATGTTCAATATGGTCTCTGCCAGGCCAATCAGTTCTTGACCTTACTGAAGATTAAGGGGCGGCATGGTGGCTAACACTGCTGCCTCACAGCGCCAGGAACCCGGGTTCAATTCCCCTCGGGCGACTGTCTGGGTGGAGTTTGCACATTCTCCACGTGTCCGCGTGGGTTTCCTCCGGGTGCTCCGGTTTCCTCCCACAGTCCAAAGATGCGCAGGTTAGGTGGATTGGCCATGCTAAATTGCCCGTAGTGTTCAGGAAGGAGTAGATTAGGTGGGCTATAGGGAGATGGGTGGGATGCTCTGAGGTTCGCTGTGGACTTGTTGGGCCGAATGTCTTGTTTCCACGCTGCAGGGATTTTATGATTCTATGAAGCCTTGGTTCAAACATGGACAAAAGAGCTAAATTCCAGAGGCGATTTCAGAAAGATATCAAGGCCACATTTTTACATCAGGAACCCGAGCAAACCTAGAGTCAATAGGAATCAGAGGGTAAAGTTGGAGTTATAACTGGCATAAAAGATGGTTATAGTTGTTCAACATCAGTCATCTAGCTCCAGGACATCTCTGCAGGAGTTGCTGGGGGTAGTGTCTTAAGCTCGATCATATTCAGCTGCTTCACCAATAACCTACCCTCAGAGGTCAGAAGTGGAGATGTTTGTTGATGATTGCATAATGTTCAACATAGTCTGTGGCTCTTCCAGGTTTAGACTAACAAGAGGCAAGTAATGTCGTGCTAAGTGCCAGACAATGACATCTCCAATGTGAGAGCATCTAACCGTTATCCTTTGACATTTAATGATTTAATTTCGTCACTAAATCTCCATTATCAACAACCTGGAGGTTGCCTTTGGCGCAACGTTGAACTGAAATCACCACATAAATACTACAGCTACAGAAACAGAATGCTGCAACAAGTGACTCATTTCCTGACCGCCAAAGCTGATACATGAGTCAGGAATGTGATGGAATATTTCCCACTTGCCTGCATGAATGCAGCTCCAAAAACTCTCAAGGAATTCAACACTATCCAACAGAAACCCACCTGCTTGATTGACATGACATCCAAAAACATCAATTCCCTCTGTTACCAAGCCCAGCAGTAACAATGTGGACCATCTTCAAGTAGCATGTGTACCATCTTCGTCAAAGCTTCTTAGACATCATTTTCTGAATCCAGTTACAAGCATTGGGAAATATCGATATACTTAATCAACTCAGACACAACTCTGGAACAAGTGAGTCTTGAGCCCAGGCCTTCTGGGTCAAAGGTATGGAATTTACCACCGCGTCTGAAGGACCCTTCGCTGTCAAATACATAATTCTTTAAATTGTTGCTGTTGATGAATTGACATCATATTTTTAATCTACTTTTTCAATCTTCCTTTACTATTGTACTCTCCATGCTTAGACCATTGTTCTCTCTATACTTAGAACATTGTCCTTACTTAAGTTCAGCAGTCTGATTTCAGAATTACAATATGTTACTCTTGATATGGGTTAAGGGAAATTGAAGGCATTTGGCCCATCAAAGCTGCTTCAGGATCAGAAGAAGCCTGGGGAGGAGCCAATTGGTGCAACATTGTGTTCAGGTTATTGTTATGGAAGCATTCTGGGAAGTGTTGGTGGCTTGGAAGAAGGTGTGTCATTAATAGTGTAGCTGAGAGTGCTGGTAAAGGAAACCTGTGAACAGTATTTGCTTTTTGCAAATAAGGGAGATTGGAACTTGGAGAAATGCAAGGACAATGCCAGCTTGGAGAAGATACCTGTCTGGGAAAAAGTTGGAGTTATGCCTGCAAGAGCCTTACAAAGATGTTAGGAGAGAAGGTGGTTGGTGAGAGAAGAATATGAGAAAAATGGAGAGCACATATCATGTAGTCAGGCTCTGAACTTGTGAAATTCAATATAAAGTTCTAGAAGCTATAAAATGCCTAAGCGAAAAATTAGGTTTTGTTCCTTGGGTCTGCATTGTGCCTCAGTGGGACATGCAGTAGGCCCAGTACAGAAATGTTAGCATGAGAGCAAAATGGTTTATTAAAATGGCAAGAAACTGGAAGATTGGCCTCATTCCTATGGATAGAGTAGGGGTCAATATGGCCTTATTCAATTAAAAGTAAAATAATGTGGATGCTGGAAATCTGAAGCATACACAGAAAATAGTGAAGAAACTCAGCATTTCTGGCAGCCTCTGTAAAAAGGGAAGAAAGGTTAACATTTTGAGTTGATAGATGTAACTGTACTATAACAACTGCAGTAATTCAAGAAGGTAACTCACGCAACACATTCTCTGGGACGATTAGGGATCAGTAATAATTGTTGGCCTTACCAATGATGGCAACAACTCATGACAAGTGAAAAATATTGCAGATCAATTTTCCTGTTTGCCTACTAAACTGACTGAGATTGATACATAATGAGATAGAGCGTAGATGACTGTACTTAAAAATATCAAAAATATCATTTAGACAATGATAAATAAAGCTACACAGTTGGGCAGAAAGCATTAAAATAGTAAGATAATGGACTTGCTGAAATTATCTTGGAGTGATAGAAGAATAAACAGGTTGTAATCAGAATGTATTATACAGATCTCTGTATTCATCTTGAAGTATTTGTGAATTACACATAGTATTGGTGATTTTAATTGCACTCATAAGAAGATACCTTTGAAATCTGGGCTATAAGGATGAATTGATTGCTTCATTGTATTAATTAAGCTTCAGAGAAATTACAAGTATGTCAATAATTGCAAATTACAACAATAACAATTTATATTTATGTAGCACCTTATAAACAACACAACTTTGCTCCCATTTCATATGTTTGTGTGAAGACAGCTCATAACATGATGGTACAAACCAAGAATGGTAGAGAGATACCACTTCTGCCTAAACTGAATCCAATTTGTTCGAATAGTTTACTCAGCATCTTTTCTGTTTGCAATTTTCCAAAATTCCGCAGATACAGTATTCATGCCATCAAGTTGGAAAGTACCAAATTTAACTGCTATATAAGAAAGGAAAGACACAGAAATCAGGAAAGTGGAAGTCAATTAACTTAGCATCTGTCAAAGGGAAAATGCTGAATCTACCAGTTCACTTTTCACATGGCAAAGATATGGACTTTGGAGCTTTCTTCCCAAGAGAATAAGAGAGACTAGGTAAGTGAATATATTCAATGTTAAAGTGAATAGATTTTTGATGAACGAAGGAGTTAAGAGTTACGAGGAGCAGACAGCAAGGTGAATTTGAGGCCACACTCAGATCAATAGAATGGTAAAGGTGAATATAGAATTATGGAGCAAACTCCGAGAGGCCCAGAAGTGGACCAATTAAAATTGCGGTTGCTCAAGAGGTTATAATTAGTAGAGTGCAGTTATCCCAGAGGGTTATAGAGCTGCATGAGATTACTGTGATGGGGAAGGTGAGTCATGGAGGATTTGAAAACAAGATGGAGAAATTTTAAAGTTAAGACAGTGCTTGACTGGGAGCCAATTGAAGTCAGCATGCATGGAATTGATAAATGAACAGTGCTTACAGTAAGTTAAGACACGGACGGTGTGGTTTTAGATGATCTCAAGTTTACATTGGGTAGAATATTTGAGTTTACCCAGAAGTGTGTTGGAATCATCAATTCTGGAGATAACAAAAGTGGATAAGGATTTCAGCAGCAGATGAGCTGAGACACAGGTGATGTCAGGGGATGATACAGAGATGGAAATCGGTGGTCTTCATGAGGAGACAAAAATGAGATCAGAAGCTTATCTTAGAATCAAATGTAGCATGAATATTGTGAGCAGGCTGGCATAAAGCCAGCCTGCTACCAGAGAGAGTAGTAGAATCACGGGCTAAGGAATAGAGTTTGAAGTGGCAATCTAAAATGATGGTTTTTGAATATTGAATTGAAAGAAACATCTGCTCATCCAATACTGGATTTCAGGTAAGAAGTCTGATAATATAGCAACAGTGGATGAGTTGGACCTGGTAGTGGTAATGTATAGCTGGGTGACACTAGGAAATATGTAAAGACTAGAAGCGTGCTGTGTTTTCAGATGTTATAGTGAGATTTTTGGGGACCTAGAAATTCCACCATTGGAGCTGAAAGCAGGAGGAAACACTACTTCATCAGATAGTACAACTCACTCAGAGATAGTAAGAACTGCAGATGATGGAATCAGAGATAAGACAGTGTGGAGCTGGAGGAAAACAGCAGGCTAGCCAGCATCAGAAGAGCAGGAAAGTCGGCGTTTCGGGTTGGGACCCTTCTTCAGAAATAGGGGTGTGGGAAGGGAGCTCAGAAATAAATAGAGAGGAGGGGTGGGGCTGGGGAAGGTAGTTGGGATGGTGATAGGTGAGACCAGGTAGGGAGTGGTGGGGATTGGTCAGTGAGGTGTGAAGGACAGATAGGTAGGAGAGAAGATGGACAGGTTGTGTCAGGTCAGGGAGGGGGGACGAGAGGGATGGTTGGTCATGGAGGAGGCTGGGAGTGGGGAGATTTTGAAACTGGTAAAATCCACATTTAGGCCTTTGGGCTATAGGCCTCTGAGGTGGAATATGAGGTGCTGCTCCTCCAGTTTGCGGATGGCATCATTGTGACACTGGAGGAGGCCCAGGATGGACATGTCACCCAGGGAGTGGGAGGGGGGAGTTGAAATGGTTCGCGACTGGAAGGTGTTGTCATTTGTTGTGAACAGAGCGCAGGTGCTCTACGAAGCGGTCTCTAAGACTCCTCTTGGTCTCACCGTTGTAGAGGAGGCCACATCAGGAGCTGCGGATGCAGTAGACCACATTGACGGATTGTAGGTGGCGGAAGTGATGGAGAATGATACATTGGATACGGAGGTTAGTGGGCTGATATGTGAGGACAAGGGGGATTCTGTATTTGTTTTTGTTGGGGGAAGGGGATATCAGGGCAGAGGTGTGGGAAATGCAAGAGATCCCTATCATCCCCACCTCCTTGGCCTGACACAACCTGCCCATCTTCTCCCCCACCTATCCACTCCTCCCAACTCACTGACCAATCCCCATCACTCCCGCCCTGCACTCACCTATCACTATCCCATCTACCTTCCCCAGGCCCCTCTCTCTATTTATTTCTGAACTCCCTTCACCCCCTCCCCCACCCCAACCCCCCCCCCCCCCATTTCTGAAGAAGAGCCCTGACCCAAAACGTCAACTTTCCTGTTCCTCTGATGTTGCCTGGCCTGCTGTGTTCCTCCAGCCCCACACTGTGTTATCGCTTCATCAGATATCATCAGTGACACCAATACAAGCCTGCTGTCAGGGGCCAATTAGAGAGCCTGCAGTTCAACAACCCCAGCAGCACTTCCACTGGCGTTGCCATTGATGAGCCTAAAGCTCTAGGAAGAGTTGACATCAATGGCTGAGTACCTGCTAGGTCGGTTCCAGAGATCAGTTCAGCAGGCGGATTTGGGTTTGGGGAGTTAGGGTAGGTGTGTGGTTTATTGAGAAGATTGTGGGGCACGAGTAACATTGTTCAGAGGCAGCAATTGCCACCAGTGTGCTCCTTGGTGAGCCATAGACAATTTAACAAGGAATTCCCATCACCAACCTGCATCATTGGAACTTTTTTAAAGTTGCCAGAATTTACCTGCCAAGCTCTTCCCCTAACTTCCTTCGCAGAGCTTTCCCTTGTCAGCCCTCCCTACTCTGATGGGAAGAGGAATTTCCCAGTGTCACAAAGGGGCCGCCTGTGAATCTGGAATAGAAATAGACTGAGAATGAGAGAGAGCAGAGGTAACTGTGTAGGAGTGAGAAGAGGAGCCTTTGTATGAGATTTTCTGGTTATAATTAGATAAATGAGGATGGAATCAAGGGAGACCAATCCTACCCAGCTGAATGACATGGGAAGGCATTGGAAGACAATGGTGTAGTCAGCCATATTAAATAATGCTGACAGATCAAGAACATTAAGGAGGGAATGTTCACCTTTGTCACAGACATATAGGATATCATTTGCGACTTTAATTAAAGTCGTTTCAGTCTGGCAAGTTTGCAACCTGGAGCAATTTAGGAAGCACATCTGACCTGTACAGTAATGAAGCATTACTTAAGACAAGGACATTATCAAAAGTCAAATACTTAATTCCCTGCTTTGATTAATAATTTGTAGTCTGAAAATGAGGAGAATCTAGTGGAATCAGTGAATGTTCTTTAGGCATTGCAACACATAGATAAAAGGAAATGGTGGGGAATGAACAATTTGTGTAATGAACTATCCCATGCATTTTATACTAAAATCCGTACAAAGAATGACTTCCCATTCCTTGAAGCAAATTTAGGTGCAATAGATGTAGTCATCTCTTCCACAGTCGTTTAATAAGTAAATCTAAAATTAATTTTGTATGCTTTGAAATTATGTTGTTCCAAAAATTACATGACTACATGTGCTTTGAGAATGAGACATTTTGCTGAATAACATAACAAATAATTGGTACAACTGCAATAGCTGTTGTCAGTACGATCTTTTTTGAGATCTTGATGAGTGTTTCATTGCAACAACTAGAATGCAATATTCTGCTCCATTGCTTACCCGGTGGTAAGGTTTCATAGCAACAATCTCTCATCGTTCTGCAGCATTATGTCTCCTGAGACTCTTAAATAGTCTTTCCTGCAACTATTAGATAGGGTTGTATTAAAGATTTATAATGTAGCTAAAAATAAGCAACCGAAGTGAAAATCTTCAGCACTTCATAAATCAATTAATATATCATCTAATGGACATGTAAAGTTAGTTCTTGTCTTGCAATATGTAATATGTGATAATCAATAAAATATGAATTGTGCCTCTTAAAGGAGAGAGGTCAGTACTGCACAATTGCCATAGAAGGAAAAAAACACTTTGTGGTCTGATGATAAATAAAAATGATTTCAATTAAAATAAGAATGTCAGAGTTACATCCAGATAATTTGAATCATTGAGAAATTACTTTGAATATTGCTGAAAAAAAATCATATTGCTAAGTCTTTTCATTTTGCAGTCATCATGATAAATGCTAAAATGCCAAATTTCAAATGAACATGACAATTTAACCAGTGGCAAAATTGACTTTTACACTATCTGCTAAAGTATGGATTTATACTTCTAAAGTGTTTTCTTGATATTGGGAAGAAAATAATGATGAAGAAATTAAACTGAATGGTGCCCATTTTTAATTAAGGCTTGAAAAATGCATGCTCATGTTCAAGATATACAGATACGCTACTGTCAGGAAGTACACCTGATGTCTGTTCTGAAGAAAGGTCACTGGACCTGAAACATTAACTCTGCTTTTTCTCTACATATGCTGCCAGACCTGCTGATTTTTTCCAGCAATTTCTGTTTTTGTGCTAGTTTCATACTTCCAGTTTACATGCTCGTACCAGGCAACCTCTGAAAACATGCAGAACAGGCAGATTATAATGTGAATAGGTGGGAAACGTTGATTTGATGCCGGGGATACCATTTCTGAACTCCATGCTCCAATGTATGTGTTGTCTTCACACATGCAAAATGAAACGAAGGGCTCCTCACCAATGCTATTTGAAAGCATCATGAACTATTTGCTTGTTAGTTGTGGATTATTTCTTCTGGCTGCTGAAGCAATACAATGTATTTTCGATATTCACCTAAAGCTAAATGCAGGGAGCAATTTGGCTGGTGCTGATGTACTATTTGGTCAATTTAAAGGCATTTGCTAAAACAAATTGATTTCAGCATGGATTGCTTAGTTTTGGATGGGAACTGTGCATGGCTGGGAGAACGAAGGGAGGTTGAACAAAGCAGGAGAAGCTACTAAGACATGGGGCAGGGGATAGAGACAGAAATGTTCTCAGCTGGTCACCATATTCATGCACAGTCTTTAATGAATAATCCTCTTACTTCAACTTCAACAAGGGCTAAAGCTTGACATTACTTTACTTCACAAAAGAGGTTGTAACTGATGCCTGCCAATTGTTGCATACCTTCAGACAATTCAGTCTATAAAACAAATCATTCAATTAGACAAGGTACTTACCAATGGATCATTAACTGAAGTTTTTAAGCTGCATCTTGAAACTCTGTCTTCTAATTATGTAAACTTTTGAAAAAAATGTAGAAAGTTAAATAGCTAGCTCCACAGTTACCTATGCAAATATCACAGAATCCTAGAATAGAATCATAGAGTGGTTACAGTAGAGAAAGATGCCATTCTACTTCTGACAGCTGTGCCAATTCTCTGCAAAGCGAGTCACCTACTGGCACGACCCTACCTTTTCTCTGCAACACTAAACCTTTGTCCTCTTCAAATAATGATGCATTTCTCTTGAAAATCATAATTGCATTTTCCTCTACACCATTTGATAGAGGTAAGATGACAGATAGAATATGTGTGCAGCTCTGGTCATCACACTATCATAAGGTCCCATTGCACTGGAGAGTGTGCGCTGCATCATTTCACAGACATCATAAATGAGATAACCCACTAGATTTGTAATCCCAAGGCCCACGTAAGTGCTCTGAGAACATGGGTTCAAATCGTATCACACGCTCACACACAGGCATACATACACACACACTTTCTCACACAGATAGTGCGTGTACAAAAAACAGTCTCTCAAACACACACGCGCACACACACATTCTCTCTCTTTCCCTCACATATAAGCACACACACACACACACACCCGCACACACAAAAATATACTGCTGAATTTATATTTGCAGAAATATTCTATTTTGTTCAAAAAGCACACAATTTATAGACACTCAGTCAATGTGGTGTTTTATAAATTTCTACTTTAGAAATAAACCAGTCTGACTCCAAACCAAAACACAAACTGATTCCAAACAAGGCCTCACACCTAACATGCAATGTCTGACATAAAATGTCACCTCTTCCTTACACTGGCAAAACCTTTAGCTCTCTCAGGACAGTGACTTCAAAGGAATGTGGAGATTTAACTTTACCTATTAATCAATTAAAACCTGCTGACTGATTAAAGATTTAACAGCATCTTAGGTTTGTTTAATACATCCTCGTCAGTTGCGTGATCATTTGATCGTTTACTTATAAATTCTGTGTTCTGTGTGCTTCTTTCTCACTTCACCTGACAAAGAGGCTACGCTCCGAAAGCTTGTGTTTTCAAATAAACCTGTTAAACTATAACCTGGTGTCGTGTGATTTCTGACTTTGTCTACCCCAGTCCAACACCAGCACCTCCACATCACATATAATAATGTGAACTGTTTCATTTCATCAACTCTACAGACTCCTCATGATTTTGAATGGCTGTATGAAACCTTCTCTCAAAATTCTTCCCTTCAAGAAAGATAGCCCCAGCTTTCAAGTCTACCTACGTAATTGAAGTTCTTCATCCGAAGAGCCATCTTTTCCATATCTTTTAGAGCCATACAGTCATACAGCATAGAATTAGGTCCTTCGGCCCACCATGTCAATGCCTAGCAACAAATACAAAACACACTAATACCATTTACCTGCTCTTGATCCATAGCCTATTACACCCTGGCATTTTAAATGCTCATCCAAATGATTCTTAAATGCTACGAGACTACCTGCCTCCGCCACCCTCCCAGGCAGCATATTTCATATATCTACCACTATCTGAAATGAAATGCTTTTTCAGATCTCCTCTAAACTACTTGCTCTTCACCTTAAACTTATGCCTTCTGATCTTAAACATGTCTGCCATGGGGAAGAGATTTTTACAATTACTCTGTCTATAACTCTCATAATTTTGCATACCTCAATGAGATCACCACTCTCAGCCTCCTCTGCTCCAGGGGAAACAAACCCAACCTATCCAGTCTCTCCTAATAACTATTTCATCCCAGGCAACATCCTGGTGCATCCCCTTTGCACTTTCTCCAGTGTAGTCACACCCTTCCGACAATGTAGTGTTCAGAACTCCACACAGAATCCCATCTGTAGCCTAAACAATGTTTTATAAAGTTGTAACCCAAACTTCCTTGCTCTTATATTCTATGTGTCAACTAATATAGACAAGCACCCTTCCACACTCACCTTTACTGGCTTCATCCCCAACTCCTTGACCTGTCCATCTTCTCACCACCTATCTGCTCCACTATCAACCTTCTATCATCGCCTTCCCCTCTCTCTATTTATTTCAGAGCCCCCTTCCCCTCCCCCATTTCTGTAGAAGGGTCCAGACCCGAAACGTCAGTTTTCCTGCTCCTCTGATGCTGCCTGCCCTGCTGTGTTCATCTAGCTCCACGTCCTGTTATCTAAGCATCCTTTATGCTTTCTTCATCATCTTGTTTACTGTGCGCTAACATCTTCAGGAAGGAGAGACTTGTACACGAAGATCCCTTTGTTGTTCATTACTCCATACGGACCTACCTTTCATTGTGTATGTCCTACCCCCTTGTCTAATCTCCTAAAATGCATCACCTTGAACTTATCAGGATTAAATTCCATCTGTCATTGCCCTGCCCAATTTACCAGCTGATCAATATCAGACTATAGCCTGAGACCATACTCATCACTATCAACAATAGCACCAATTCTTGTGTCATTTGAAAAGTTACTTATTACCCCTTATACACTCACATCCAAATCTTTAATGTAAATAACAAACAGCAAAGGTCCCAACACAGAACACATTGGCACCCTACTGGACAGAGGCTAACAACTACAATAACAGTCCCCCACCATCACTCTTCACCTTCTATTTGCAAGCCAATTTTGGATCCAGTCTTCCAACTTTTCTTGGATCCCATGGACTCTACCCTTTTGGACCAGCCTTCCATGTGGGACCTTGTTAAGGGCCGTACCGAAGTCCATGTAAACCACATCAACTGCACTCACTTCATCAATATATTTAGTCACCTTTTAAAGAAATACAAATAAGTTAGTTTCCTCTAACAAATCCATGCTGACTATCCCCGATCAATCCTTGCCGTTCCAAGTGTTGATTAATCCTGTCCCTCAGAACTTATTCTATTAATTTTCCTGCTGTTGCCATCAAACTAATTGATCTGTAATCACTTGGCCTATCCTTCTTCCCTTCTTGAACAAAGGAACCACATTAACTATACTCCAATCATCTGGCACTTCCCCTGTGACCAGTCAGGTTTTAAATATCTCTGTCAGGGCCACAGCAATCTCTTCCTTTACCTCTCAATGCAAGCCTTCATGTCAGGCTTTCATAGCCTTTCAAAAGTGTGGTGCTCAAAACTTCAGATGCAATACTTCAGTTAAATCTAAACCAGTTCTTTTTGTACAGATTTAATACAGGTTCCTGCATGTCCTATTGGCAGTGTTCTCAACCACACAGAAAGTATGGATTGCACTTCAACAGCCCATTCTCTTGGGCTTGGTGACTCAATAAGTCAAGATTAATAAATATTTGTAATTTCTAAACTAGCTGAAGGCGTATGTAGTGGTTGTGTCTACTGGACCCATCTGAGGTAACGTAAGTTCACTGCCACAGAGTGAAACTCTGTCTTGTTGCACAGGATAGATTTATTGCATAATAATCAGCAGTTAGTTGCATTATATCTGAGTTGCATGATAGACTATTGTCAAACCTTGGCCTAGACTTAAGACTAAGTATACATTACTGTTTAGCTACATGGAACTCAGCATCAGAACAATAAAAACTAAATTTGTTAGCTCCTCCCAGGAACAGTTCTTTGTTGTGTAATGGGTGGGTTTATGTTATAATTCTATGAACCTTTTTAGGTACTATCTGCGAGATCCAATCTTTATCTTTTCAAAGAATACAAGTATTTTAGTTCATCAAAATATTTTTTCATATGATAAATATTTCACCAGATTTCATTTTATGGATAATATAATGTTTTATGTGTTTGCAAGTATAGTTAATGATGTAGTATTTTCTTTTACTGTGAATGATGAAAGACTACACTGGAAAAAACATTACTATCTCCTACATCAATGCCTTTAAATTATCAACTACTTTGTACCTTAAAGTTATCATTTAGAATTCTGCAATCTTTACCATTTCCGAAATGGTGTGAAAATTCAATAGTCTAATTAAATTCTTAATTACAATGTCTATAATCAAAACTAAAGATAAAACCAACAGATTAGAGAACTAAGAAACAAAGACTCTAGGTTAATAAGAATGTTTGATAAAATAATCTTGAGCAAAAAGTACAAAACTGAACTTTTCTTTTACACAGCAGAATTCTAATCATGATAAATCACAGAAGGATAAACCATTGTGCCAAATAGCCCTGTGGGGCTTTGTGTTGGTTTTCTAATACATTGCAGTATTAATTGGCAGGATGCAGATTCCCCCATGCTTCCAAATATGGTGAGTTTTCAGTCTCATTTTCCCCATCTGGTTGAAGACACCAGGCAGTGACAAGACACTTTCAAACCAAAACAAAGAATAATCAAAGAATTAGTTACCCAAACCATTTTTAGCTAACTCCTTGATTTTTCAGTTTTTACATAGGAATTATGATGATTTGGAAGGGCTTCAGAAGTATAATTAATTTATTGCTATTTTGAGTTGCACTGGCTTTGAATAAATTCTGTTTGACTGGTAAGGAAGGAATGTAAAGCTGACGACATAAAGCTGAAGTACACAACAATATCCATATTCTAGATTTTACGGACCATCAGAAAACTGTCAGAGTAGTTATCTGCTAGGATCGGAGCAGTTGCCTTTTATTAAGAACAGTTCATATGTTCAAAGAGTTTAAGTGCATTCTCATTTTTATTTCTTTTTGCAACATTCTGTTGGGTGTGGCTGAGTGTAAAGGGGTGCATCTCAAGATATAATATGATCCTAGCAGATAACTACTCTGACAGTTTTCTGATGGTCCGTAAAATCTAGAATATGGATATTGTTGTGTACTTCAGCTTTATGTCGTCAGCTTTACATTCCTTCCTTACCAGTCAAACAGAATTTATTCAAAGCCAGTGCAACTCAAAATAGCAATAAATTAATTATACTTCTGAAGCCCTTCCAAATCATCATAATTCCTATGTAAAAACTGAAAAATCAAGGAGTTAGCTAAAAATGGTTTGGGTAACTAATTCTTTGATTATTCTTTGTTTTGGTTTGAAAGTGTCTTGTCACTGCCTGGTGTCTTCAACCAGATGGGGAAAATGAGACTGAAAACTCACCATATTTGGAAGCATGGGGGAATCTGCATCCTGCCAATTAATACTGCAATGTATTAGAAAACCAACACAAAGCCCCACAGGGCTATTTGGCACAATGGTTTATCCTTCTGTGATTTATCATGATTAGAATTCTGCTGTGTAAAAGAAAAGTTCAGTTTTGTACTTTTTGCTCAAGATTATTTTATCAAACATTCTTATTAACCTAGAGTCTTTGTTTCTTAGTTCTCTAATCTGTTGGTTTTATCTTTAGTTTTGATTATAGACATTGTAATTAAGAATTTAATTAGACTATTGAATTTTCACACCATTTCGGAAATGGTAAAGATTGCAGAATTCTAAATGATAACTTTAAGGTACAAAGTAGTTGATAATTTAAAGGCATTGATGTAGGAGATAGTAATGTTTTTTCCAGTGTAGTCTTTCATCATTCACAGTAAAAGAAAATACTACATCATTAACTATACTTGCAAACACATAAAACATTATATTATCCATAAAATGAAATCTGGTGAAATATTTATCATATGAAAAAATATTTTGATGAACTAAAATACTTGTATTCTTTGAAAAGATAAAGATTGGATCTCGCAGATAGTACCTAAAAAGGTTCATAGAATTATAACATAAACCCACCCATTACACAACAAAGAACTGTTCCTGGGAGGAGCTAACAAATTTAGTTTTTATTGTTCTGATGCTGAGTTCCATGTAGCTAAACAGTAATGTATACTTAGTCTTAAGTCTAGGCCAAGGTTTGACAATAGTCTATCATGCAACTCAGATATAATGCAACTAACTGCTGATTATTATGCAATAAATCTATCCTGTGCAACAAGACAGAGTTTCACTCTGTGGCAGTGAACTTACTCACGTTACCTCAGATGGGTCCAGTAGACACAACCACTACATACGCCTTCAGCTAGTTTAGAAATTACAAATATTTATTAATCTTGACTTATTGCGTCACCAAGCCCAAGAGAATGGGCTGTTGAAGTGCAATCCATACTTACTGTGTGGTTGAGAACACTGCCAATAGGACATGCAGGAACCTGTATTAAATCTGTACAAAAAGAGCTGGTTTAGATTTAACTGAAGTATTGCATCCAGTTTTGAGCGCAACACTTTGGAAGGCTATGAAAGCCTGACATGAAGGCTTGCATTGAAAGGTAAAGGAGGAGATTGCTGTGGCCCTGACAGAGATATTTAAAACTTAACTGGTCACAGGGGAAGTGCCAGATGATTGCACAGTGGTGGTATGGTGCACTGACCTTTACATAGCCAAGGCCAGGCGCCAACTCTCTGACATCTCCTGCTACCGCCCCCTCGATTATGATCCCACCCCTGACAACCAAACTATCATCTCTCAGATCATTCATAACTTCATCACCTCAGGTGACCTCCCACCCACAGCCTCCAACCTCATAGTTCTCCAACCCCACACCACCCATTTCTAGCACCTTCCCAAAATCTACATACCTGACTGTCTCGGCCAACCCTCTGCCTGCTCCTGCCCCACTGAGATCATTTCCGCTTACCTTGACTCTGCCTTTTTCTCCCTTGTCCAGGAACTCCTCACCTACATCGGGGACACCACCCAAGCCTTCCACCTCTTTCAAGTCTTCCAATTCTGTGGCCCTCAACACCTCATGTTCACTATGGACATTCAATTCCTGAACTACTGTATCCCCCACGCAGATGACCCAAAATTTACTGAATTGAGAATGAACTTCTTCACCCAGAGGGTTGTTAATCTATGGAATTCCTTGCCCAGTGAAGTAGTTGACGTTAGTTCGGTAAATGTTTTTAAAGCTAAGGTAGATTTTTTTTGAACAATAAAGGAATTAAGGGATACGGTGAGAGCGCGGGTAAGTGGATCTGAGTCCACAAAAAGATCAGCCATGATTTTATTGAATGGCGAAGCGGGCTCAAAGGGCCGGACAGCCTACTCCTGCTCCTAGTTCTTATGTTCCATAAGTCCTCTGCTTTATCCTCTCTCACAGGCCCAACCAATCCCCCTCCACCGACACCCTCATTCGTTCCACAAAACTCATCCTTACCCTGAACAACTTCTCCTTTAACTCCTCCCACTTTGTACAGACCAAGGAGGTAGCCATGGGAACCTACATGGGCCCAAGCTATGCCTGCATCTTTGTAGGATACATGGAACAGTCCCTTTTTCATGCTTACACTGGCCCTATCTCCCACCTCTTCCTCCGCTACTTCAATGGCTGTATCGGCACTGGCCCGTGCTACCATGAAAAGCTTGAACAGTTCATCAACTTTACTAACACCTTTCACCCCAACCTCAAATTCACTTTGACATCTCCAATACCACCCTTTCATTCCTGGACCTCTCTGTCTTAATCTCTGGTGACCGCCTCAAAACTGATGTCTATTTCAAGCCCACTAACTCCCACATCTACCTGGTCTACACTTCTCTCACCCACCCTCCTGAAAGAATGTGATCCTCTACTCCTAATTCCTCTGCCTCCGCTGCATCTGCTCCCAAGACGGGATGTTCCACTTCCGGACATTCCAGATGTCTTCCTATTTCAAGAACTGTAACATGCCCCCTCCGATGATTGAAAATGCCTTCAACCCATCTCTTGCGCTTCCTGCACTTCTGCCCTCACAACCCCTCCTCCCAACAAAATTAAAGACAGATTCCCCCTTGTCCTCACATAACATCCACTAACTTCCACATCCAGTGTATCATTATCCTCCACTTCCACCACCTACGATTCAACCCCACGACCAAAAAGATATTTCCGTCCACACCCCTATCTGCTTTTCGTGAGGACTGCTCTCTCCGTGACTTCCTCGTCCACTTCACTAACACCACCACATCCTGCACCTTTCCCTGAAACCACAAGAAGTGCTACATCTGTCTCTAAAATTACCCCCTCACCTCCATTCAAGGCCCAAAACAAACCTTTCATATCAGAAAGGGGTTCACCTGCACATCAAACAACTTGGTCTACTATATCCGCTGCTCCTGATATGACTTTTTCTACATCAGTCAGACCAAGCGTAGTGTCAGTGTTCACAAGGTGTGGAGCTGGACGATCACAGCAGGCCAGGCAGCATCAGAGGAGCAGGAAAAGCTGACGTTTCAGGTACGGACCCTTCTTCAGCCCATTTCTGAAGAAGGGTCCAGACCCGAAACGTCAGCTTTTTCCAGATTCTCCAGTATCGGCACTTCTTACTATCTCTGTAGTCTCAGAGATCATTTTGTTGAGCATCTGCACTCAGTACATGTCAAACAACGACACCTTCCAGCCGCCATCCATTTTAACTCCCCTTCCCACTCCCTGGGTGACGTGTCCAGTGTCACACTGACATCATCCGCAAACTGGAGGAGCAGCACCTCATATTCTGTCTCAGGAACACAGAACATAAAATTCACCAATTTTAAAATTTCCCCACCCCCCATCCCAGCCCATCCCATCCCATGACCAATCCTCCCTCTCATCCCTGCCTCCTTGACCTGACACGACCTGTCCATCTTCTATCCCACCTATCCACTCCTTCCACCTCTCTGACCAATCCCCACCACCCCCTATCTGCAATCACCTATCACCATCCCACCTACCTTCCCAAGTCCCACCCCTCCTCTCTCCATTTATTTCCCAGCCCCCTTCCCCTCCCCCATTTCTGAAGAAGGGTCCAGACCTGAAATGTCAGTTTTCCTGCTTCTCTGATGCTGCCTGACCTGCTGTGTTACTCCAGCTCCACAGTGTGTTATCTCTGACTCCAGCATCTGCAGTTCTTGCTATCTCTGAGTTATCTGCAACACTCTGTCTGCAGGCTGATAAGCTTTACAACTGTCCACATAGCTGCACTGTGAATCTTTCAGTATTGGTAAAGCTGTTACATTAGTCAAGGGAGTTAATTTTGTGCACTTGATAAAAGGTAGTGAGAAATAAGCATTCTCCCCCTCACGCATGGACATCAGCTGACATGTTACCCTCATAGTTTGGAGTAATTCAGGACTTAAGGAAGAAGCCAGGCTTGATGTAATTTCTAATTGCCTACCATCCACTTTCAGAATCATACACTCAGGATTCGTTCAGAATAATACGCTTTCTGAAGCAGAAATTTCATGAGGCATGCAGCAGAAGCCTGTTTTGATTGTGTAAGCAGTATTTCCATCATTCTTAGAATCATGAAGCAAGTTCAACCCCAAGAAAATTCTGAGTGATAGTTTCACTAGAGTTATTAATTTTTTCAATCTTTCTCTGTGTTTTCACTACATAAATGAAAGCAATAGTTTTAATTGGGTCCCAGGTTCGATTCCAGCCCCAGGTGACTGTCTGTGTGGAGTTTGCACATTCTCCCCGTGTCTGCGTGGGTTTCCTCCGGGTGCTCCGGTTTCCTCCCACAGTCCAAAGATGTGCAGGCTAGGTGGATTGGCCATGCTAAATTGCCCATAGTGTTCAGAGGTGTGTGGGTTATAGTGGGATGGGTCTGGGTGGGATGTTCCAAGGGTCAGTGTGGACTTGTTGGGCCGAAGGGCCTGTTTCCACACTGTAGGGATTCTGATTCTAATTCTAATTATTCTAACACCTTGCAATAGTCCTCTTTGTAAGCAAAGATACAATTCCTTGTAAAGTATTTATTATGGAACTTACTTCAACAATAACGTGTGACAGACAATTCCTTTCTCCGCCATTAACCACTTACCTTCAGTCCTGCCCAGCATTTGTATGTAACTCCCACCCACTTTAATTGCTTTGGTGATTCATATAAATTTGTGCCCAGTTAGTCCTAGATTGTCGACTATTAAAAAGAATCTATCACCATTAATGTTGTCGCAAGAATTCATAACCTTTCCAGAGTATAACATAAGTTTTTCAGCTCTAATGAAAGAAGATTGAGATTCTATGGTATCTCTTGGCAACTGTAACCTTGGTGACACCCAAAAAAATCAGTGCTGCATATTTTCCAATTTTTTTTTGTTGGGATGTCCAAAATTGTACAGATATATTCCATCTAATTAAAATCTTGGATATATTTGATATTTCATTTTAACTATCTCATGCTGCCAGATATAGGATTTTATTTTAATTTTTATAACCTTATTATTTGCACTGCTAACTTTAATGGCTAAGCTATCTGCATATCTAGGCCCTTTTGTTTCTCTATTTAAATTCAAATCTTTCACTTAAAAACAAATTTCTCTAAACATTACCCTTCTGCACACTTCCCTCCAGAGCGTAAGTTTGCATGTGCACAAGATCATTGCCATGTAATAGCTTATGCTGGATGACTGCATTGACGCTGTGGCTGCCTGGCTAATAGGTCCCGACAAATTCCCCCTTAATGAAACCTCGTCCAGACTGTTGCATAGTTGGTGGTGGTATAGTTGTAATTACAAAATCACACTTCGGTGTGTCTACCAACTAAGCGTGTGACCTCTATTTAAAATGTCATTGTGTCCCATCCCACTCACCTCTCCTTTCTAATCCTTATTCTCTACCACACTTGCAGACCCATATCAAGTCTTCATTAATATATTTTCATTCTTTATGATTTGCTCCTCCCTACCTTTAAAATCTGCTCTAGAACTATAACCATCTAAGATGTCTTTCCTCTTCCATTGTGGCTTATTGCACATTCCTTAGTTTCAACACTCCACCACAGGTTATATTGACTTCAGTTGTTGGGGCCATAAATTCTGGAACTCATTTCCCAAAACTTACTGCCTACCTACTTCTCTCTCCTCCATTTGAACATTCTTTAAAAGCTTACATTTTGACCACATTTTTGCTCACCTGCCCTAATATTTAATTGTGTGGCTTCATATTAAATTTTATAAACTTGAGAAGGGTCTAGGCCCGAAACATCAAGTTTTCCTGCTCCTATGATGCTGCTTGACCTGCTGTGTTCATCCAGCCCCATGCTTGTTATCTCTGTGAAACCTATGTGTTGTTTTGTCACTTTATATTTTAACATCTGATCATCTGACACAGTTACTTTCTCTGATTCTTGCTTCCAAAAAAAATTACTTCATTTTGTTTTACATCATGCTGTATCTAACACCCAGGACACCTGGTATTTTGTTATTTATCAATCTTAGTAAAAACATTCACATCAGCAGATGATACTGTTTACATTTGGGTAATCTGAGTCATTGCTTTCTGTGTTTTTAACATGCTGTGTAAGTGCTTTGCTAAAGCAACTCATTTTATTCGTACATCTTATTAACAACTTAATTATTATCTCCCAAACAATCGTTATTAATATGCTCGCTTCAGAGGCATTTTAGACATTTTGCTATTTCTGCAGTCCTTATTCCTCTTCAATCTTGACTTTTGGACATATTAGTTCACAAAAAGCCAATGTACCAAATTGTCAAATCCCGAAGCCAAGGAAAGGTTTTTAATTATTCTAGCAGACTAGAAATTAGGGCAAATGTACTAACAATCCGAAAGCTAATTTCATCCCCACACAGCAAGAAGAGAGATCCTAAATTGTGTTTTTGTTTTGAAAAACAATACTCTCCATTTTAATATTCAAAATGGATTCTTGATCAATTTTAAATTCCTGCTATTAAACACAGAATGGACAAAATTGACTGTTTCTAGAAATGTCCAGCAATTACCAAGACAAAGCTATCTCTTCATCTCTCTTGAATGTCACATCTCTCATTTGTAGAAACATTCTGGGTGGAATCTTGAAGAGGTTTGAACAACATGGACTGTGCTGAGAAATCTGGGAGAACTGCACAAGAGGCCCAGTGGGGCCTATATCAGTGTTAAGAACAATTTTCTGAAGAAGGGTCCCAAACCAAAACATCAACTTTCCTGCTCCTCTGATGCTGCCTGGCCTGCTGTGTTGCTCCAGCTCCATACTGTGTTATCTCTGACTCCAGCATCTGCAGTTCTTACTATCTCCTTAAAAACAATTAGCTGTATTTTCGAACTAAATTCCATTTAGATGAGATTCTCACTAGGCAAGATGACTTTTAATAGGGATTATTTCTTGTTAACAGCCTCATAAATATGCAGCTTCTTCCCCATCGCTTTTTGACTAGGATACCAAAGGTCTTTATATATGATGCATTACCCATTCATAATACCCTTTTAAAGTGGTGGTGAGGTAACTGCTTAAGCTGCTGCAATCATTACGATTTATGATTAATCTCAAACACAATTTTGAGTCCAAAAATGTAAGCAGAGCGTGTCCATGTAACTGCAAAACTGCTTTCTCATTTATGGTGTATTGGGTTTCGATATCTGATTATACCCATGAAGCAGAATATATGGATTTTTGACATCCATACAGCTGTTCATGGGAAAGAACTGTTACAATGCCTGTGGCTGAGCCATTTTCAACATAAATCATGAAATATGATAGAATATAATGGGATTAGATATCAGTGGATTTCAACACATAACCTTCTGAAAGGTCATTGCTTGATGTACACTCTACTAGAATGTTTGAAACTTAAGATATTTTTGGGCTGAGTAACAGGGATAAGGAATAGTAAAACTCAACAAACTGATTCACTATACCCAGAACCCTTTGGCAGACCATACATCAATTTTGGACATGGAAACTTTTTGACCACTTTTATTGTTGGGAATCGGATGATATCCCATCCTTGCTGATGATGTGACTTAGAAAATGAATAGAATACCTAGAACATATATATTTGTCATTCAATGTAAGGCCAGCTGCTGCAAACATTTCAGGACATTGCGTCATGGATCATTTCAGCTTATCTCATTTGAGTGGCATTTGACATAACATAGTCATGTTACAACATAATATAACATGTCAAATGTTGAAAATGGGCAGTTTGGAAAATCTCAGGGGTAAAAATGATACCAAAGGATAGTCTATTGAAACATTAGCAACTGAATTGAGAGATGAAGGTTGTAACAAGCCAAGGCATCTCATCCAGAGGAACATGACAATACCTACTTTGGCTTTGAGCTTTGTAAATAGTCCACTGATGGAAAGCTTAGCCAAATTTTCTCTGAACATGGGCTTAAAGTGATTTCTCTGGCACGCCCTTTATTGAGGTTGGATTCAGCTATTGGGTGCAGGAGGTATGATCATATCTGAGCACTATTCTGTCTCCATTTTTCAGTTTTATATTAATTAGCCAATATTCTAACCAAGCTAGGATATGGGCCCCATCACCATTTTATTAAGTAACCTTACGTGTGGTACCTTAATGAATAGTTTAGGAAATCCAAATACATTAGAACCACCTGTTCCACTTTATCTATCCTGCGTGTTACATCCTCAAATAATTCTAATAGATTTGTCAGGAATAATTATCTCTTTATGAAGCCATGCTGCCTCTCTTGGTTATTTAAGTATTTTTAAATGCTCTCTTATTATGATTTATTTTATTTTATACCATGTAATAAAGATTTAACTAACTTCACTGTGAGCGCTCGCTAAATCTGAATTCCATTAAATTACTTTTATTCTTAATATTTTCAGTCATTTAAGCTTGTGTGCTTGTTTTCCTAACTTGGTCATTTTTAACTTTGTAATGAATAAATAGTTTAGAAATTGTTGAATCACTATTAGATGCCTTGACTGTTTCCAAGCCAAGTTTTTCAGGTGGAGCTGAAATTTGTGCTTTTTGTTTGCCTCTAAGGGATCAAATTTACATTCAGTGTTTCATAACTGTCCTCTTTTTATGGGTGATCAATCAGTTTATTTCCTTGGTGCTTGTGGGCTTTTACTGTTCTGATAGCTTTCCTTTAAAAAAAAATGTTTCTCATATTGCTGAATGTAAAAGCTTTTAGTGCTGTTTTTGGTGGTTTCTCTGTAGGAGCTTCCTGTTCAGAGATTTTCTCTCCACAGCAGCTGTTCAGTTTGTGGCTTTATTGGCTGTTCGCTGCTCTTAAAGCTGCACTGATATGTGTGTGCGTGTGTGTGTGTGTGTGTGTGTGTGTGTGTGTGTGTGTGTGTGTGTGTGTGTGTGTGTGTGTGTGTGTGTGTGCGCGCGCGCACGTGCACGCATGTGTGCATGTGTGTAGGTGTGTACGTGTGTGTACATGTGCGTATGTGTGTGTGGGTGTGTACGTGTCTGTGCATATGTGTGTGTACTTGTGCATATGTGTGTGTGTGTTTGTGTGTAAGTGTGTGTGTACCTGTGTGCGCTGTGCGTACATGTGCGTGTGTGCATGTGCATAAGTGTGTGTGTGCATTTGTGCATGTGTGTGCGCATGTACGCACATGTTTGTATGTGTGTATATGCATGTGTGTGCGTGTGTGAACATGTGTATACGTGTGTGTGCATGTGTGTGAGTGCATGTGTGTGCATGTGTGTGTGTGCGCGTACGTACGTGCGTGTGTGTATGTGCATTGTGTGCCTGTGTGTGTATATGTGTGTGCATTTGTGCCCATGTGTGTACGCGTGCATGTGTGTACTTGTGTGTGTGTATGTGTGTGCTTGTGCATATGTGTGTGTGCATGTGTATGTGTGTGTTTCTCTCCTCCAAATGATTTCAAATTTGTTTCTTGATTTTCACTGCTGCATGATCTTATAGTCTGGTTTCTATTTCTGCCAGCGTCTTTTGTTATGTGGTTTTATGCCCATGTGAGAGAGCTGACATTGAAGACAGATTGATTGACAAGAAGGCAAGGTCTAGTATCATCTTTAGGTTTGGGCCTCTTTATAACATTGTTTATTGCATATCCTGAGAGTGCCAGGCACACTATTGTTGTTGAGTCATTGAAAGACTATTTCATACACACTACTATCTACTCCACATTTTTTTTTGTATGGGTCCCTAACATTCTCACGGAAGGATCTCGTCAAAATGTCTAATATTCTAGCAGGATTGATCAGACTAAATGGAGGGAGGATGTCAAATTGATATAACTTCACAGAAACCAGCAACCCATCATCAAGTCACTCTTTATTTACACCTAAATCATTCTTGATTATAGTGTTGCCTCATACAGAGTCAGGCACCAGAGTCTCAGTATCTCTGACACTCCCCCAGTTTGCATATCAGCCAGGGCTCTCTGATTAGACAAGACTAGCAACCCCAATCTAGCTGGCTGACCTCATTAAAATCACTACTAAAAAAAAAAATCACAGAATATACTTAAGAAAGAGATTGATAAATTCTTATATATGAAAGGCACCAAAAGGTATGGGACAAAGCAAACATATGACATCGAAATAAAGGCTCAGCAATGAATATATCAACTGGCAGAGCAGCTTGAAAGACCGAATGGCCTACTCCTGCTCCTAGTTTCTATGTTTCAATGCTTCTATGGCTAGCCTTCAGAATCTGCTTAGATCTCTGTCTGTTTTTCTCTTTCTTTCACTTAACTCTGCAGACACTATTTATTCTCAATGAGCAGCAGCTCCATGACATCATTACACAGTTTCTTTAGGCTCGTGAAGACTTTACATATCAAGAGGGAGAGAAATCTCAGCCTTCTCTCCTCACGTGATCTATAGTGGAGTAAAGTCATGTTAATTTGCATTTAAACATGCCTTTTAGTGAATGGTAATCTACGCAATAGATGGACCCAGCTATTCTACAATCTATCTGAATGTCTTTAGAAACTAACAGGGCCAAAAAGAAAATCACAGACATGGTGGTTAGCATAGTGCCAAGAGGCTTTTATAAAAATTGATGGCCATCCTGGTTGACAAACAACACAACCGCTTTGAAATTCCTAGAAAATTGCAAAGCTGCCAATGCTGGATCATATTACTACGAATTGCTCCTCTGGTCTTTAAAATCAAGTCACATTGTGGGAAAGAACAGCATCATCACTGATGTTTTGACCTGCAGAATGCAACAGGGAACTGACATTGCACCAGTTAGTTGTATCCTTAACTTGAAGAGTGAATGAAAGAATAAATGTATACTGCTTTAGCTTTTCCTTTCTGCAAGAAACCCTGTTGAAATAAAGAAATATAATTAACCTTAACCCCTCCAAGCACCAGAGGTATGTCATAACCACAAAATTGAATTAGAAATGTTTATCAATTTTGCTTCCAATTTCCACATTGCTTTCACGTTCACCTGGTCCATCTCTGACTCCTCTCTTCCCTTCCTCAACATCTCAGTTTCCATTTCTGGGAATAAGCTGGCCATTGATATCCACTTCAAACCAGCCAAATATCATAGGTAATAGGAACTGCAGATGTTGGAGAATCCGAGAAAACAAGGTGTGGAGCTGGATGAACATCATAGGAGCAGGAAAGCTTGACATTTCGGGCCTAGATCCTGATGAACGGTCTAGGCCCGAAATCTCATAGGTACTTTGACTATACATTCTGACACCCTGCCTCTTGTAAAGACTCCGTTCTATTCTCCCAGTTTCTCCATCTCTGTCACATCTGTTCCACTGATGCCAACTTCAACAAGGGGGACTCCGAAATGACCACCTACCCCCTCCACCAAGGATTCCCCACCATCGTGGTTGGCAGGACTCTCAACCATGTCTGACCCTCTCCCATGCTTTGCCCCTCGTCGTCTTTCTTCTGTCCTGTAACAGCAATGGGGTCCCCCTTGTCCTCATCTACTATCCCACCAAGATCCACATCCAGAGGATCCTTAGCTGCCATTTCCACCACCTCCAAAGGGATGCCATCATCAGACACATATTCCTTTCCTCTGTCTTGTCAGCCTTCCACCCGGGACACCCTTGTCCACTGCTGTACTCCCAATACCTCCCCACAACTCCATGGCACCTTCCCCTGCAATTGCTTAAGGTGTAACACCTGCCCATTTACCTCCTCCCTCCTCAGTATCCAACAGCCCAAACACACCTTCCAGATGAAGCAGTAATATACCTGCACTTCACTCAATTTAATCTTTTGTTTTCACTGCTCACAATGTGGTCTCTTCTACACTGGGGAAACGAAGTGCAAACTGGGTGACTGCTTCACAGAACATCTACATTCTGTTCGTAAGAATGGCCCTGAGCTTTCAGTTGCCTGCCACATCAACATGCAACTTTGTTCCCTGAACAACATCTTTATCTCAGGCTTGCTGCAATTCTCCAGCAAAGATCAGCACAAGCTGGAAGAAAAACATGAAAGAACTGTGGATGCTGTAAATCAGAAACAAATACAGAAATTGCTAGAAAAGCTCAGCAGGCCTGGTGACATCCCTGAAGAAAAATCAGAGTTAACATTGGGGGTCTGGTGACCCTTTCTCAGAACCTGCACCCAAAACGTTACCTCTGATTTCTCTTCACACAGGTTGGAAGAACAACACCTCATTTTCCACTTGGGGCACTTGAGCCTTCAGGACTCAATATTAGTTCAATAACTTTTGGACCTGAGCACCTTTTCATATGTCCTTGCCTCAATCCCCAAACACCAGACCCTGTCACCACATGGGCTAGCCTCATAAACAACCCATTCTTAGCCACTAATTGTCTTCATTAGTAGCTATTCATTCTCCCAGGCTGAACTTTACCCATTCATTTGTCAGCCCAACTGTTTTTCTCTCTCTCTGGACTTCATCTCTACAGATCGTTTACCCATCCTCCTCCCCTGACTCCGTCTTCAACATATACACCATCATTTTCCTCATTACTATCAGTTCTGAGGAAGGGTCACTGGACCCAAAATGTTAACTCTGCTTTCTGTCCACAGATGCTGACAGACCTGCTGAGATTTCCAGCAATTTCTGTTTTCATATCCCATAATGCCTTGGTCAACTTTAAAACAAATGTAAGGTCATTTGGAGCAGTCGAATCAGAGGAGTGGATTGAGCTCATGCCACAAATGAATTTTAAAAAACAACTCACTACAGAGAATTCATGATGTTGAGGATGTTATGGATAGTACTTTTAGCGAGCTAGTCGCACAACAAGGAAGAGCTACACAGGCAAAGAAACATCAGTGACCACCAGGAAGACTAGCAGATTTGGGTACACAGTGCAGCAGTCCCCTGTGGCCATTCCTCTCTCAAACAGCTTAAGTATGTTGGATACAATTGCAGGGGAATGGCTTCTCGGTGAAAAGTAGCAACAGCCCAAGTTTGTAGCACCATGGATGGCTCTGCTGCACGAAAGGGGAGGAGAAAGATTGGGAGAGTTTAACTGACTGGGGACTCAATTATAATGTGAACTGATGGCCATTTCTGTGGCAGCAAATGAGACTCTCAAATGGCATGTCTCCCTACTGAAGCCAGGGTTAGGGATGTCCCAGATTGATTGAAAGCATTCTGAAGGGGAGGGTGAACAGCCTGAAGTCATTGCACACATCGGCACCAATGACATGAGTCAAAAAAGAAATGAGATCCTGCAGCAGGAATTGACAGTTGGGTCATAGACTAAGATTACTAAAGCTGTAATCTCCAAATTACTTTCAGTGACACACGCCACTGTGTATAAGAATAGGAATTTAAGTCAGATGAACTAACGAGACGGTGTAGGAAGGATGGCTTTAGATTTTTTAGTTTGTGTGGTAGGTATGACCTGTACAAGCTGGACGGGTTGCTGAACTGGAATGGGTCGAATATCCTTGCTGGGAGGTTTGCTCATGCTGTTAGAGAGCTTTTGAACTAATTGGCAGAGGAATGGAGCATAGAACAGATGTAAAGTCAGGAGCAAAGTCCAATTAGAAGCAATGTTAGGACACTCCAGTAGTCAGAGAATACATGGTGTGACAAGACACGTGGGAGGTCTGGAAAGCTAAATTGTATCTATTTCAATGTAAGGATCTTGACTGGTAAGGTAGATGAACTTAAAGTATTGATTAACACGTGGGAATATGATATTGTTGCAATCAAATAGACGTGGTTGAAGGAAGGGCAGATTGACAGCTCAACATTCCAGTATAGAGAAGTTTCAGGTGGGATGGGGAGGGAGATGTAGAAGAGGTCGGGGTATTATTGGTAAATGAAACCATAGCTGCAGTAATGATGGTGGATATCCTAGATGTGTCTTCAAATAAGGCTATGGGGTAGAGTTTATGTATAAAGAAAGGAAGGTTACATTGTTGGGATTACCTGTTGGCCACCCAACAGACAGAGGGAGATAGAGGAACAAATATGTAGGCATATCACAGAAAGTCGTGAGATGAACAGGATTCTAGTAGTAGGGGACTTCAAACTTTGCTAACATTAACTGGGATTGCCTTAGTGTCAAAGGATTAGACAGGATAGAATTTTTAAAGTGCACTCAGGGAAGCTTTTTGTGCCAGGATGTAGATAGTCTTACTAGAAATGGGGCAGTGCTAGACCTAATCCTGGGGAATGATACCAATCAAATTGTTGAAGTTTTAGGAGGTGAGATTTTTGAAGATAGTGACCATATATCTAAGGTTCAAAGTTGTTACAGAAAGATACAAAGATAGTTTATTTTAATTCATGCATGGGATGAGAGTAGCACTGACTAGGCCAACATTTATTGGCACCAGAGTCAATAACATTGCCATGCATCTGGAGTCACACGTAGGCCAGACCAGGTAAGGATGGCAATTTCCTTCCCCAAAGGATGTTAGTGAACCAAATGGTTTTTCCTGGCAATTGACAGATTAGATATTTAATTCCAGATTTGTTTTTCCACTGAATTCAAATTCCAACATCTGGTTGTGGCAGGATTCAAACCAGGGTAACAGAATATTACCAGGGTCTCCGGATTAACAGTCCAGCGATAATACCACTAAACTAATGCTTCCCCAGGTAGATGTTAAGTGTCTAAATTGGAAGAAGGTTAATTTCAATGTCATTTGACAGGATCTGGCAAACCTAGACTGGGAGCACCTACTTACACGTAAGTCTACATTTGGAAAGGGGGAGTCTTTTAAAAGTAGTATAGTGAGAGTTCAGGGCCATTATGTTCCTCTAAGAGTGAAGGGCAAGGATAGCAATTCCAGTGAACCCAGGATGTCAAGGAATATTGAGAGTTTTGTAAAGAAAAAGAAGGAAGCAAGTATCAGGCACAGCGCATCAAAAACTGGGGAGGCCCTTCAGAAATATGAAGAGTGTAAAAAGTTGCTCAAAAAGGAAATTAGGAGGGCAAAGAAGGGCCAAGAAATATCTTTGCAGATCAGATCAAGGAAAAGAGTCATTAAATCTGAAACATTAACTCTGCTTCTTCAAGATAGATGCTGCATACTTGCTGTGTTTAATTACCGACCAGTTAGTCTTATGTCAGTGGTCGGGAAATTATTGGAAAAATTCTAAAGGACATCATTAATCAATTCTTGGAAAGGCAGTGATTGATCAGGGACAGTCAGCACAGATTTGTTCGAGGGAGATCCCATCTGACTGATTGAAATGAGTTTTTCGTAAAGGTGACTAAAAATATTAATGAAGGTAATGCAGTTGATGTGGTTTACACGGACTTCAGTAAGGCCTTTGACAAGGTCCCAAACGGAAGGCTGGTCTAAAAGGTAAGAGCGCATGAGATACACAGCAAGGTGGCAACCTGCATCCAAACTTAGCTTACAAATAGGAGGCAAAGACTGAGGGAGGAAGGTTGTGTTTGTAATCAAAAGCCTGTGACCAGCCATGTATGACATTAATGACTTGGGTGATAACGTAGAAGGTATAATTAGTAAGTTTTCAAATGACACAAAAATTGGGGGCATTATCGATTGGAGGATGGTCTCAGGCTACAGTCTGATATTGATCAGCTGGTAAATTGGGCAGAGCAATGCCAGATGGAATTTAATCCCAATAAGTGTGAGGTGATGCACTAGAAAGTTTAATAAGGATTTACACAATGGTTGATAGGTCCCTCGGGAGTACAAAGGAATGAAGGGATCTTGGTGTACAACTCGATAGATCCACAAAGATCTCCAGCACAGGTAGACTCAGGGGTGAAAAAGGCTTGTGGTGTGCTTGCCTTCATTAGCTGGGGTTTAGAATATAGGAGCAAGGAAGTCTTGTAACAACATTTTATAACATAGGTTAGGCCACACTCCACCATCGGAAAGATGTGACAGCACTAGAGTTAGTGCAGAGGGGATTTACCAGGATGTTGCCTGGGATGGAATAGTTATGACGAGAGACTGGATTGGTTGAGTTTGTTTTCCCTGGAGCACAAGAGGCTGAGGAGGGCTCAGATTCAGGTATTTAAAATAATGAGAGGCGTAGACAGTGTAGTTTGTGTAAATCTCTTCTCCATGGCAGACATGTCTAAGATCAGATGGGATACGTTTAAGGTGAGGAGCAAGTGGTCTAGAGGAAATCGGAAAAAAACATTTCACTCCAGTGGGTGGTAGATATATAGAATGTGCTATCTGGGAGGGTGGCGGAGACAGGTACTCTAGCAATACTTGAGAAGCATCTGGATGAGCACTTATAATGCCAGGGCATAGTAAGCTATGGACCAAATGCAGGTAAACGGGATTAGTGTGTTTGGTGTTTGTTGGTCAGCATAAACACTTAGGCTGAAGGGTCTGTTTCTGTGCTGTATGATTTTACAATTGCATTATTGCACCCACCAAATGAGAACATTTATGAAAAGGAATGTTCAAAAGACAATAATTATCTGGACTCAGACAAAAATCACATTAATTAATGCTCATATATTTCAGTTTTAAACTATTTTTAATTGCCAACTCTTTCGCTCTTCTCCTTCCCTTTATTCCTTGTATATCTGTTGTGACAATCATTGGTGGGTTTGAATGCGTGAATATAGCATTTGTATTAACACTAACAAGAGTTTGTTGCAGATTTTTTTAAAGTTGAAATTCACAAACACAGGCATTGAAGGGAGCAAAGATTAGTCTGTTTCGTAAAGGAAAACAAATTAGAAAAAATTTTTAAAAAGCCCTCTGCCTGCATTGAGAAAAAGTCAAAAATAATAATAAAAAGATCAATTCACTTCTCCGTCTTATCTGTGACAAGGTCAGTAAGAAGTTATCTTGGCTGTTAAGTATAGCACTGAAAACCAGGATGAGTTTGTCTTCATGTAAATTTCTCTCTGTATTCAAGGCATAATACTATATGGGATTTGGTTGTGACGTCTGGAGAAACAAGAATCCTCAAAGCTTCACAAGATATTACCTCAGTGGATTTTTTGTCGTTTACTCTTTTAAATTATCATATTCTTAAGGTTACATTGCATTGTGAGAAATAACCTCAGAGAGTTGAAGATAATCTGAGCAGATTTAAAGGGTTTTTCTTCCAGCAAGAATGCTTTAAACTATTGTTTGCATCACAATCAATTTCCAAGGAGAAAATGTGGACCATGCTTTGAAAGCTGAACATGCCTCAGTTGAAAAGTAAATAATTTTCTAGATGAACTTCCAAAGCTCATTTAACTCATCTTGGTTGTGTCTCTCAATAGTTGGGAAAAAACATCATGAAAGATGAATGTCACAAACCAAAGTACTTAGAGAAGCTGAGGAAAAGTAGGAATGGAGTAGGATTGATGGCGGGCTGGAAGAATCTGGTTGGAATACTTACATTAAATTCCTGAGTTCAGGAAACAAAAAAGCGGAGACAAGGAGTGCCTTTTGTGGCAATCTTGCCCCTTAGCATGGAAAGGCAATTAAGTTAATTGATGACCCATTTCAAGCCAATTAACCTTAGACCAACAAAAATATAATTGTGGCTTAATGATTTAAAAGAATTCACACAGATTTCCCAAGGCTGCTAAACAATCTCTTCAAGATCCAAATGAGGAATTCCATGAATAAGGAAGTAGAGCAGAGGACATGGTGGGAAGGGAGCAGAAAGTCATTACCCTGTTCCCCCCTTCTAGGAACACAGGAACATGAGTTCCTCAGACCCTTGAACCTGTTCAACCATTCAAATGAGATCATGGCTGATCTGTGGCCTAATGCCATACATATACCTGTCTTTGGCCCATATCCCTCAATACCTTTTGCTTAACAAAGTGTTATCTATCTCACATTTAGAATTAATAACTGATCCAGTATCCACTGCCATTTGTGGAAAAGAGTTCCAAACCTCTACCTCCCTTTGTGTGTGGAAGTGCTTCCTAACATCTCTCCTGAGTGGTCTGGCCCTAATGTATTTGTTATAAAATGCCCAAACAGTAGAAATAGTTTATCATTATCTACCTCATCTTTTTCTGTTAATTTCTTGAAGAATTCAATCAAATCGCCTCTTAAATTCTAGAGAAAACAGGCCTAATTTGCATAATTTCTCCTCATAACTTAACCTCTGAAGTCCAGGTATCATTCTTCTCTGGTGACTACTCCACTATGACACCCTGTTTGTTTTTTCTCTCCTATGTCCTGGGATCCAGCATCAATCCTGGGACTACACTGTTTTCTTTGGAGATACCAGTATTGGAGTGTTGCTAGCCCCTTTCAGCGCTTCTCAGGGTTGAGATTTTCACCCCACTGGAGCTTGATCATGCCAGGGGACCAATGCTGGGCAATGATGTGCCTGAGGGACATTTAATTGGACTACATTATCCTTATGAAAATGATGCAGATTCCAGTCAGCTGTCTAATCTGTAGGTGGAGAGGATGGGGCTGATGGGCTTTATTGGTGGAACAACATCAATCCTTTGACATAAAACTTTTCCAATCATACTTTGCTACATTGCAGCATTGAATAATGAAATAAAATTAATACTCAGCAGGTCTGGCAGCATCTGTGGAAAGGAAAACAAAGTTAATGGGGAGAAGCCAACTGAGCCATAAGAGTGGACATAAAAAGGGGCCGGGAGATTGGGTACTGACACCAGATTTTTGGCATGGAATAGACTGCCAATATTAAGTTCATGTAATCATAGAATCCCTGCAGTGTGGAAGCAGACCATCTGGCCCATCACATCCACACTGACCATCTGAAGAGCATCCCAACCAGACCTGTCCCCCTACCCTCCCCCTGTAACTGGAATTCCCATGGCTAATCCACCTATCCTGCACATTTGTGGAGAGAAAGGGCCAGATACGAAATCCCAGTTGTTGGAAATATATTTATGTCAGAGACAAAAATAGAAGTTGCTGGAAAAACTCAGCAGGTCTGGCAGCATCCGTGGAGAGAAATCAGAGTTAACCTTTTGGGTTGAGCAGGTCACTCGACTTGAAACGTTAACTCTGATTTTTCTTCACAGATGCAGCAGGATCTGCTGAGCTTTTCCAGCAATTTCTATTTTTGTCTCTGATTTACAGCATCCGCAGTTATTTTGGTTTTTGTACATGTATGTCAGATAGACTCATCAATGAGGCAATTGTTACCAATTACCGCTGAACCCAGTGAAATTTAACGGTCATCAGGAATTAATTGGGAGACAAAGTGTTTTTCCGTGCCTCCAAGATACTGACCAAAAAATGTGTGGTGTTTGCCTGTGACCTGCTAAGAGGTTCAGGTTGTCCTTGACTGATGGACCTAGCAGATTTCCTGAACATGAAAGACCAGCATCAGTCATGGAACTGACAGTTCTCCACTACTTCTCCAACGAATGGAAAGGACTTACCCTGAGCTCATTAAATCCCGTCCACTGTTTCAGGTTGATGACCTTTTGCTGATGAAAGGAAGCCATCTTGCAAACCTAATCTTCCTAATTAGAATAACTCTATATGTGGCATCATAGTATATACTTTAACATGCACATAAAGAGATACTCTGTCAGTTAAAAATTCAAAAGGAGACCACTTGTCGATAACAAATTAGTTTATTTATAGCAGTCTATTCTTCACAGCAAGTGATTATTATGACTCCACTAAGATTCATGAGTGTTTCATATTGTGAGATGTTATTCCTCCTCTTTATTATATATTCACCATTTTTTTCGAACAATAACAACGGCTTTACTCATTTCAAAATACATACAAATGTGATTTTTGTTTCAGCAGTCCAAAAACTCAAGCGCTTTCAAAGCTGAAGCCTAACATTGATAAAGAGAGATTTAGATCATCAGGAGAAAGGAATACATTCTTTTAAATCGTAAAAACACACCTATCCACATACTATCAAGTTTACAACAATTGCCATTGCATCTTCTATTCCCAAAACACAATAACTGCTGGAAAACCTGAATAAAATCTTTTTACTTGGTATAAATATAATTTTACTGTGGTTTTAAAAACGGTTTTTCAATTTTATAGCATCTTCCACTTACCAACAAGAAAATCAACATTTCAAGTGAGTGTTGATCGTCGCGTAAAAGGAGATATTTCCCCGTAGTTTATAGTACATTTTACTTTTACGACAGTTACATGATGTTATGTGTCTGTCTATCTCTCTTTAGCCTTCCGCTTGCAACAATTGTAGCAACTTTGTACATAGTTCCCAATCCTCACTATGCATGTATTGCTCTTGGAGAAGTGTATAACATATAATATCTACATTAGTGAGGCCACCGGTTGGGAAAAAGCCATGATTTCAGTTTCTGAAACTTTCTGAGGAGAAAATGTAGAATCCTGAGGGGATTTGCTCAGCTGTGACGGTTGAGGATCGGGTCAGTACCAATTATAGCTTCATATTGGCAATATACTATTTTGTCTTGTCATGCTTTAGCACTTCAGACAAACTTTCCGCAAATGTATTTACAACTTGTGTTAAGCTAACTTGATTTTAGATGTCTTGTGTAACTTTACCTCCCTTTTGACAGAGGTGTTACTTAATCTTCATTTTTGTGATGCAACTTGCAGTTCTAGGGAGAATTATCAAAATATGATCAGAGTTCTGCTTTTATTATTCTTTTCTGTTTCTTTTACACTATCTGCTAGTTATGTTCATAACCTTTTGAGTCCCACAGTCTTCTTCTCTACTCGTCCACAATTGAACATTTGAAATTTAGTATACTATTGGCTAATGTTGAAATATAAGATTAAATAAGATGTTTAGATATTTTTGTTTATTTGAAGATGTTTTCATGATTACTATGTGTGTCTAACAATCGTATAAAAACATTTAAAAAAAAAACACAAGTTTGCAGAGTACAGCTTCCACAGAATAAAATGGCATTTCTCATCAGAAATGTTCGTTTAATCTCTGGTTGAAAGAGCACTCAAGAAAAATTTACTGGAATGCCAGATTGTCTGCAGAATTTCTCTTGCTTTTGGGTATCAACTTTGTAATGTTGTTTATGCCTGTTGAGGTGTCAGAATATATTTTATGTTGATTCATACAATTAGAAATTTAAGCAAATTATGGAAAATAAGGAACACTATTCCATTATTGATCACTACGTGTCATTTATAAGAGAACAAAATTTTGAAGATTTTAATAAAATTGCCTTTGTGTTTTCAAGTTCTGGCACTATACCCAAGCACATCAGTACTTCTTTCATAACTTGTTGTTCAAATTCACTGCTGTGAGCGTTAGTCTGATTTTCTGCAAGGACTACCTGTTGTTAATTAATACATTTCAAAATAAGGCAAAATGTTTATACTGCCAAGAGATAGCTGCTGTTAGCAGTATTCTGTTGTCCACTTTAGAGAGTCAGGAAATAATATTAAAGTTAGAAAGAATCAATAGAGCTGAAGGAGATGTTACCATAGCAATAAAACCATTTTGGTCACATGAAAAATGACATGGTGAGTGCAAGTTATTTTGATATAATTATTTTAGAGAGATATTGAAAACATATGTCTTGATATTATAAGCTTATAAAAAACTGTATAAAATCATCTTGATTATGGAAGAAGAAAACACAACAAATGTATTACATTTTGTGCTTTCATCTTTGGAGTTCCATATCGATTTCTGTAAGTTTACACATGCTAAATCTTGTGCTGAATCCTGAAATTCACAAATCTAAAAGATTAGTCAATCAATTTGTGATGATCTTAATTTAAGCTTGATCGAGCTGTCTAATTTAACTAGCTTAGCTTTAGGAGACCTGAAGCAATTGGGAGATGGTTGTTTCAGAGATAAAAGGTACTGCAGATGCTGGAGAATCCGAGATAACAAGCATGGGGCTGGATGAACACAGCAGGTCAAGCAGCATCATAGGAGCAGGAAAACTTGATGTTTCGGACCTAAACCCTTCATCAGAAATGGGGGAGGGGAAGAGGGTTCTGAAATAAATAGGGAGAGAGGGGGAGGCGGATAGAGGATGGATAGAGGAGAGGATAGGTGGAGAGGAGGCAGACAAGTCGAAGAGGCGGGGATGGAGCCAGTAAAGGTGTGTGTAGGTGCGGCGTTAGGGAGGAGATAAGTCAGTCCAGGGAGGACGGACAGGTCAAGGGGGCGGGATGATGTTAGTAGCTAGGAGATGGGGGTGGGACTTGAGGTGGGAGGAGGGGATAGGTGAGAGGAAGGACAGATTAGGGAGGTGGGGACGAGCTGGGCTGGTTTTGGGATGCGGTTGGGGGATGGGAGATTTTGAAGCTTGTGAAATCCACATTGATGCCATTGGGCTGCAGGGTTCCCAGGCTGAATAAAGATGGTTGTTGGTTGTTGGGAGATGGTTGTTGTTGTGATTGTAATGAGATAAGCCAGGTGGACATCACAGAATATGAGGAAGGGTCACCGGACCCGAAACGTTAACTCTGTTTTCTCCTTCACAGATGCTGCCACAACAGCTGAGCTTTTCCAGCAACTTTGTTTTTGTTATCACAGAATATGAGTTTCCCCGATGGGAAACCGGTCTCTGTGGAGTTATTTCAGATGTGGTGGTACCAGAGTAATTGGAAAGATTTGAATTAAAATGGAGTTTGAGTGAAATAAACTGGCTTTGAACTACTTGAAGTTCTGAATTCTGTGCTTTGAATTGGAAGATTGCATCTAGATAGTTTAATGTATAATTTTAATCATTTTTTAATAATCTAAAATTATATTCAGAACTATAAATCTGGAGATATGTTAAGATTTGACATTTGTTTCTTGTGGTGACATTTAAAGACCTAGGCAGAAATATTGTTGACTTTATAGCACTCCTTCAGGTAACAAGGAAATCTGCATGGATTAAGTTTGTGGAAGAAATGTTATTTAGGAAGGTTGAATAATTAATCTCGAACTGCTATTGAATGACAAACAGCTCAGTTTTGCCCATTATGAGAATAGAGTGTCTCAATTACACCAGTTAGCTCCACATGACTGTTCTGCTGTTGAATAAGACCATGTCTAATTTGTGTATTAGTTCAATAACCCTCAATAGCTCTGATGAAAAAAATCATTTTTCTTATTTTTTAATGGAGTGTGACCAGAACGTTTTAAGATCCATAAGAAATAGGAACAGAATTAGGCCGTTCAGCACCTTGAGCCTGCTCTGCCATTCAATATTCATGATTGTATGCAGCTTGGAGGGGAATTTTCAGTCAGGAGTGTTACTATACACCTGTTGCACTATATTCTCCAGATGGTAGAGGTTGCAGGTTTGAAACATGCTGTTCGAGGAGTCTTCAGAGATAGTAGGAACTGCAGATGCTGGAGAGTCTGAGATAACAAGGTGTAGAGCTGGATGAACACAGCAGGCCAAGTAGCATCAGAGGAGCAGGAAGGCTGACGTTTCGGGCCTAGACCCTTCTTCAGAAATGGGGGAGGGGAAGGGGGTCCTGAAATAAATAGGGAGAGAGGGGGAGGCGGATAGAAGATGGATAGAGGAGAAGATAGGTGGAGAGGAGACAGACAAGTCAAAGATGCGGAGATGGAGCCAGTAAAGGTGAGTGTAGGTGCGGCGTTAGGGAGGAGATAAGTCAGTCCAGGGAGGACGGACAGGTCAAGGGGGCGGGATGAGGTTAGTAGGTAGGAGATTGGGGTGGGGCTTGAGGTAGGAAGAGGGAATAGGTGGGAGGAAGGACAGGTTAGGGAGGCAGGGATGAGCTGGGCTGGTTTTGGAATGCAGTAGGGGGATGGGAGATTTTGAAGCTGGTGAAATCCACATTGATACCATTGGGCTGCAGGTTCCCAAGCGGAATATGAGTTGCTGTTCCTGCAACCTTTGGGTGGCATCGTTGTGGCACTGCAGGAGGCCAAGGATGGACATGTCGTCTGAGGAATGGGAGGGGGAGTTGAAATGGTTCGCGACTGTGAGGTGCAGTTGTTTAGTGCGAACCGAATGTAGGTGTTCTGCAAAGCAGTCCCCAAGCCTCCGCTTGGTTTCCCCAATGTAGAGGAGGCCACAACGGGAACAGCGGATGCAGTATACCACATTAGCAGATGTGCAGGTGAACATCTGCTTGATGTGGAAAGTCTTCTTGGGGCCTGAGATGGGGGTGAGGGGGGAAGTGTAGGGGCAGGTGTAACACTTCCTGTGGTTGCAGGGAAAAGTGCCGGGTGTGGTGGGGCTGGAGGGGAGTTACCGCAATGCATTTTGTTGATCCTACTAGCTTGATCTTGGTATGGAGGGATTGTGTTATGAGGTGAGATTGAGTAGGTTGGGCTTGTATTGATTGGAGATTAGAAGAAAGAGAAGCAACCTAATTGAAATATACAAGATTCTTAGGAGATTTGACAGGCTTGATGCAGTGAGGTTGTTTCGACTCGTTGGAGAGTCTAGGTCTAGAGGGCATAATCACAGAATAAGGGATCATCCAGTTATGACAGAGATGAGGAGAACTTCTCTCAGAGGGTAGCATTGCTGCCTCTGTGTGGTGAATGCTCAATATTGAAAATAGTGGTTGGAGTGCCAATCAATCAAAGTACTTTAATCTGGATGGTGTCAAGTTCTTGAGTGTTGTTGGATCAGCACTTATGCAAGCAAGTGGAGAGTGTTCCATCACACTAGCGATCTGCGCCTTGTTGATGATGGGCAGCATTTAGGATATAGGTGACTTACTTGCCACAGAATTCTTAGCTTTTGAATGTTCTTGCAAGCACAGCTTTTATATGGTTGGTCCAATTCAATTTCTGGCCAATAGTAATCCCCAGGATGTGGATAGTGTGGGATTCAGTGATGTTTCAACTGTACTACTGGTGTGCCCTCTGTAAGCTTGCTTGTTCCATTATGTCCAAGCACAGTTCTGATCTCTGCAACTGCGGTATAGGGAGTCTGCTGTATGGTTGGAACATATTGTCTTCTATCTTGTATCCATAAGACTATAAGATATAGGAGTAGAAGTATGCCATTCAGTCCATCAAGTCCTCTATCGTCTACTCAGCAAGTGCTCCACTATTCAATGGAATCATGGCTGATTTGATAATCCTCAAATCCACATTCCCACCTTTTCTTCCACATCCCTTTATCCCTTCACTGATTAAAATTGTGTACGTCAGGCTTGAATATACTTAATGATCCGGCCTCTATAGGCCTCTGAAGTAAAGATTTCCACAGATTCACTACCCTCTGAGAGAAGAAGTTTTCCTCATCTCTGAGCTCCTCATCTCTCATTTCCAAATCCCCGAAGAATCTTGTATATTTCAATTAGGTTGCTTCTCATTCTTCTAACTCAAATGAATACAAGCCCAACCTACTCAATCTCTCCTCATAACACAATCTCTCCATACCAAGATCAATCCAGTGAACCTTCTCTGGACTGCCTCAAATGCCAGTACATCTTTCCTTGGATGAGGACCAAAACTATTTACAATATTCTACATGTGTTCTAGCTAGTATCTTGTGTAGTTTATGCCAGACTTTCCTCTTTGCTTATTCCATTTCCTTTGAAATAAAGGCCACTGTTCATTTACCTTCCTTATTATCTACTTGTATGCTAGCTTTATGTGACTAATGCATAAGTGCGCACAAATACCTCTAAGCTGCATGCTCAGCCTTCATAGTGACAGGGTTCAAGTACAGGATCAGTGATATCTTACTGCAATTGTACAGGCTTTGGGGAGCTGATATCTGGAGTATGATGTGCAGTTTTGGTTTGTTTATCTGAGGAAAGATTTTCTAGCTTGGAAGGAATGGAGCAAATGTTTGCCAGGCTGATTCCTGGGATGACAGAACTGACATATGGAGACAGACTGGATCAGTTAGGGTTGGAGTTTAGAAGGATGAGGAGTAATCTCTGAGAACCTATCAGGTTCCAGCATGACTAGATGGACTAAATGCAGGAAGGATATTCCTGATGACTGGTGAGATCCAGAGACAGGGGTCACAGTTTAAGAATATGGGGTAAGCCATTTAGATGAATGATAAGAAGAAACTTTTCTACCCTTACAGTAGTGAGCCTATGGAATTCTCTTCCACAAAAGTGTTTGAGACTAACCATTGACTGTTCTCAAGGAGTAATATATAGTACTTAAGACTGAAGGCAGAAAGTGGGAACAGGGTATTGAGTTGGATGACCAGCCATTATCAGTCTGAAAGATGGAGCAGGCTTAAAGGGCTGAATGATTTACTTTTGCTCCTTTTTAGTTTGTTTGTATGTTTTCTATGCAGCTTTCTGCAGTCTTTCACCATTTAAATATTATTCCATTTGTCTATTGTTTCTGCCAAAGTGCATAACCTCATATTTTCCCACTTTATATTCCATCTACTAGGTTTTTGCCCATTTGCTTAATCTGTCTTTATCCCTCTGCAGACTCTTTGTGTCATTCTAACCATTGGCCTTCTTATTTATTTTTGTGACATCCGCAAACGTGTCTATAGTACAATCACTTTCCTCATCTAAGTTATTAATATAAATTGTAAATAACTGTAGTCCCAGCACCGATCCCTTGGCACTTTGATTTGGTTTGGTTTATTGTTGTCACACATACCTAAGTACAGTGAAAAGTTTTGGTTTGTGACCAGTACAGGCAGATCATAACACACAAGGACATACAGATCATAGGGTTTTTAAGACAGAACAAGGCATACAAGATTACAGCTGCACAGGAACAAAATCAACATTAAATTTAAAGTTACAGAGGTCCAATCAGCAGTCTAATAACAGCGGGGATGAAGCTGTTTTGAACCTGCTGCTACTTGTGTTCAAGATACTATATCTTCTGCCTGATGGAAGAGGCTGGAAGAGAGTATTACCGGGGTTGAAGAGGTCTTTGATGACGTTGGCTGCCTTTTTGTGGCCACAAGAAGTGTAGTTGTATTGACATAAAAGGGGTGAATGGGATGGGAGGTTGGCTTTTGTGATGATCTGGGCTGTGCATACAACTTTCTGTTGTTTCTTATGGTCCTGGGCAGAGCAGTTGCCATACCAAGCTGTGATGCATCCAGATAGAATGATTTCTAAGGTGCATCTGTGAAGGTTGGTAAGGTCCTTATGGACATGTTGAATTTCCTAAGCCTCCTGAGGAAGAAGAGATGTTGTTGTGCCTTCATTGTCACAGATTGTCATCTGGATAATCCCCATTTTATCCCAACTCTGTATCTTCTATTAGTGACCCAGTCTTCCATCAATGCTAATATACTAGTTCTAATGCCATGGGGTTTTTATCTTATTAAGTAGCCTAATATTGTCAAATATCTTTAAAAGATCCAAATATATTACATTTGGTGCGTTCCCTTTACCCTGTTTGTTACCTCTTCAAAAAATTCTAATAAATCTCTCAGACATGATTTCCCCTTTAATATATCATGCTGACTCATCTTGACTAATTTTTTATCCCTAGATGCTATGCTGTTAAATCCTATATAATAAACCCAAATATTTTCCCAATTATAAATGTTACGTTAACTGGCTTATAGTTACCTGCATTTGGCTCCTGTTCTTTTTGAATAAAAAGCATTACAGTGGCAATTTTCCAATCTTCCAGGCATATTTCCAAAATTTATGGAACCTTGGAAGATTACTACTGTGCATCCATTATTGTAGTCTGTAAAATGCAAGTTTCTGTGAACACTTCTTTCTGAGTGAATCATACATGTGTTCATGCTCTTCCTACCATACATAATTGATATCTTAAGAGCTCCATTGTTGCCTTGTCAGAAATGTTTGGTACAGATGGTGGTAGAAAATTTTAAAAAATCAAGCCTTTGTTGAGGATCTTCTTTGTCTTGGGGAGCCATCATGAGTTGACCATCTTTGACTTTGATTTGGCCCATATAATGTGAGTAGATTGATCCAGTTTCTGTCTTCTCCTGGTAGGGCAAGTATCTTTTCCTTAACGTGGAATAGGAGAGAGATAGCTTCACCCTACCATCTTTTCTATGTCTTTTTCATCTCTAATGGAATGTCATCTTCTGTAATGACAAAAAGGGGGTGAATTAGGAAGATGCAAGTGGGTGGCATGGCTGTAAAGGCTGGCGCATGTGGGAGAAAGGCATTGAGGTATTCTGAAAGAGGAGGCAGCACAGTGGACATGTGAGATATGTGGTGTGGGAGGATGGTCACTAATGAGAGTAAAGAAGGGAAGGTGTTCCATGGAAGGGTTGGGGGGGGGGGAGCGGGTGTCAGAACATAAAAATTTCGTGGAAATAGGTGTGATGGCATGGTTCAGTGTGAGGTAACACAGAGCAAAACATTGCTCGCCGCCTTCCATTGCACTCAGCCTCCCTTTCTCTGCAAGGTCTTCTCACCCCTGCCACAGCTGAGCGGCACAGCTTCCAGATGGCAGTGTTCCAGCAAATACACAACATGCTTTGGAAGATGATGTGCCCACAGGCAATGCTGGTCTTTTAGAGAGGACCTCCACTGAGCAGAAGGTTGCTCCAGGAATGACACATGGTGAGATGGGGTGGAATTGGATGTGATTCTCACCACAAGGGCTCAAACATGAATTAACACGGCGAGTTTGATAAGATACAGTGAGAAAATGTGCTCAGCCTTGCGGTGAAAATGACTCCACAGAACTTAATACAACTCATGCTTTGCCAAAAAATCATTACGATTCACCGCCCCCCACCACCTCCCCATGAACCACTCCCCTCCCCCCACTAGGGACTGCAGTGGCTCAAGGAGGCAGCTTACCACCAACTTCACCAGGCCTATTCATGGTGGGTGTTCAATGCTGGCCCAGCAAGTGACACATACTTCCTACAAACAAAAATAAAAAGAATGAAAATAATTTACTCAAAGTCATGTTATTTGAAACATGATTTGTTTTAAATGTGGAATGTTAAAAATTTGAAATTTAATTATTTGTCTTCTGTGAAATTTTCAGTGTGCAGCTTTATGCTAGAGTTAACAAAACTGTTAATATTTATCAGAACATATTCAGTGAGTATTATTCCAGGACAAATGTGTTTTCAAAGCAAGGACAGAGTCCTTTTTCGAGATTTCCATGAGACCCTAGGGTCTATCGAATTTAACAAGAACATCTAATTGCATTGTTAGAGAGAAAAGGTCAGTATGGGTGTTAAAAGTGACAATTTGTTCTACCCACTTAATCATACTTTAAGAGAAATTTGTAATTGAGATATTGTGGAGATGTTCGACCCAAGGCAAGCTTTGGTGGTTTAAATGAAATTTGTGAAAATTAAATGGATCCCTGGGTGACTTTCTTAATTCACAAGGATGTCTTGCTGCAATATACAAGGCATTGTTAAGGCCACACCTGCAAGTTGCAATTCCATGGAACTAGTATATTGGTACAACAAGTAACAAGGAAAGCAAACGGAATGCTGGCATTTCTTGCTGAATGAATAGAGTGTAAAAATAGGGAATTGTTGCTGTAACTGCACAAGGCACTAGTGAGATCACATTTGGAGTACTGCGCACAATTTTGGCCTGTTCATTTGTGGAGGGGTGTAGACACATTGTAGATAGCTCAGAGAAAGTTCACTAGATTGATTACAGAGATATGAAGTTTGTTTTATGAAGAGAGATTGAACAGTTTATGCCTATAAGCTGTGGAGGTTAGAAGAGTGAGAGAAGATCTACTTGAGGTATATAAGATACTAAAGGGGTTTACAAAGTAGATGTAGATAGAATGTTTCCTCATGTGGGGCAATCTAGGACAAGAGGTCACAGTCATAGGATAAGTGGTAGCAGATTTAAAATAGAGATAAGAAGGAATTACTTCTTTCAAATGGTTGTGAATCTGTAGAATTCAGTATTCCAGATTGCAGTGGATGCCACGATGTGGAGTAAATTTAAGGAGGAGATAGACAGCTTTTTAATTAGTAACGGGTTAAAGAGTTATGGGGAGTGGGCAAGAGAGTGGAGTTGAGGGCAAGCCAAGATCAGTCATGAACAAGGCAACACAGGGCCAGCCATTTAGATGAGGAGTAACTTCTTCAATTATTAATAATTTAGAGACTGATGCAGACCTGATATTTGCTCATTTTCTCTGCTAATCTCAAAGTAGTTCGGTATCTAGTAAACTTTCTATGTCAATTCTTCCACTTCTATACTTGTTTTGAGGCCTTCCACATTTTCAAGGCTCTTTGGCAAAGGTAAATTTTCTTCCATGGCAACCCTTCAGTCAAGTCATTTTCCCACACTGTCCTTTGCTCATGGATATTTTAGCTGATGGTTGCCCAGTTTCTAGGCTTCTTTCCTTCTGTGATCTCGCACTGTCTGTTGGCTTGTTGGGAATTTTTTGTGCTTAATTATATTTTGCTTTGGACGGCAGGGTGCCTCAGTGGTTAGCACTGCTGCCTCACAGCGTCAGGGACCCGGGTTCGATTCCACCCTTGTGCAACTGTCTGTGTAGAGTTTGCACATTCTCCCTGTGTCTGTGTGGATTTTCTCCAGGTGCTCCGGTTTCTTCCCACAGTCCAAAGATGTCCAGGGTAGGTGGATTGGCCATGCTAAATTGCCTGTACTATCCAGGGAAGTTTAGGGTAGGTGGGTTAGACATGGGGAAATGCAGGGGCAGGGGAATGAGTCAGGGTGGAATGCTCTTTGGAGGAGTGGTGGTATTGTTGGGCCAAATGGCCTGTTTCCATGCTGTAGGGATTCTATGATAGTTTATTTTTCATTATCTTTCCAAGTGCTGGATTGGTCACTTGTTGCCACCATCTGTTAATAGAGGAGTTTAGAAGAGGTTGTGCATCTGGTCAACATTAATAAAGACTGCTTGCTGAAGCTAGGCTGGTGTTAACATTAACTTTTATTAATTATCCTTATATCTGTTTACAAGGTAGTTTCTAGGATGATTCTCAAAAGACCAAAGGCAATAGGAGAAAAATTTTTCGTTATGAAGCAAGAATTTAGGATCTCCAACACAATGTCTCAAAAGGCGTTAGAGACAAATTCAATCAATATTTTTGAAAAACACTTTAATCATTACATGAAGGAAAATAATTACGAAGCCACAGCGAAATAATATGGAAGTAGAGCTAGCTAAATTGATCTTGGAAAAGGTTGGCATTGGCATGATGGAATGAATGGAATTTTTGGTGCTGTCACTGTTTTACGATTACCATTCTCACAAAGAACCCAGTTACTCAGTAATCTCCACCAGACATAGCTCTTTCTAAGCAGTACTGGTGTTTCCACGCCAACTAATCTATACCAAAATTTGACTGATCATGCTGTAAAAATTGGTGCAGAAATCTAGAGCTGAAGCAGGACACAACATTATATTTTGCCAAATTTCAGCAAATTCCAATTCTATGCAATATTTTGACAGATTTACACTAGTATATACATAGAACAAAATAGTACGCTAATTATCTGACAGGATGACTTATGTAATAGGTTTAGGAAATGAGAGTAGAGGAAATAATGGGAATTGATGTTTTTCATAGAGGTAGACACAACAAGCTCAATTATAATTTTAGAAAGTATTGGTTGTAATTAGTTTAATTTCAAAAGAACATTTTTAAAATCATTACAGTTATAAGAGACTAAAAGAGACAAAATGCAAGGTTTGATCTAGCATGTTACTTCTTCGACATGTTGATTGTGCATTTTTATATTAAATGAATGGCTCCTTAATTGAATCTCTTCCCCAACTCATTCCTGATTACACTTGTAGATGTTTTTAAACAACCTGTTCAGAAGTGTTATGACACATATCTGGAGCGGGTGGGACTTGAACCCATGATTTTCCATAGACACTGCCACTGTGCCACAAGAGCCCTCAGATTATATTTGTATGCTTTCAATAGTTGAGCAATTTTTCAAAATTGCTTTTATAGCCTTTTGGCATCTTTCCACTTGCGCTCAGAATTGTCAAAGCTCATTTGGGCTTTAAAAATGCATCAGCAGTCCACACAATAAGAAAGCCAAATCACCTGTCAGTGTTTATAATGTAGACTTTATTTGTGACTAAGGTTGCAATAAGTAATTTCTAAGCAAGGCATAGCACTCTTTGCAGATACAAATTGTGCGTAATGTTTGAAAAGGAGGTTGATGATTGAAATTCTGTGAATCATTAAATATAATTAACATGAGGGATGATATTCATGTAAATTAGCACTGGGTTTCAAATACCCTTAAATTCACAAGCCCAATTTATTGTTCTACATGTTCTGTGCCATCGTGTCTTAAAATATTTACACCACAAAATATATAGCTTAATTTTGAGATAAGGTTCATCATGGAAAATTTTTAGAACATTGTATGCTACTCTAACAGCGGCAGACTAAACATAGTCGCTTTTAAATCTGTAAGCAGCTGTTTCATTCAGCCATGTAATATAAGCAATATTTTACTAATTTCCACACAGGGCACTTAACCAATTCTTCTTCCCGGCTGCAACTATAACAAATGGAGTTTAAAAATAAAATTATGCCCCATTTCCCACTTGACGTTATAATGCATTGTGTCACCGGTCTTAATTTTTGTCTTAGGTAAAATTTATAGTTAACTTAGATTTGCTAAAATCCAAGATTTAAAGCAAAAGCACGCTAGTGATCTGATAGGATATTTATTCCAACTGGATTAATTTAGAAGCTTCCAGCATCCAATGATGTATCAAGCATGCTTATGCCTGTCTCCATAGCTACATTTGCTTGGAACCATTTACTATCTTTCTACCAGAAGCAGTAACCTGAGGAGCAGCACTCTGCATCAGGCATGACTGAGTAGGAGACTCTCCCACTCGTACTGCTGACCATAGACATATTGGATGGATTTAAGGGTTGATAGCCAAACTATTTGGCAATATTACAAACACACCTTCCATGACCATCGAGTTCTGGATGGGATTCAAGCCCGGAGCATCTGGTTCAGAGGTAGGAATGCTACCAAGTGCACCGCAAGACCTCTCCCGAGAAGGGGATAACTCACTTGACCGTAGCGTAACACTTTGCCAGCTTGGGAAGCTTGTAATAGGCTGTATTTCCTTAGCCAAATGGGAAGCATTGGAAAATGTAAATTAATATGGTCAAATACAGCTTTATTTTTGACTAGACAGATGGTGATAATCGTCCCCTTTGGTTCAATAGGGTTTTATGTTTCTACTTGTGAATTCCACAGAAGTTCAAATCCCACCACTCAATCACATATTTGTTGCGGCACATTCCTGCACTCTGGATCTCTATCTCTGTTTGTTCAACCAACACAATAGGATTGAATATCCTTGCCACTGAAGTGCATTTAAAAAGGTGAAGAGTGTGGCAGTGCACAGTGACGTAATTGTAACAAGGTCAGCTAGCTGGACCTCACAGAATGTGAGTCCCCTGACTAGGGCTGTTAATCTGGGAGCCCTGTCTAACATATAAAAAGGGGAGAATCAGAGATACTGGCACTCTGATAGCTGACCCTGAAGAGGCAGTACTAAATTCAAGGGTTGTTTGTCTGTAAATAAAGAATGACTTGGTGATGGGATATCAGCCTCTGTGGAGTTATTTCATGCAAAATGTTGCCTGCTCTGGTGAGAATGTCTGGCATTTTGTAATACCGTTCAGAAAACCTGCATGCACTGTCACCTGTTTTACTGGCTGAAGGAGGCATTCAGAGCTATATCTCTAAATATGGCATCAGCCATAGACTTGGTTGCACTCATAACGAAGAGTCTGTGTCTCTTGCCTACTCGAGTACCTTGAGGAGACCTTAAAAGTCTAAATCAGAAATTTTGTTTTCTTCTTCGACCTGCTGCTGTGCCTTCAGATCTGCAATTTCTAGATAGTGATGGTGCCTGTGTTATCATAATTGTGTACAACTATAATGAAAAATAATCCTAAAACATGCAATAAAATTATTAACAAGTGAAGTGAAAGTACTGTTGCTATTGTGCCTCAGTCTGCTATTGTAAACTTGACCTGTCGTTTTAAAGATGGCGCTTACCAGCTAACCTAACCACTTACTCTGATTTAAATTGATTTTACATGATTAGTCACATCAATGTGAAGGTAAATGAGCAGACACAAGAATGTGATAATGTGAAATATTTCAAATTGCATCCAGCAATGTAAACTGTACAATGAGAATAACTGTTAATGTTCTGTGCATTGGCAGTAACATTGCTGCAATTCCTTGCAAGATCCAAAATGACATTGTCAATACACTAAATAAGAGAATTTTGCATGAACTTAATCATGAATAACAATGAACCTAAGATGTTAGCATTAAAATAATACAGACTTCTGAACAGAATTCTTTGATTTCTTTGATCATATGTCTTCTAAGAATGTTTTCAAGTTATTAAGTAAACATTCGGAGTCTACTGTTTCAAATTTCAACAGAATAGACACTGGACACGAGATACAAAAACTGAAAATATTTTAGAACTGTTTCCTTCCTTTTTAATAATTAAGAAGCATTATCATTTATGAAAACATGGAACACATGCTTAATGTTTGAAAAAGGAAAAAAACACGGGTACAGGTAATGCACATAACTTCCATTGCCTTTAGAAACAAGCAAACTGTTCAGCAATTAGAGCTGAAACATTTTGGGTTGAGACAAAACAAGAACCTGCTTTTGTATCAGAGATAATAGGTACTGCAGATGTTGGAGAAACCGAGATAACAAGGTGTGGAGCTGGATGAACACAGCAGGCCAAGCAGCATCATAGGAGCAGGAAAGCTTGACGTTTCGGGCCTAGACCCTTCATCAGGGTCTAGGCC
>JAHRHZ010000144.1:47187415-47210787 GCA_024137785.1 Ginglymostoma cirratum | reverse complement strand
GGCCTAGACCCTTCATCAGGGTCTAGGCCCGAAACGTCAAGCTTTCCTGCTCCTATGATGCTGCTTGGCCTGCTGTGTTCATCCAGCTCCACACCTTGTTATCTAAGAACCTGCTTTTGTTCTGTTCAGATGCTGACAGGCTTTTGGAATAGGCACAAATGCACATTGTTTTGCAAAATGAAGGACCATTATGGACATTGATCATAACTAACCTTGGGCAATATTGTAAAATAAGCAAAATAAAACTGAAAAAAAATGTTACTACCATCTTATTTTAATCAATGTGATAGATCTGAATCTATTGCCAAAGCAGCTCCATCCAGATACCGACAAGGCAGAGTTTCCAAGGCATTAAAAATAGTACAGAGCCTAATGGAACAGATCATCATTCCCATTCCTTTTCTACAGCTCTTGGGACATGTTTGTTCCTTAGGTGCCATACATAATTTATTGCCAGGAATGATATATTGCACCTGTGACCAATCAAAAGCTTATAAATGTAAAAAAAATTATTCTGATTCAGAGCTGCAGGAATTTGATCATTGGAAGTAGGTCAGCTACTCTATCATGCCATTCCAGCATTTGTTTTGATTTTTTTATTTGATATCTTAACACTTTTCATTTATTCTTTTTTATCTGTCTTGCATGTTTGCTCACTACTCTTTCTCCTTTTGAAGATTTGAAATAGACCTTTTGGGTTTTCACTGAACACTTTGTTGCCTTTTTCTGTACGTCATTCAAACATTTTATTTATTTGATTCCTTTATATATATACAATATACATACACATATATATTTTCTTTGAGAATTTCCTGATTCATCTGGCCAGATGGACAGACAATCTGGTCTGAGGCCCCTGCCAATAAGCTTTTGGCATTGAAACCAGTGTGTAGAAAGCATCTATGTCAGGATGGTGTCAAGATTTTCTTTGCAATAGAACTGCTCATTTTCCAATTTGAACATATGGAACTGTAATGTATTGCTTAAAGGTGATACTCATGTTATTGCTGATTCAATATTCAAAACATTAGATCTCCCTCACATACTCAGAAATCAACATGTGTTTTAGCAACATAGAACCATACCAATATAGGAACAGAAGTACACAGTTCAGTCCCTTGAGTCTGTTTTGATATTTAACTCCAATTAGCCACCAAACATTTACTTTGTTTCCCTAAAAGATGCTTTTAGCATTTTAATAGTGTTAACTGATATTTTATTGCACCTATAGTCGGCTGGCTTTATTTATAAACCACAATCACAGAATAGTTTTTAATCATTTAAGAGAACTAAATCCTGTCAATGCTAGCAGCAGTGAATAGTGGAATCATATAGACTAGGATCAGCCTTGCTTCAGCTCCCAATGAATGCATGGAAGAGATAAACTAATCCCAACCAAAGTGCAGGTATGTGCATTACAATTTGACTCAGTAGCCTTGCATTAAAGAAAAGAATGATCAGCAAGTGTTTTTATTATCAGTTATCTTCCTACAATGAATCAACTGGAGTTGTAAATCTTTTGGTATATTATGACACATCTATGGTTTCTGTATCATGCATGATCGATGGCCTCTTGGATAAGATACTGGAAGAAGTTCCTCAGCAGTGAAACAGCAAGAAACAAATCACATCAGAAAAGAAGAAAGTAAACTGTTGCAAGAAGGCAGATGGACCATACAGCAAATCTATAAATAAATAAATGCCATTGTACATCTTCAAATTACTTTGGGCCAATTGGTTGCATTTGTTATCAAGTGGGTTAAATATAAATGTTAGATTATATAAATAAGAGCTGAAATTCCAGTAAATTATCCATCTAAAACATATGTGGAACATGATCAAACTGGAATGAACACATTCAAGAGTCACAGAACAATTATTAAAAAAACGGCCAATAAGCCCGTTGCGTCCATGCTGGTTCTCTGTCACGAAATCCTGTTTCTATTAGTTTAGTCCAGCAGGTTTATTTCCATCAGGTGCTTATCCAATTTAATTTGGAAATTATCGAACATGTCCGCTTTCACTGTCCTTGTGTTCAGTGAGTTTTAGTTTATTACCACTCACAGCATAAAAAAAGTTCGAGCTCTCATACCCCCTACATCTCTTGTCCCAAATCTAAATGTGTGTCTCCAGATCATTTTACAATCAGTTAATGAGAACAGGGGTTTTTTTTCTCTACCTCATCTAAATGTGTCCTAATCAGCGTTCCATCTAATTTTCTTTCTGGTTGTGATGCCTCCAAGGTCTATGCACGACAAGGAATTCCAGATCTGAAAGTCAATGCCACACTCAGCATGCTGACCTCAATTGCTATGCCTGGAACCTTGGAACAGTTGCGCTTAGAGGCAACATTTGTCATTATCTTTATATATATATCTATTAAATCTCCCTCCATTTCCTTTGCTTCAAGGAGGACAACCCAGGTTACCTACCAAACTTTGTATTCAAAACCTCTCAGCCCTTGAACCATTCTGATAAATATTGTGTTCCCTCACAAGGACCTTCACATCCTTCCTAAAGTGTGGTGACCAGAGCAGGAGGTAATACTCTTGTTGTGGCCAAACTCATGACTTATGAATAAAAGTAAGTTATGTATTTGCATCCTGTCAACAACAAACTGACAATTTCTGCAATTGAGATTTTGTAATTAATGCTTTTCATTGACCTTCTTGAATATAACATTTATTACTTCAAATGTAGATTTTTCCAGAACAAAACATACCATTTAGCTGCATCAAATATATTAAATTAAATTAGTTGGGAGTGCAGTTACTAATAGGTACTGATTTTGAACCTTAACCTTGAGGCACTCAACATTCCATTTTGTGTGCTATTGCTGAAATGAAACACATTATTACAGTGTTTTCACCCTTTATCAAAGATGAAATGCAGATATCAAAGCTGTTAGGCCAGATCACATTCATAAGCATTGTCTCAGTAAAAATAAAAATTTAGAAAGCATGAATTAAACCTTTGCATTCTGTTATCACCATTAGAAACATTTAACTTAATACAAATGCACAGCCAAATGCTAATCATGTGAATTACATACAATGGTGAAGAGAAAGCTACAATTTATAGAATAATAGCAGCACCAGTGACAGCAAACCAAATAATCGGAACTACTGCAACCCATCTGACTAGTCCATAAAAAAAACTCTCCATCTCCCACTCCACAAATATCTATTCAATTTTCCTTTAATTTGTTTTTTTTGTTTCTATTTAGTTCCATTACTTTTCTGTACTGTTTGTTCCACAAACAGGATCAGTGCTGGTTCCTCTGCTTTTTGTTGTTTATACAAATGATTTGGATGTGAGCACAAGAGTTATGGTTAGTAAGTTTGCAGATGAAACCAAAATGGGAGCTGTTGTGGACAGCAAAGAAAGTTATCTCAGAGTACAACAGGACCTTGATCGGATGGGCAAATGGGCTGAGGCGTGGCAGATGAAGTTTATTTTAGATAAATGTGGGGTGTTGCATCTTGGTTGGACAAATCAGGGTAGGACTTATACATTTAATGGTAAGGTCCCGGGGAGTGGTTCCGAACAAAGACACCTTGAGGTGCAGGTTCATATTTCCTTGAAAGCAGAGTCTCAGGTAAATAGAATAGTGAAAAAGGTGTTTGGTACACTTGCCTTTATTGGTCAGTGCACTGTGTATAGGAGTGGGAGGGTCATGTTGCAGTCATACAGGACATTGGCTAGGCCACTTTTGGAACACTGCATTCAATCCTGGTCTCCCTGCTATACGAAAGATGTTGTGAAACTTAAAAGGGCTCAGAAAAGATTTACAAGAGTGTTGCCAGAGTTGAAGGTCTTGAGCTGTATGGACAGGCTGAATAGGCTGGGACTATTTTCCCTGGAGTGTCGGAGGCTGACAGGTGGCCTTATGGAAGTTTATAAAATCATGAGGGGCATGGATAGGGTGAACAGCCAAGGTCTTTTCTGCAGAGTAGGCCAGTCAAAAACCAGAGGGATAGGTTTAAGTTGAGAGGGTAAAGATTTAAAAGGGACCTAAGGGACAACTTTTTCACACAGAGAGTGGTGTATGTACAGAATAAGCTGCCAGAGGAGGTGGTGGAGAATGGTATAATTACAACATTTAAAAGGCATCTGGATGGTCATATGAATAGGAAGCATTTAGCAGGATATGGGCCAAATGCTGGCAAATGGGTTAATTTAGAATATCCGGTGGAATTAGACGTGTTGGACTGAAAGGTCTGTTTCTTTCCTGTACATCTCTATGATGTAATGACTCTGACTTCATTGACTTCTATGTTTGTTGTAAACTGCTAGTGCATGTGCTTTCTGCATAAATAAAGAAAAGGAAAGGAAAATGTCAAACAACTTTTCAAGCCCACACATTATGAATGCAGCTTTTGTTTTAGAATCTTAGATTCTTGAATAATATTTCATCTGAACTTCCTCTTTTCCTCAATAAACATTCTCAAGCTGTTCAATCACCCCTCATAGTTCAGAAGACTTGAGTTAGAAAGCATTTAAGGTATCTTTTTCTGTATGATTTCAGTCCTTTTGGACTGCAATTGCTGTAATTTTTGTCAAGATCACATGCAGTACACCAAGTTTAGCAGATCCAATATTGTATTGATATGTTATCATAGCTTTTGTCATGATCTAAACTCTGGCCAAATGTTCTAATATCTGGTTAGGTTTTCAACCCAATGCTAGAGCAAACTGCTGGTGTTTTCATGAACCAGTAGCAAATATCCCCAGATCAATCTCTGCATTGTGTTTTCTAGTGTAGACCTATTCAGTTTCTCGGGTAAATTCAGCACCATCAAGAACAGCTTGAATTTATATACAGTCTATAATCATAAAAAGTTCTAAGGTGAGTCAAAGGAAACAAATTGAACAAAATTTGGCAATGACATATAAGGAGATGTTTAGATAGCGTGACTAAAACTTGCTGCAAGAGCTAGGTTAAGGGAATAGTTTAAAGGAGGAAATAAAGTGGAGAAGGCTGAGAAGCTTTAAAAAGTTACCAAGATATTTTCACTGCTTTACTCCCTCACATTCAGCACCAGCAATTTCTCTTCCTCGGTGATTTTAACTTCAATTTTGATTCATCAGACTCTTTCTCCTTTCAGTTTACTGGCCTTCAATGCTCACTTATCTCTGCCTCCATGTGAACTCCCAAACGCATTTACATGGCCACCCCTTGCCATCTGACTCGGTCTGGCTAAGCCTGCTGTGTCAATCATAAGCCATCTCTGACTTCTTTTTAACATTCAGCACTGACATCTCCACTTTCCCAGTTAAACTTGCAGAAGCTGACATCATCAGAACAGATATGGGCGGGAATGGGGAGGTTGCGGAGAAAATAGGAGAATTGGCCTCAGAAATGTCACTATTTTTTCTCAACCAAGGATTCCCTGCCACCATGGTTGAAAGGACCCTTAGCCATGTTCAACCCATCTCCTGCACTTCTGCCTTCATCTCCTCTCTTCCTTCCCACAACAATCATAGGCACCCTCACTTACCAGCGTCCACATCAAAAGGCTTGTAAGTTGCCATTTCCATCACTTCCAATAGGGTACCACAACCAGAAACAAATCCTCTCCCCTTCCTTGTCAGCTTTCCACAGGAACCATTCTCTACAAGGCACCTTGATACAATTCTCCTCCATTCACAAAATCTCCTTACATTCCCACGGCACCTTCCGATGCAATGCAGAAGGTGTAATACCTGTTTGCTTCCTCCTTGCCATCCAAGGCCCCAGACATTCCTTCCAGGTGAAGTAGAAATTTAGCTGTACAGTAAACCTTGTATCATCTGGCATCTATGAGACCAGGAGTGTGTTGATTGATCAAATATATCATATAATCAAGAGGCCCACATAACCAATGTAAAAATACACATTGCAGCAGGTATACACATCTCATCACTGTTATACTTTATTTACAGAATAAATCACTTAAATAATAATGCAATTTTGCATTAAATGAAACTTATGGCAGAGAGCGTTCTCACTCATACCCTCAACTGACTACTTGGACATTGCAATCTTTTGTGGTATTGAAGGAGAAATTGACCTGAAATTGAATCAACTATTGATATTTCATGAGGCCATTTAATTGAGCAACAAGTATATTTACATTGAGGTAAACAAATTTAAAAAACTATAATAACTGGACAGAATAATACAGTAAACTTCATGGTTTTTGGGGTATATAATTGAAGAAGTTACTCCTCATCTAAATGGCTGACCCCGTGTTGCCTTGTTCATGACTGATCTTGGCTTGCCCTCAACTCCACTCTTTTGCCCACTGTTAGCAGCTGGTTACTTCCTCATTGTGCATGTAAGGTTTTGTTAAAAATAGCACAATATCCAGTTTGTCCTCCTGTGAATGCATTTTAGTCTCCACCTTAGAGTCAGAATGACCTCTTCCTCCACCACCCCTACATCACCACCACACCATTTATGTTCAATTTTGTGTTGTTGTTCTGTCAAACCCATCAGCTTTCATGCTCTGCAAGTTTCCATTTAACATGTTACTTGACTGTAAATGTACACAATTTTATATGTCAGCCCGGGCTTACTCCATTGTCAGAACCACAAAAGCAATCCACTGTCCTTTAATTGAAGCTAGTGTGGTTGTGACTTATGTAAAAAACTATCTTGCAGTACCCTGTGTACTCCTAACCTACATCAGCTGCTAATCTTATATTTGGAGTAACCCCTTCACTATCTGCCTAGCCCCAGTCATTGCTGAACACCCCATTAACTGACTGCAGTAAAGTTGATCATTATTGCTCAAATCCTCCAGGACTGACCTGTGATCAAGGCCTGGGCAGACTTTGGAGTACTGCTGTGATCAAGCATAACATTTTAGTCTTGACGTTGAGAAGGATATTAATGAACTTCTTACCAGATTTTCCCAAATTTCTTGCTATCACCGGGTTCACTCAGGGCCTGTGAAGGTACCGGCTCATATTTCAATACCTTCCCATTTCAGAACTAGTGAATCTCAACTCATTCCCATGCAGCACCCCATTCTCCACCTCTTCCCTGAGAAACTTGATAGCATTAATGCCCAACAAGTAAGCTTGAGTGGAGGAGGTCTTCCTACCTTATTTATCTGATTATTGCCCACCTTGATTTTAAACTGGATATCTGAAACATTGTCATATGTGGAAGAAATATTTCACTGCAGCCCTGATCAAACAAAACTCTATTTAAGTGTACCTCTGTCTGCTGATAATTAAGGCAGGCAATGAAGGGGTCCAATGAATGACAGAATTGTCATGGCACAGGAGAAAGCTATTCATGTCTGCACTTGTTCTTCAATGAGAATTATGACTTTGTGCATTAGCGTGCCTTTTCCTCACACCCTTGCACATTCTTTTTATTCGGATAATCATTCAACATCCCACTGAACATCTCAATTAACTCTGACTCCAACATACTTTCAGGTAGTACATTCTTTTCGCTATATGTATATGTCTTTTTTTATTGCTCAGTCACATTTGCCACATTGGCAAATCAATTTGAATCTGTGCCTTTCTGTTCTCTGTCTTTTTACAAGTAGGAACAATTTATCTCTGTCCCGTCTCTTCAGATCTCTCATAATTTTGAAAACGTCTATCAGATCTCCTCTTAGCCTCCTTCTCTCCAAGGAAAACAGACCCAGTCTCTCCAATCTATCTCATAACTGAAGATTCTAATCCCAGGAAACATTTTCGTAAATCTCTTCCATGCACTCTCCAATGTTCATAACTTTTCTTGCACCCACAACTCTACACAATACTCCAGCTCAGATATAAATTATCTTGCATAGGTTGAGCATAGCTTCCTTACAGATGTTTATTGCAATATGCACTGCACAATCTAAGATAAGGCAATAAATTAAATTATGCTTCCTACAAATAGTGAATTAACTAGAATAATACTGCATATACAAATTTACAGAATATACCAAAATGCCAGTGCAGAGTAAGTCAATTTTTCTAAGTCATGTGTTGAACCATAAAAACTGGCAGCTGTATTTGCAATTTGTAAACTATTCCCACTGGGGCTGAAATTAACTGAACACATAAAAAATAAAGCAGTTACAACCTCCAGCTGCACTGGAAGTCTATGACTCATGAAGGATTAACCTCAAGATCAGCTCATTGAAAGATCCAGCATAGTCCATTTGTTTGTCATTATATTGTCTCTAATTTAATTTGTTACTAAGATGTAATTCACAGTAGTTTGATTTTTTTTCTGTGTAGTGCAGTATTAATTTACCAAGATGAACTTTTCAATAAATCTGAGGAGTAATCATCTGTTAACAATCAATATTTTTATCCATTTTTTTAAGATTGTTAAAACCATTTCAGATTTATGAAATTATCAATTGTATTTAAGTGACTGTATGGGAAATATCTCCTGACTAAGTACCATCCAGTCAGGATTTCTAGGGGAATGTGAATGGACACACATGTGAAATTACCAGTTTAATCACATACCTGAAGAACCTTGAATTAAATGGGCACGCAGTTACTTGTGAGATAACAAGGTGTAGAGTTGGATGAACACAGCAGGCCAAGCAGCATCAGAGGAGCAGGAAAGCTGATATTTCGGGCCTCGCCCCTTGTTCAGAAAATTTTCTGAAGAAGGGTCTAGGCCCGAAACGTCAGCTTTCCTGCTCCTCTGATGCTGCTTGGCCTGCTGTGTTCATCCAGCTCTACACCTTGTTATCTCAGATTCTCCAGCATCTGCAGTTCCTACTATCTCTGACACAGTTACTTGTCCCTGGTACTCAAGATATTTTGGATTATCCCGAGACGAACCTAATCAACGACCATATCGCGTAGATCACCAACAGGAGGGTAAAGCAAAATGAAGGAGTGCCTTTGGTACTGGCTGTTGGAAAGTCCTCTTCAGTAAACTGCAGGCTGTTGCAAACCACGGCCCCAGCATCACCCCCACACCTCTTCACTTGAATTTACAAAGTACATCCACCATTAGTTTCTGATAGCCATAACAGTTGTATAAATTCATAGCTCTGAAGGAATTCATGTTCATGTTGTTTTGAAATCCACACAATCAGATGATGTTATGCGGTCTTTAAGTAGAGGCATTGAGCTCTGAACAGGTAACCAAAGTGAGCAGATATATCGTGTACAACTCTCATCTTTAGTAATGATTAGTATTGTAAACTGCGTCCATTGCTTTCATGCAATAAACTATCTTTTCATGTAAGGCAGGTACCTCTTCTGTTTAGACTCACCACTAGACTCTCCGCTATCACTGATAATTAAATAGGCCTTAGACTCAGCATTAAGAAAGGGGGATTAGTCACAGCCGACTGCTAAAATCAGAATACAATGCTGTTAACTGAAAATAGATGATAATAACTCAAAGAAGAAGAGTTGGGAAGCAATAAACATTCCAAGCTTCCTCATCATCATGTTTGCAAATAACCTGCAAGCTTAGCACATCCAGGACTCTCTACATGACACACAGCATCCCTGAAAATCCCAAACACATCCAAATTAACAGAGGAGCAGGAATTAGTTCCATGCACATTTTCCCGACCTTTACATTCAGAAAAAAAAAAATTTAGTATTGGGAAAGACCAGGAAAACATGACCTTTTCAGTCTTTGTGAATGGAAAAGACAGCTCAAGAGTTTCTCATTGCATTTCTGCATCTCAAGCATTCGAATAAAAGAAAGTTCTTTCACATTCACCATTAGTAATTTATTCTATCTCAGATCAACATTTAACTGAGTATTAAGTGCGTCTTGAAATAAATATTAAGAAATGACATGCTACCATGTTTTATATAAGATCGTCATCGTTTATGAAGTTTAGAGAGATAATTTAACAAGTTTTGATATTGAAAGGAGAGATTGTGATTACGTAACAAAGTGAATTACATATGTCAATGGGGAGGTGTGGCCTTGGTTGCCAGACTATCTCCCTGTCATCTAACTTTCTTAGCATAGCTCCCACCAACTGCCAGATTAAGTTTAAGAATAAGTTCCATCTGCTAATTGAAAGGGAGCATTTAGCATCTTCCTGTCCTTCTGCCAAATTTCTGGAACCTTTATTCACATCTGAAACCTTCAATTAAAGGTTTTCTGCAATATTTGCACTCATCTGTCCCTTAAACATGGCCTTTGGTTCTTTTGATGTTAAGGCAGCAATCCTACTGCAACATTGCCCACAATTTTCTCAAGAGCACAGGTCAGCCCGGTTTGATGGTAGGAAATCTGCCGTTACCCTATCATAGATTCATAGGTCAGCAAGAGAGGAAAATCCATGACATAGGTTTGGGAGCACTATCTGTCATCTGTTTTATTTATTTATCCTAACTGTTTGTCTGACACAAAGCATGCAGATTTTTTGCATTATGCCTTTGATGAATATTATCTCAGAAAGTATATGAACCGTAATATTAATGTTCCTGAAGACTAACACTGAATATAGTTTTCCACAGTTGCATTTTAGTTCATAAGATTATTGGATTGTAATCTGACAAAACCTATTAGAACATGATACTGTTAAATATTTTGTGAGTTTAAATTCGCTCAGCATCCTTACAAGTTCAGTTGGAAAAGAATCAAACTAAGGATGACTCTCACTATTATGTGAACTTGACCTTTCAGTAATCGGACTGTGGTTTTCTTGCAACTATTTTTGAAGCACATTCATTTTCTTGATCCCAGGTAGCTATAGTTGAAGTAAATGTGATCAATCATTCATTTTCTGAAGAGCGAAGCTTAATCTGTTTAGCTCTTCCGACAGTTGGACTTTCAGCTGCAGTAATACATAAACTATTATGAATATTCTTCTAGAAAGGAATGTTGATTAAGATTGAAAGAAGACTTAATGATTCATGACTACTGTGCAAAGGTTCTGTGGTAATTAGGCTGCCAAAACCCTCATTTTTCAAAATAAATGAAACTGTATTCATCGTGCAAATCACGTTCCACAGTAAAAATGAATTTCCAGCCTTGTTTGTTTTAAATTTGTGTTGAAGTAATTGAGAGGGAAACCTGGAATTACTTTTCAGTTAGGTACTGAGCATCTCTTGGCCTCTACTCATCAACTCTATCTATCTATCCATGGAAATATCAGTCATCCATCAAAAAAGCAACACCCCCATTTTAAAAAAAACCTCCATAGACCTTCTCCCGAAGGCTGTTCAGTAGAGAAGGCAAGAGTTTTTTTCTAAGGACTGTAAAAAGAGGCCATGTCAACTGACAAAAGAAACCCAAACGGAGGTGTCTGTAAAGGTCAACTTCTGTTGGTTGCTCATTAGGGTTTGGCAACAGTGCCATAAACGGATGAATTGCCTGTTGCCTTCTGCTAGGTATGCACCACTCTCTGCTCAATGCTTCACGCCCCTGTGAGTGTGATTTAGTACAGTAAGCTTATCAATACACAGAACTATCACGCACAAGACTAGGTAATAGGCGTCTTCATCAGATGCCCCATGTACAGTCAATACCTGGCATTTAATTGCAGCCTTTAAAGAAGCCGTACTTGCACCACAGTGCTGGCCATCACATTACTGCCTGGGTTCACTCCTAAAGCATAAAAATGCAACAACACACAGTAACTCATGCCCCACCAGCTCACTAAGTTTTCATCACGTCATGTGCACATCAGATAACTTTCCATCAAAGCCTTCAGGTGGTATAAGGACACCACCAGAAATCATGGATGAACAGCTCTTGGTATCTCAGGTATATATATAACAGAATACTGTATTGATTTACATCAACACTCACTTTTTCACGTGGTACAACAGTGGTAAAAATAGACTAGCACTTTTCGAAATCCATCATCTGGTTTTAATGGCTGTGGCCATTCATAGACTAGAACATTTTTTTAAAGGAAAAATAAACATTGACTTCAGATGGATTCAGTGATCACCTGACCAGAGTGAGCCATTGTCATGAAACTATCAGTAAAAAAATCTGCCTGAGCTACAACTAACAAATTTACGAAAAAGGTATTGAAATTCCAGCTTTTATCACCTATTTGATACATATCTTTCTGTAAGTTTCACACATTGGAATGAAAATCATCTGCAGGATATCCAGCTTGAAAAGAAATGAAGGATACTACTTGCACACACTGACTGTGCTACTTCCTTCCAGGCTGGGGAGATTACATTCCAAGACAGTTTCACTTTTCCACCTCCTTGGATGCAATGGCATTGTGCTTCCATCTCACTTAAAGGAATATTCACTGGTTGCCTTGAAAATACTGATTCCTTTCCTTCTGCATTGAGAGACTCTGCACTGGCATCAGCGACATATAATTGGATAGATCAATTTCAGCGGACAACACTTCAAATCATTATGAAATAACGACAAATATATAAAAGAAATTTAACTATAACAAAAAAAATCAAAAATAATGCTGGAATGTTTTAACTCAACAACCTCACAATTTGAACTCCAAAGCAAGTTACTGCATGAGGGTGAGGGTGAGGGTGAGGATAGGGGGCACGGCTTTGTTTCCTCTATGCAAAGGAATAGGCAGTGGTCACATGGTATTATTGCTAGAAAACTGATCCAGAAACTCAGCTAATGTCATGGAGATAAAATCAGAAATTGCTGGAAAAGCTCAGCAAGTCTGGCAGCATCTGTGGGGAGAAATCAGAGTTAACGTTTTGGTTTGATTGACCTTCCCTTAGAACATTCTGGAGACCCAGTTTAAAATTTTAAATGAATTGAATTTAAAAATGTCTAAAATTAAAAATCTACTGATGACTATGAAATGATTGTCGATTGTCGAAAAAACACATCTGGTTCACTAATGTCTTTCGGGGAAGGGAATCTGCAATCCTCAGCTGGTCTGGCTTACATATGACTCCAGAGCTACAACTATGTGGTTGACTTCAACTGCCTTCTGAAATGACCCAGCAAGCCACTCAGTTGTATCAATAGCTGTGAAGCCCCAACAAAAAAAAATGGAACCTGTTGGATCGCCTGGCATTGATCTAGGCACCAGATAAGACAAGGCAGAAACAGCCCTATTGACCTTGTAAAGTCTTCCTTATTAGCATCTGAGCGTTAGTGCCAAAATTGGAAGAACTGCCTCATAGATAAGTCAAGCAACACCCTGACAGAGCCATACTCACAGCATCATACTTTACAGATAACCTCCCAGACACTGCCATCACCATTCCAGGATATGTCCTGTCCCACTGCCAGGACAGATGCAGCAGAGGCAGCTGCACACTGGTATACTGTCAGGAGGGAGTTGTGCTGGAAACCTCAACATTGACTCTGGACCTCATGAAGTCTCATGGCATCTGGTTAAATATGGTCAAGGAAACCTCCTGCTGGTTACCACATTGTGCTCTCGCTCCACTGATGAATCTATTCTTCTCAATATTGAACAACACTTGGAGGGAGCACTGATAACTGCAAGGGCACAAAATGGACTCTGGGTGGGGACTTTCAATGCCCACCACTAAGGGTGGCTTGGTAGCAGCACTTAATGATCAAACTGGTCACGTCCAAAAGGTCATTATGACTGGACTGGGTCTACAATAAGGGAACAAACAAGATGGACAAATATACTTGACCTGATACTTACCAATTTACCAGCTGCAAATTAATCTGTCCAAAACAGTGTCAGTAAGAGCAACCACTGCACAGCCCTTGTGAAGACAAAAGACCTGCCTTTACATTGAGAATACCCTCTGTTGTGTTGTGTGGCACTATCACCGTGCTAAATTGGATAGTCTTTGAACAGATGTAGCAACTCAAGCCTGGGCATCCATGAGGCGTTATGGGCCTCAAGATTGTACTTCAACATAATCTACAACTTCTTGCCCCAGCATATTCCCCCACTTAACATTACTATCAAACAAGGGGATCAACTCTGGTTCAATGGAGAGTGCAGGAGGGCATGCTAGTAGTAGCATCAGGCATACTTGAAATGAGATGTCAACCTAGTGTAGCTAGAAAACAGGACTATTTGTGTGCTGAAGCACATAAACAGCAAGTGATAGAGAGCTAATTCCACATCCAATGGCTCAGAGCTAAGTTCTCCAATCTTGCCACATCTAATTGTAAATACTGTTGGACAATTAAACAACTCGCTAGAAGAGGAAGCTCCACAAATACCCAAATCCTCAATGATGGAAGTGCACAACTCATCAGTGCAAAAGAGACTGAAGAATTCACAGCAATCTGCAGCTCGAAGTGCCAAGTGGATGATTCATTTTGACTTCTTCCACTGGTCTCCAGCATCATAGGTGCCAGTCTGCAGTCAATTCAATTCAATCCACATGATATCAAGAAATGAATAGTGAATTTGTGATCCAGAACTTGCTGCTGCCCTAGCCAAGATATTGTTGTACAATTACAACACTGTCATCTACCCAACAATGTGGAACATTGGTCAGGTAGGTCCTGTACATCAAGAGCATGAAAAATCAAACCCAACAAATTAGCACCCCATCAGTCTTCTCTTGATCATCAGTAAGGTGATGGAAGTTGTCATCAACAGTGCTATCAACCAGCACCTACTCAGCAATAACCTGCTCAGTAATGCCCAGTTTGGGTTCCACCAGGGCCACTCAGCTCCTGTCCTTATTTCAGCCTTGGTTTAAACATGAACAAAAGAGCTGAATTCCAGAGGTCAGGTGAGAGCGATAGACCTTGACATTAAGACCACATTTAATTGAGTGAGACATGAAGGAGTTCAAGCAAAACTAGAATCTATGGGTATCAGGGGGCAAATTCAGGAGTCATACCTGACACATAAGAAGATGGTCGAGGTTGTTGGAGGTGAGTCATCTCAGGTCCAGGACATCTCTGCAGGAGTTCTTCAGGGTAGTGTCCTTGGCCCAACCATCTTCAGCTGCTTCATCAACCACCTTCCCTCCATCATAAGATCAAAAATGGGGATATCAGCTGATGATTTCACAATGTTCAGTGCCATTCATGGCACCTCAGACACTAATAAAATGCATGTTCAGATGCAACAAGAATTGCACAATATCCAGGCTTTAGGCTGAAAAGCTGCAAGCAACATTCACACCACACAAATGCCAGGCAAAGACCATCTCCATTAAGAGACAATCTAACCACTGCTTCTCACATTCAATGGTGTTGCCATCACTGAATTGGCCCACTATCAATATCCTGGGGGTTATTGACCACAAACGCAAATGGACTGACCATATAAACACAGGCTACTACAGCAGATCACAGGCTAGGATTACTGTGGCAAGTTACTCACCTCCTGACTCCTCAAAGCCTGCCCATCATCCACAAAGCACAAGTCAGGAGTGTGATGGACTCCCTACTTGCCTGGATGAGTACAACTCCAACAACACTCAAAAAGCTGATACCACCCAGGACAAAACAATCCACTTGATTGGCAGCACGTCCACAAGCACCCACCACTGACACTCAATGGCATCAGTGTGTACTATCCACAAAATACATGTTAGACATTCACCAAAGATCCTTAGTCAGCACTTTCCAAACACATCAGCTTTCTCGTGTAGAAGGAAGAGGGCAGCAGATACCTTGGAACACGATCACCTTCAAGTTCCCCTCCAAGCTTCTCACCACCCTAACTTGGAAATATATCGCTGCTCCTTCATTTTTGTGGGGTCAAAATCCTGGAATCCCTCTCTAAGTACACTGTGGGTCAACCTATAGCACATAGACTGCAACAGTACAAGAAAGCAGCTCATCACCACCTTCTTGAGGGCATCAAGTGATGGGCAATAAATGCTGGCCCAACCAGCAACGTCCACATCCCACGAGCAAATAAAACAAATGTTACACTTGAGGCCCCAAGGGAGGTGACAATAAGATGTGGGCCTGAACCAATATGAATAGGTAATTGTATTTTTCTAGCATCATGTGCAAGTGTTTCATAGCTGACTAGAAAATCAGGGCCACTATTTTCTCACTTTGAGGATTTCATACTATAGAAATCCAGTTTCATGGCTATAATCAATAATGCAAAAGGAAGTTTAAAGCTGCTTTTTCTCATCGATTATCCTTTTCCATTTTCAAGGTATTACTTTTCTGCAAAGATATTGTGAAGGTGAAATTGAATGTGGCAACACCTACATTATCATTCAAAATGGCCTCATTTTGCCGAAGGATTAAGCATGCAGAGTAGGCAGATTGAAGGTGACAGAGGAGAAAGCAAAGCATAATTACCATCAGATATCAGCCCAGCGTGTTTAAGGGAAAGTTCTATCTGAATTTTATCAGTGACAAATATTGAGCTCTTTGCCATTAATCATTAAGGTCATCATTGAAATCTAGCAACTGCTGAAGTCACAACTGCACCTCAGAATGAGGCAGGTTTGTTTTGCGAGTGATTACAAAGGTGATCCTAATAAGGACGTTTTATAGGTCTGGTTACATCCAAGCTACTGCTAGAGATATTTGTAACATCTCACAGTTTACCATCCATTGTTGCATAAAAGAGGTCACTAAGGCTTTCTATTTAAAAAGAATTAACTTAATTTCATTCCCTCTTGTCAGGGAGAAGCAGATTGAGCACAGCATGGTGGCTCGCAAGGATGACAGGTTTCCCCACAGTGCAAGATGCCACTGACCACATGCATATTGTTTTGTGAGCAGCAATTGTAAATTTTCCAATGTACTGAAACACTAACAGACTCCACTTCCTCAAATAGTGCATGACCATAGGCAGCACAACATTACAAGTCAGTGCCTAGTACCTTGGCAGACATCATGATGTCTTCATTGCAAGATGATCCACTGGATCAGCTCTATTTCAGCCACCTGGCTAAACTAATGGCTGACCAATAGATGACAAGGGATTTCCACTGATGTCTTGGTTCAGTTCTCAGACTCCTAAACTTATCCATGGTTTTACTGTGTGCAGAAATTAGGCAAATACAGCTCCATGCAATGTATTAAAGCAGAGCATTAGCAAGCTGAAAAATAATTCCACTTCCTGGACACCTCTAGAGAAGCTATGTCATACCCAGCGAGGGGTTAGTCTCAAGTTTACTGTTGGCATGCTTGCATTCTTTAGCAATCAGGCAAGAAGATGAGAAACAGGAGCAGGAAGATGAAGAGGAGGATGTGAGTGGGTGGAAAAAGAAAGAGGGCTGATTGAAGGGCAAAGGCCTTCATTGCAACTGCACTTCTCCAGTTACCGACAATCTCACATCCCTTAAAGTTCCCTCTGACAGGGCCTTCAAATCATTCACATCAGCAAACAGTTAAAATAGGCATCAATATAAAATACAAATTTGAAATCAAATGTAAATGCCATATTGCATACCCAAAGCAAGTAATTATGCTTCAGCAATTCTTTAGTTCCTGCCTCTCCTACTGTCCTAAAAACTGCTACCATGGTGTCTATAGCATAGCTGCTGACTTTCAGTGGAGGAGACTGCAGATTAAGACTTCAACTGCATGGTCAATGTCCATTATCAAGAGTAGATCAACAGCATCACTACTTGGGAGTTCTAGTTCAGGATTCTCTTAGTTCAGTTGATGTTGGGAGGGAAATGCAATGTTGGCATTTATTTCAAGAAGTTTAGAATACAAGAGCAGTGATGTGCTGCTGAGGCTGTACAAGGGTCTGGTTAGGTTGAATTTGGAATATTTGCAGTTTTGGGCCATGTATCTAAGGAGGGATGTGCTGGCATCAGAGGGAATCCAAAGGAGGTTTGCAAGAATGATCCCGGGGATGAAAGGCTTGTCATACAAAGAGCGGCTGAGGACTCTGGTTCTGTACTCAATGGAGTTTAGAAGGATGAGTGGAAATTTAATGGAAGCTTACAGAATACTGAGAGGCCTGAATAGAGTGGAGGTGGAGAAGATGTTTCCACTAGTAGGAGAGACTAGGACTTGAAGCACAACCTCGGAGTGAAGGTACAACCCTGTAGAAGTGAAAGGAGTTATTTTCAGTTAGAGGATGGTTAATCTTTGGGACTCATTGTAGCAGAGAACTGTGGAAGCTAAGTCATTGAAGGTATTTAAGGATGAGGTAGGTCAGGTTCTTGATTAGTAAGGAGATCAAAGGTTATGGGGAAAAGGCAGAAAAATAAGGTTAAGAAACATATCAGCCATGATCAAATTGTGGAACAGACTTGATGGCTGAATGGCCTAATTCTGCTCCTGTGTCTTATGGTCTTATGGCCTTAAAAACCATGGGAAATTGCATTAAGTTAAGGGTCAGGAGGATTAGAGGCGATTTCAGGAAGAATTCTTTTACTCAGAGGGTGGTGAGTATCTGGAACTCACTACCTGAAAGGGTGATTAAGGCAGAAACCATCACAACATTTAAGAGGTATTTAGATTGACACTTGAAACACCATAACATACCAGGCTACAGGTCAAGTGCTGGAAAGTGGTACTATATATTTTTGATGGCCGGCATGTTGTAAAGCTATGACTGTATGACATCCTTGAAGCATTTCCTCATCCCTACTGATAACTGCAGCCATGACAAAGATCAGATTAGAGAACTTGTTTGGGAATCTTGTGGCAGGCACACAGAAGATGTGACCTGTCCAATGCTTTTGATTGATTGTACCCAGTGCCTAGCTATAAGTGTAAGATTTAAGCAGTGCAGGCTCAAGTCAAGATATTTGGGTCCTCAAATATGTGTTTTGAATAACAATGCAGTGAATCATGGCAATGAGCATGTGACACCACGATAATGGGCAGTATTTAATGGTCACAATGGAGGGCAATCATAGCTCATTCACCATCACAACCCAGTAATGGTTTCCCTGGAGAGTTGCAGTCTTCAACTGCTGCCCTGATATCGGACTGAGGTTGAACCTTTTGTTTCATTCAATCACAAGATGAGGGTGTCGCTGGCAGAGCCAGAATTTATTACTCATCCCTAATTGCCCAGAGGGCAGTTGACAGTCAACCACATTGTTGTGGATCCGGAGTCACAAGTAGGCCAGACCAGGTAAGGATGGCAATTTCTTTTGCTAATGGGCATTAGTGAACCAGATGGGTTTTTTCCTGACAATCAACAATAGATTCACAGCTACCATTAGACTGTTAATTCCAGATATTCATTGAATTCAAATTCTACCATCTGCCAAAATGGGATTTGAACCTGGGTCCCCAGAATATTTCCTGGGTCTCTGGATTAACAGTCCACCAATAATACTATTAGGTGATTGCCTCCTTAATGATAGTGTTGGAAATTAGAGTCCTTTTTAAAACTGAATTTTGTTAGTATTTCACCTTTGTTATTTCTTGTGTAACTTGAGATTTCATTTGCATGTTATAGTAGTAACTAGGATTGTAAAAATGAAAAAAGATTTATCAGGTGCCACATTACATTATTATTAATCCAATGTTGTTATCAACGCAATGTTTGGGAAAATGATTTGCTTTTGGTCTCAAAAGGAAAGAAAAGTAACCCTCAAATGGATCTCAACAAGGGGACAACAGTCATCCTGAAATCATGAGTAACTGCCCACGGTCAATGGCAAAGAAGGTCCAGACAAGTGACTGATGCAGCTTAGATTTCCAGCCCACAAAATAAAGTATATTGTCAGAGTAGGTGGGAGGTGAGAGAGAATCCAGGGGAACAAGCCATTACCTTCTTAGGCAGAGATCAGCAAGGATGATCAAAGACTGTTACCGCCAAAGGCTCCTCCCAAAGACCTGAAAAATTGAGGAGATTTCAAAGAAGTCTGCTTCTCCATCTGCAGAGCAATGACAGAATTAGTAATGCATTATAATCTGTGACAGGTTGTCTATTTCCTTTCTTTTTCCAATTAATTAATGTATTGTACCTAAACTGCTGCTTCTTAACAAACTCAATAAATTATCTGAAAATTACTTACAAATGGCCAGCCACCTACATTAGGTAAATGTAATCATAAATCCCCAAATTCTAACAATTGACTTTTCCTGTGCATATGTGTTGTCTTTGGTGAAGTGATTGGTTGTATGCCCCTGTAGCAACTTGTTGATTCTTCCAAACCCATACCCACTATCACCTAGTAACATAATGGCAGCAAATGCAAGGAATTAATATTACCTGTAAGATCCCATCCAACCATACGTCATCCTGACTTCGAGCTTTACTGTCATTCTTTCATTGCCGCTGGGTCAAAATCCTGGTATTTTTCCCACTGAAAGTGTCCCCACATGATATTGATGGCAGCAGTGCCTGGAAGCAGGTCAACACCACACTTTCAAAGACAATTAGAGATAGGCAATAGATATCACCGTTGAAAGTGCTACACATATTCCAAGATGCAATAAATTAGAAAAAATATCTCTGTGCCCAATCAACACCACCATCCATGCCAAAATATGGTACGGCTTGCAAATCTGCTGACTACAGCCAGTAGTAACTTCTCACTGAGCCTCCACCCGATTATAATTAGCAAGGAACTGAAGTACCATTGCTCCCATGCACCCATGGAAAAAATTCAAATCAAAAATTCAAATTGCTTTTGATTTCTTGTTTAGCCGGCTTAATCATATTCCCATTCTTCTCCAGCGGTACTTCTTCAGAGCTGTCCTGCCGCTTTTTGTAAAATTTGGTTGTGACCTTTTGTCCTGATGCTCAGAGCCTTAGTTTTACCGTTCTTCGTGTACTCAGCTTTTCGTCATTGGGCAGACAAAATTCAACACTATGTTTTTAAACACAGGCATAAGCATGGCTCTCAGTCAAATATATTCTCGTGAATATCAAAAATCCTTGAGTGACAAAATTGTGTTTGATTTTGTCAACATTTTATCTTATTTCCATTTTCTTGCAAAATGTTTTATTTCCTTTCATGTTTCTCATCTCCATGTATGATGACGTTTTCTTCCCATTATCTTTCTCTCCTCAGTGCTTTGTCTCATCCTCATTGAAAATGCTGAGAGTCTCATAAGGCTGTGAGGATGATAGTGAACTTCAAAAGGTCATAGATAAAAGGTACTGCAGATGCTGGAGAATCCGAGATAACAAGGTGTGGAGCTGGATGAACACAGCAGGCCAAGCAGCATCACAGGAGCAGGAAAGCTTGACGTTTCGGGCCTAGACCCTTCATCAGAAAAAATGTCATACGGTCATACGTCTGACCTTCAAAAGGTCATACGCAGGTTGGGCGAATGGGCAGGTAAGTAACAGATTAAATTTAATGCAATGAATTGTAAAGTGACTCATTTTGACAGAAAGAACAGTGACGGACAAAGAGAAAAGGAACAGTTCTAAAGGGGGAAGCAGGATGAAAGGGACGTGGATGTATGTATGCATCAGCCATTGAAGGTGGCAGGGCAGGTTTAAAACACACAGTATCCTAAGCTTTATGAATTGGGACACAGATGACAATTACAGGGAAGCAATGTTAAATTTGCCTGAAGCACCAATTTAGCTTCAACTGAGCTATTGAGCCAGTTCTGGGTATAACGCTTTACCTTGTTAGTGAAGACATTAGAGAAGGTGCAGAAAAGATTTACAAGGTTGATTCCAGGAATGAGGAACTATATTTATATAGGTAGATTAGAGATTTGGAAGCGTTTTTCTTGGTGAAGAGAAGGTTGAGAGGACTTTTGATTGATTATTCAAAATCATGAGGGAACTGGACAGAATAGATCAGGAGATAACAAGGTGTGGTGCTGGATGAACACAGCAGGCCAAGCAGCACCATAGGAGCAGGAAAGCTTGACGTTTCGAGCCTAGACCCTTCATCAGAAATCTTATGTGGGTCAGTTCTGTGCAGTGACAATCTTCCAATGATAACTTTGCTGTAAAGGCATGAAGCATTGAGCAGTTAGGCTACATACTCTGGTAGTGCACAGCAGGTTCTCATCCATTTGCCGCACTGGATCCAGGATCTCTTGACCTTCATAGCCAACTTGGCCCAAGCCTTGCATACTCAGGATCATATCTTGTTCCCATCTCTTACAAATGGTACACTCCTTGTGTCAGAGAGATACACCCCACTGGACAGCCTGCTGGACATCATCCAGGGAGGCACTGCTGGAGCATGAGATAGCCTTTTGGGGGGCTTCCAACATCTCCAGGAGTGGGTGGGAAGTGATGAGCAGACATTAAGTGATACTCTTGGTTTGCAGAGAATGGAGTGTTGTCCAGGTGCCTTTCAACTATGATGCCTGAAATCATTGTGTTTTTCACTGCAGCCTCTAAATTCCTGCTCCCAGGTCCATGAAAAAAATGTTGGTTTAACTATATAAGGATGTGCAGTGACCTAAGAAGACTAATCACACAGAAAGCCTAACCTGCCTCGAGAGGAAGTCACTCTCATTTCACACTTAAGTTTGGGAAAGTAAATTCTGCCCGTGTTTGAGCTTAAGATGAAATTTCATCAGAACATACAACAATAGCCTAGACTAAAACCTTGGTTTTTAACTTCAGAAAAAAATGATTGACCCTTACCTTCACAATGCTGATATTTTAAAGGATGCAGATACACGAAGCAAAACTATTTTGAAAGCAAAGATTTAAAAATGTCCTCTTCAATTCGGTTCTCATAGTTCTCTGTCTCATGGCTCATTAATCAAAAATTTAAAATTTTTTGAAGAAATTATCCTCTTGTTATTATAGTTCAATACTTCACTTCAGGGCCGATAGTAACATTTCAATCATTAAAATGGAATACATCATCCTCAAAATCTACTTCTTAACTAAAGGAGCTCGACAAGCTTTCTAAATCTGCAATTGTCAGCAATACTAATGGAATGAAAGAGCTTTAAATTGATTAAAGAGGCTGAACTGAGAGCTGAGAAAGATGAACAATGTACAAAAATGAAGTAAATAGCCCCCAGATGTCTTCAATCAATCTTTCCCCCATGTTATTCAGCAGATGTTACACATGCTGAGCAATTGCTACTGGTGACGTCTATCAACATATTTGAATTAAACAGTAACGAATGAAAAGTCCTTGGATTCAATAAATGTGTTGTCAGTGTGATACTGTTCTCAATAGTTATAATCATATTCTGGACACACTTTAAGGTAAACCTTAAATATAAATTCTACAAATTATTAATTGAATCATATTTGAAATATTGGACCTGATTCTACAGTGAAGGCAAAATCGCATTCCCATTGCTCCTTGATACATATGAAGAATAGCATAGCCACATCGCTAGGAATAACTGAATTTGAAATTTGTAGACAAGTTACGGAGACATGTCTCAACAGTCGAATAATAATGAGCAGGCTAAAATTTTAAAACTATCAGATAACATTCTCCAATGCAGTGGTGAACTTTCTGTTGTATGAGTGTCTTGCCCTGGAGAGTGGTCCATTAAACTAACATCTTTAAATCAGGGATTGTGAGCCAACTACCAAAGAATCAGATCTCAGCTCTGTAGTACTGCAAGAGCCTCTGATTGTTGGGGGCAGCACTGCTGCCTCATAGTGCCAGGGACCCGGGTTCAATTCCAGCCT
>JAHRHZ010000144.1:47104513-47187015 GCA_024137785.1 Ginglymostoma cirratum | reverse complement strand
CCACACCTTGTTATCTCACATTCTCCAGCATCTGCAGTACCTATTATCTCAGAATAGATCAGGAGAAATTGTTTTTATTGGTTCCCAGAATGCACAGATTTAAGGTAATTGGCAAAAGAAAAGCAAAACAACATGAGGGGATAAAAGACTATTCACAGCAAATGTTTAGGCCCAGAAATGCTCTGTCAAAGATTATGGTAGATTTAGCAAGTTCAAGCATGTCTTTAAAGGGAGAATTAGAGTGCTATCTGAAAAGGCAGAACACGTGAGGCTTTAGGGAAGAGGTGGAGGTGAGACACCAGATGAATTGTTCCTTTAGAGAGCCAGAACACCCATAATTGGCTGAAGGCCCTCCTTTTTGTTGCAAACGTTCTAAGCTTTGATTATTCTACATTTCAAAAAGACTAGCAAAGCTACCCACGTGGAGGACAGAGAAAGAATAACAATAGTTAGAGACAGTGGGAGGAGAGAATCCAGGACTAAGTGGAAATAGTGACAGTTGAAGAGAAAAAGGGGAAAAAAAAGAGAAATAGAGACATGAGGAGGAGGATCATTAACAGAATTTAGTGTTCAGTATGAGGATTGAATGTGATACCCTACAATTAATCTGACAGTGTGAATCATTTGCCACCACCGCAGTTTAGAAGAATATTTCTAAAGATTTGCTTCCACCTACAAACTGACTTACTTAATAAGATACAGCTTCAGCTTTGTTTCAAATATTGTTCAGTCTAAAAATAAGAACACCCAAGACATAATAATACACAGACCCTTCAGGCAACATGGCTTCAGAACAGATTCAAATCATTTCTGTCTTCAAAAAATTGAGCCACAATTGCGAATTATCAGCAATTTAAAGCGTCCTAGGCCCATGATCATTTTTCATTGATACATTCCATTGCATCATGACAATTCTATTCAATCACCAAAAAGGCTACAAAGCTGTCAGCTACACTCACAAAGTTCCAGAAATAAGTTCAGCATCTTAAATTCCAGTGAATTTTTCTTAAGTCTGAGAAGCAGAATTAGAAGTACACAATGGCAATGACAACTGCCATCATAGCAAATTCCCATGCCTGGCATTCCAGCTGCCCAAAAACTTTGTTCAATTTCAAATGATACCATGTTTTGAGTGGCAACCTGAACTTGTACAACTTCCTGTAACATCCCTTATTCAATGCCTGGAGCTCATTTTTAATTGTCTTTAAGGTGAATGTAATAAAGGAGGAAAAGAGTTTCCCGGAATCCCTTTCCACTCTAAAATTGCTAATGGTTATTTTATCAATCTGCTTTTGTTTAGATTTCATGGCTATGGAGAGGGGCAGATTGTTGAATGTCGTGTTGCTTCATTGGGGCAAATTCCAATGATTAGTTATTCTATTTCTATCTGACATATATGATTGGTAGTCCCCCATTTACTGGCCACCCTGCATAATTCTTTGAGGGTAAATCTCAACTGCGCCAACCTGACAGGAATGAGACTTGATATTACAGCATATGTCTGAACTGGTACCTACCCACAGTTTACGTAAGTAAAACATAGAAGACTCAGTTTTGAGTAACAGAAATAATATTTAAAGGGACAGGCTGCTGCAATTAAGTAAATATTTTTGCTAATCAAATTAACAGCAAAATTTGCATTTACGAGATTTTTTTCCAGATTTACGTTTTGCCTTACTTATCCTCAGTAATTTTTATCTTGGGTACTACAATCACCAAATCTCCAAGAAATGTAAGTTCCGACATTCCAAAATAGGCCATGCGTGCTGCTCCTGCTGCACCATTCTATGGGCCTGAGCTTTATCATTGCCATGATCTGAAGGAGAACAGACTGCAGAAAGTTAATGCAGCCTTGAAACACCTGACACTATTGTTTCATCAAATTGCATAATATAGGTGAACATTAACTTTTTCAAGGCAAAGGACATATTTGAAGTTGGTGACTCTTGGTCTCTTTGTAATATATCAGATGCAGCTTATGTAGAGGCGTTTGCAATTTCCAGGTTAGATGCCTAGATTCTGATTGGTGGCCCTTCCACTACTGTGCTACTGATGTAGTTGATCAGAACAAAGAATTAATTTTATGGCCCATTGCCTTACAGCTATATATTGATACACTCCTACTACAAATCTATAGTGAATGAAATAAAATAAGGTCATGGTTTCATCATGCCTCTGCTCTATCATGATCTTTTGACCTCGTTAATTTTACCCACCAAATTTTCTAAATAGAGCAACCAACCATAGCTAATCATTCAGGGAGATAAAACCATGTGAAGTTTCTCCTTGACCTCGACTGTAATTAAACAAATATCCACTGAAATTAACCAATAGCCATGGGTGTTTGAAAGGCCTGGCAGTTGGATATATTGATGGACAGGCTAGTATCACAACATTTTGCTTAGCTGTTCTGTTACTTCTGGGAGAATTATGGATCACTGATATAATTAGGAAGAATATGATATAAACATTCAGAACAGAAAAGACCACCTTGAAAATAAAATTCGAAATATTGTATCACAAATTTATGGAAATACCTAACAGATCATGACATACGTGGAAAGTTGTCATAATTTTAACGTTACAGTTGCAAACAATTTTCCTGGTCAAACTAGTGTATTGTTTTTGAAGTTATTCAAATATTTGGCCACTAAGAAACTCTTTTAAGCAAATGTGTTACATTCTGCCTTTTTGTACGCTCAATTCCCTCAGCAGTTTTATTTGCAAGAATAAAACCTCTGTTCTAAATCTATAAAAATAAAGACAGTCTTTTTAAAACTGACCTATTACTTCTTAACCACTTAGTTGCTCATTTTCTGCTCTCGTTCGATGAAGATTAGATTATTTTTCACCTCCCAGATAGTTGCATTTATTTAACATATCAATGTTGAGTTAATTACATATCCTTGCATATGTTCACAGTTAAATGGTACTCACAATGCAAACAAGGGAAAAGCGTTTGACGACTAGGCACTGAATTTTCCATTACGTTTGCAGTCCCTGTGAACAGATGTTAACAAATCTGTTTTCCACAATTTCTTGTTAAATCTGGCCAGATTGCCTCACACTCATTGGCTCTTCCAAATACCCAATTTTGATTGACAAAGCTGATACATTGTTTCTTTTTTTAAATGAACTCAAAGCAAGCGTGAAACCATTACAGCACCACACACAGCCCTGCTGTCCAAATACTGGCAAATAATCTGCACATTGTGTTTAAGCTAGGACATGATTAATTACCTTCACAAAGACAAACATGAGTAGCCTTAGTAATTATACTGTGTTTTAGTGAGATACAACTAAATTACATGTATTAACTCAAACATCTAATGCCTGCTTTCTCAGATAAAGCAGCATTCTCCTTATTAGTAATTTGCAAGATTCACTGAACAGAGCATGTATTGGCCTAGGTACTAAACCCATGTGAATTGTAATACATATGCTTGATAAACACTTTAGTTTACTGGCAGCCATTGTCTGGGAAGTACTGCTAAAGAAGAATAAACTGATGTCAATGGACAGAGTTTAATGAAGGCTCTGGGATCAGGAAGCAGAGTGGTTGGTAAGTCAATCAAGCCGAAGTTCAGAATAAAATATAAAATTAGAATGTGGTCATGGCTGGGTCAGGCCTCGCACCATCCTTTAATAACGATTTCAATAATTTAGAGCTTGAAAAGAGCACAAGATTACATAAATGGTTAACATTGTGGAAACATTTGTCAGAGATTTACAAGAAAATAAAAACATGCAACATATATTGGAGAAGAATGAGAAACAAAAGCAGAATTGTAAAAAAACCTGCAGACCCAGAGGTCTGAGGTGAAAGCAAAAAGAATTGGCAAAATTAAGAGAATAACATTGGTGGACTAAACTTGCAACAGCAACCCATTTGGATAACTGATATTATTTTCCATTCAAATCATTTGAAATTATCATTGAATTTGCCTTAAAATAGATGCCCACTTGTTACCATTTGTTTTGAGCTACAGTCAAAGTCCAATTCACCTCCAGCAGGTCTATCAATCCTAGAGCAGAAATAACTTAATATCTTTCCATTGAACTCAGGTATTACACCATGGATAAATTGTAAGTGAACAGCTCGAATATACAATAACATGCTATCAATTTAGAAGTAAGAAAATGGCTATGGAAAGCAGAAAAAAATTCTAAAATACTATATCTGGTCAACATGAGGTTGTAGACTTGCTCACTGAGCTGGCTGGTTGTAGTTCAAGCATTTCATCACCATGCCAGGTAACATCATCAGTGCGGCCTCCAATGAAGTGATGTAATTCTACTCTGCTTGGAATTTATACGATCCAGACTGTTGAGGTGTTTTGTGTCATTTCCAGTTCTTTATTGCACTTTCATTTCAGTGCATTCAGACAATGAAGGCCAAAAATTTAACTGGGATGACATGACCACCTTAGTTCAAGCCAACCATAGACACACATGGGAATTCCTAGACGCCTGGTTCTCCATCCATAATGCAATCAATAAACATGTGGAATTAGACCCCATATATAAACACTTGCAAAGAAGAACCAGAAATGACACAAAACTCCTCAGCGGACCGAATTGTATAAATACAAAGCAAAGTAGACCAACATTGCTTCATCAGAGGCCATACTGATGATGTTACCTAGCATGGTGACGAAACATCTGAACTATAACCAGCCAGATCAGCGAGCAAATCAGCAACGTCACCCACAACCCAAGCTACAAATCTTCGCGAGAATCTTAAATCTGGTCAGCATTACTGTAAGAATATAATGTTTGAAATATAAGAAAGACAATTAAAAGTAAATTACACGCAAATGATGTGATTTCTGGCATGCATGAGAACAAACAGATGGACAGCACATGCAACTACTGAGGATGTTTTGAGGAAGGTAAGCAATCAAAAAGAATGTCCTCAATAGTCAACTGCAGTTCTTGCCCACCAACCTCTGTGTAAAGAAACTACCTCTGACATACCCCCAATACCTTCCTACAATCACCTTAAAATTATGTCCCCTCATGATGGTCAGTTCCGCCCTGGGAAAAATCTCTGGCTATCCACTCTATCTATGTCTTTCATCATCTCGTACACCTCTATCAAGTCACCTCTCATCCTTCTTCGCTCCAATGAGAAAAGCCCTAGCTCCCTCAACCTTTCCTCATAAGACCTGCCCTCCAGTCCAGGCTGCATCCTGGTAAATCTCCTCCACACCTTCTCTAAAGCTTCCACAACCTTCCTATAATGAAGTGACCAGAAATGAACACAATATTCCAAGTGTGGTCTAACCAGGGTTTTATAGACCTGCAGCATAACCTCAAGGCTCTTAAATGCAATCGCCCTGTCAATGAAAGCCAACACACCATATGCCTTCTTAACAACCCTATCAACTTGGGTGGCAACTTTGAGGGATCTAAGGATGTGGACCCTACGATCCCTCTGTTCTTCCACACTGCCAAGAATCCTACCATTAACCCTGTATTCTGCATTCAATTTGACCTTCCAAAATGAATCACTTCACACTTTTCTGGGTTGAATTCCATCTGCCATTTCTTTGCCCAGCTCTGCATTCTGTCAATATCCCGTTGCATCCTACAACAGCCCTCTACACTGTCCACAACTCCACCAAACTTTGTGTCATTGGCAAACTTACCAACCCACCCTTCCACTTCCTCATCCAATTCATTTATAAAGATCACAAAGAGCAGTGGTCCCAGAACAGATCCCTGCGGAACACCACTGGCCACCGAGCTCCAGGCTGAATACTTTCCATCTGCTACTGCCCTCTGTCTTCTATCGGACAGCCAATTCTCTACCCAGACAGACAAATTTCCCTGAATGCCATGCCTCCTTACTTTCTGAATGAGGCTACCATGGGGAACCTTATCAAATGCCTTGCTAAAATCCATATACACCATATCCACTGCTCTACCTTCATCAATGTGTTTTGTCACATCCTCAAAGAATTCAATAAATCTTGTGAGGCATGACCTGCCCCTCAGAAAGCCATGCTGATTATTTCTGATCAAAGTATGTTCTTTTTTCCAAATAATCATAAATACTATCTCTCAGGATGCTCTCCAATAATTTGCCCACCACAGAAGTAAGACTGACTGGCCTATAATTCCCAGGATTATCCCTATTCCATTTCTTGAACAAGTGGATAACATTTGCCACCCTCCAGCTATCTGGTATTACTCCAGTGAATAGTGAGGACACAAAGATCATTGCCAAAGGCGCAGCAATCTCTTCTCTCGCTTCCTGTAGTAATCTTGGGTATATCCTGTCCGGCCCAGGGGATTTATCTATCCTCATGTTTTTCAAAAGTTCTAGCAGATCCTCCTTCCTAACGTCAACCTGTTGGAGCATATCAGCCTGTTTCACGCTATCCTCACAAACTACAATGTCCCTCTCACTGGTGATCACTGATGCAAAGTATTCATTAAGGACCTCCCTTACCTCCTCCAACTCCAGGCACAATTTCCCTCCATTATCCCGGATCTGCCCTACCCTCGCTCTGGCCATCCTCTTCTTCCTTACATAAATGTAGAACGTCTTGGGGTTTTCCTTAATCCTACCCGCCAAGGCTGTTTCATGCCCCCTTCTAGCTCTCCTAAGTCCGTTCTTCAGTTCCTTCCTGGCCACCTTGTAACCCTCTAGAGCCCTGTCCAATCCTTTCTTCCTCAACCTTAAGTAAGATTCCTTCTTCCTCTTGACTAGATGTCTTGTCATCCAAGATTCCTTCACCTTACCATCCCTTCCTTGCTTCAGTGGGACAAACCTATCCTGTACTTGTGGCATGTGCTCTCTCAACAACCTTCACATTTCTGTCGTGCATTTCCCTGAGAACATCTATTCCTGATTTATGCTCTACAGTTCCTGCCCAATACCACTGTAACTCCTCCTCCCCCAATTAAATATTTTCCCATACCGTCTACTCCTATCCCTCTGCATGACATGCAAAAGTATATGTTGCCACAGTAACTCCAACTCTTTTGAGGGATTAGGTAGGAGGGTCAGGTGTGATGGTTGTCTCAGCTGATCTGAGAGCTATGTAGATCAGATTGATGCCAACAGTACAGGGTTCTGCCTCTGTCCTGCTTCCTTGCCCTACCCATGGTGGATATCACAGTACTTTATACTTTGGCATAAACCTGAAAAAGGAACACAATAGTTTCAGCAATCTTGAGGTCATACATAAGCCTACAACCTCAAATTTAATGTTCTTAGATTCAAGTTTATTTTTGTTCATTCCATTTTGACAAGTACAATAATCAAAGTTTGGCCAAATTCTCCATGGATACAAAAATTCTCCTTTCTAAAGAGAACTTCTAAAGAGGACTAATAATTTGGTTCTACACATGAGCAGTCTAATTTCAATGGCAACCAGCACACCACAGACTTTTTTTTCAATTTATCTCACTTTGTAAACATTTTTAAATATTTAATGCTACGTTGAAACAAAATCACTGTTATATCTCTGTTAAGTGGAATTTTTACCCATTTAGCTTCTGCTATAAAAGTATTTGGAATATTGGACATAAAACTGCTTTATACAATTTCCTGAACTATTAGCACTGGATATTCTGAAACACTACACTGTGACTTGTCATCGGTGTCAGTTTGTGGTCTTCAAGAATCAATAATAATCATAGCTGGGTACCTGAACAACCTAGAAATAAAGCTTTTACTATTTAAAAGCCACTGACACCACCAACTGAGCTAATTATATAGTGACAACCAGAAAGGAACATAGTACCAAGGGAATAATGATTGCTGAGCAAGTTGTGCACTCCCTGCGCATTTATAGCCAGGAGCCTTTGAAATTGACATTTATCAGCCAAACCTATGAGCCACGGGGATTGTAAGAGAAGGCGGTTTGGTGTTGATTGGAATGACCAACAATTATATCATGAAGAAACAAATTAGAAAAAAAGAATGATGGCAAGAAAATCACAAAATGACATATTGTATTTGGCTATCACAGAAGACAAAGAAGGCTGAAATTGCTCTAAGTGAAGTTATGAAAGGGGGAATGTTTGGAAGGAGTAACAGAAACAATTGAATACTATCACAATTGATAAGAGGAGTTCCAAAGTGTACCTCAGATTTATAACACATTGTATGCTATAATTTTGGGATCTATTTATAAAATGTCAAGTGTAGTTTAAATACAGACTATAATTAGATACTTGAAACAGATTTGCCTGTGAGTATTAATTATAGCTATTAGTTGTAAAGAAAGGCTTTCATTCACATGCCATTTATCGTGACCACCGAATGTTTCAAAGTGCATTTTGGCCAATGAAGTACTTTTTGAAGTGTGGGTTCTATTGTGGTGTAGGAAAAGCAGCAGGTTATTTCTCCTTAGCAAACTCCTATAATTAGCAACGTGCAAGCTGCCAGATATGGTTTAACATCTCAACTGTAAGACAGCTTCTGACTGTACAATGCTACTTCTCTACTGCTGGAAGTCAGCCTTGATTCTTATGATCAAACTTTGCAGTGGTACATGAAACTAAAACCTTGTGATTCAGATGAAAATGCTTTGGTACTGTCAATGTTATAAATTATAAATGTTGATCATCCTAGTGTCATATTTTTAATAATGGTCTAAAAATCAATTGGTCACCTGGGATTAATTAGCTCCGGGGATTTATCCAAAACAGTAAAACACATTATAGGTTATGAAGCAGACATTACAGAAAACCAACTGCTTTTTTTTGTGTGTGCATTTTGCAAAGACAAACAGACAGATAGACTGGCAGGCAAAATGTATACATGAAGCACATGGAATCCATAACTGTGGAGTCCCTTGTAGGTAGAGTTCATATGGAACCTCCCTGTCTTTTCCAAAAGATTAACTATTTGCAATAACAAGTCAGCCTATGAGTCTTTAGTGCAATGCAAATGTAATTTGTTGATATTGTCCAGCTTTCATGATGGTGACTTTGTCTTGATTTGATTTGATTTATTACTGGCACGTGTACCAATGGACAATGAAAAGCATTGTCTTATGTGCTTTACAGGCAGATTGTCTAGACATTTCGATACTTCAATTGCCATCTGTGATACACATTGTGGTTTTCTATATATTATCCCATATAACACATACCACACATAGTCAGTTTCTTGTCAAATCTGACTCTTGAAGTTTATCTACAATAATAATGATGTATAAGGTTATAATATCACAGATTCATACACATAATCTGGGTTTCATTCTTCCTGATATAGCTATATATTACACAACATAGCTGGCTGACTACGCTGCCTCCATGTACAGAGAGCATGGCTGTAAAGGAGGCACGCACCCTTATCTAAGAATGTCTCATGTTGTGAGGTCATGTAATGATCCTAAAGGTGGAGGCCTGTGTGGTCTGGAATCTTTACCATCATCCAATATCCCTTCTTTTCCCCTTAAGAAATTGGAGCACTTTTCCAACAACATATACACAAATGCACATAAACATATTGTTCAAATAACTTTGAAATAATGCTTTGGGCTTATAAAACAAGACAAGACCTGGTCCTCATACAGTTACCATGATTTCGTGGTGTAACTTTATTCTGTGATGTTTTGTCTGTCTTCATGGATGGATGTATACTTGTTTTTTGACAAAATATCTTCGCTATCTGAGTGATCATCCAGTGTGACGGATGGTTTATGATATGCAGTTTGGATATGTCATTTATTATAGAGAACTTGTGGAATTACACCTTGACTGACTTTGCAGGTAACATACTTAGAAAGTCCTAGTTCTTGTCCTCAGAAAGAATATACCAATTTGTGGACTAGGTGGAAGGGTTCAAGCCATGTGTTGATGATGATCTTTTCGAGGTGCTGCAGCTGATCATCATCTGACATAATTTGCTGAATCTGTTCTGTTTGGCTGTGGCCAAACTGTGTGAGGTCGATGGTGTCATCAGAAAACATTGGTGTTGCACCTGATAACTGGGTCACCTCCATGCATCATGATAATTTGTGCATTCTAGTAGACAATAATAGCTGGGCCAGCTCTTTCAAGAGTGTAAAAGGTTTCAGTTATCTATCAGAATGATGTGCATTGTCCTTTAAGATAGATTATGACAATGCATGAAATGTTAGGCCTATAGTAAGCAGTTAGCTTATCTTGCACCACACTGTGCCAATTTCTAAGGATATCTTGTGTAAGATGTGTGAAGGCATGATGTTTTCACCTGCGCCAATGTTGATCCTGGCGTAAAGTGAATCTTGTTCACTCCTTTTGAGGATATATCACTTGGATAGAGGAAACGGTTTTAGCTTTTCTGACGGTATCCATTTGGTGTCTCAAGTGTATGACATTTACTGTCAGAGTGGGGTTTTTAATCTGTAACATTTTGGGTGCCAATGCACTTTGTTGACATATGTGCATGTCATTAAGAGAACATTGGAAGCTTTTTTAGCATTATTGCTTGGTTGGCCTTTCTTCACAAGTCATCGTGGAGCATGGTGCAATATTTTGAGTTACATTGAGTAATTGGACTTCCTTCGCATTTTAACCAAATTTGCTGTTATGGAACACAGCTTGCACATGGCACAAAATGCTGGAAAAGTGCTGTCTTGGTGGATGTCTTGATAGGTGAGACAAGTCACAATGCGTACAAGATTTGGATGTTCTACTGAATCTTTTGATGGCTGCATTGCTGTTCGAGAATCAGGAACTTGAAAATGCTACTGGACAATCCTTCTTCCAGTAGACTGTCAATGGTATATTCTTTAAATTTGTCCAAAAGTGCTTTTCTGAAGGTTTTGATGAGTGTGTAAGCAACAAATTGTTCTGTAAGTTTTCAGCTCATTTAGCTTCAGTAAAATCCCATTCTACATATCTGCATCTACATCTGCCCATGAATTAGTCAATTACTTCAACTGACATGAACTAAAACCTGTGTATCTGATGTAAAGACCATTTTTAAATTTTGGACAGTGCCGTTAAATACGGGAAAAAATATTGCTTTAAACCAAGGGACTGTGGAAAAAGATGTTGGAGCTTTCTAAAAAAAAATTTAAATTAACTCATTGTACGCTATATCTACAAAGTGGCTTTATTCAAAGAGTGACTTTATTCAGGGGGTGGGGGAATGAGGTGCGGAGGAAGGATGTGAGAAATTTGAGCTCTGTGGATATGTGTTTAGGGGCAGATTTGACCAGTGACAGATGTCTGACTGAAAGAAAACAATCAGGACCAGTTTTATGTGTCCAACAGCACTTGCTATATTAACGACTTGTTGATTGGTTCCTGGGACAAAAGTTACAGCTTCTTATTTGGATAATGCAGTAGAAATGTGCAGTCTGTGAAGGTGAAAATATCTCTCACACTCTCCCTTCTGTGAGTGGAGAAGTAAAAGAACATTACAAACAACTATCCACTGCATGTCTCAACAAATTCTCTTCTTGAGAGGAAAAAGGGACAAACCGTCTTCAGAGACATTGGAAAGTGAAACCTTCAACCGAGGAATGAAAAGTTGAAATCAGTATGTCCACAGAACATATTCTTCTCAAAACTCTGAGGGGGACTGAAAAGGAACTGAAGGAAAAGATCTTATTGACACATCTAATCTAGACTGATGCCAGAACTATGCTTCAATGATTTTTTTTTGTTTCCCAACCATAGCACTTGTCTTAATTCTTTATGTGTCTACTTATGCGCATGCAATATTATTTTATAAAAAAGGCAGAATTTAAGTGGGAGAGCCATATTTTAGTAATTTATGTTTGTTTTCTGCCATCTGTGTGCAGAAGTAGTTGCTTTCTTGTTTAGTAGAGAAACTTATTGAGTATCTTTTTTCAACCTGGATTCGAGAGTTAGGTAAATTAGGGACTTTGAACTGTTCAATTAAAGCTTTTTGCACTTGTGATAATATGATTTCCAGCTCACTATCCAAGTGAGTTTTGGCGCAGAGGTTAGTTAGAACTCAAGTTGATCTTGTAGAATCTGAAAGAAAGGTCATGATCTTTGTAGTCATTATCAGAAATGCTGGAGGATGTTATTTTTCTTAACCTTTCAGTCCCAAGTAAGAAGTTTGTTTGTCATTCTCTATCAACTATCTACTTATCCAAAAGAATTGATTCTTTCTTTAAATAACTGAAGTTCTGATAGAATGCCACTTGTGTGCCAATCCATGTTAAGATGCTTGTCTTCCACCTTTCTTGTGCTGCCTTGTGTTTTAAAAAAAAAGTCGGTATTGAAAAACATTGTCTTTTCTGAGATAATAGGAACTGCAGATGCTGGAGAATCCGAGATAACAAGGTGTGAAGCTGGATGAGCTATGATGCTGCTTGGCCTGCTATTGTCTTTTCAGTGATAACAAGGTGTGGAGCTGGATGAACACAGCAGGCCAAGCAGCAGGGTCTAGGCCCGAAACGTCAAGCTTTCCTGCTCCTATGATGCTGCTTGGCCTGCTCTGTTCATCCAGCTCCACACCTTGTTATCCCAGATTCTCCAGCAGCTACAGTTCCTATTATCTCTGACATTATCTTTTCTGTTTTGTTTTTGCTGTTTTCTCTGCTCTCTTGTTAAATGTTGCTGGTCCTTTAAAAGTTGCAGGCTTCTGCCTGGAGGTGTCATTCATTTCCAAAAAGATTGAATTTTGACTAAACATGCGTCTTTTCACATTGTCTATCTGTCTTTTCCAAGGTGGCAGAGTCAACTGACAACTATGAACAATTAAATGATATCGAAAATCACTTTTTGCAATGTTTCTTTTCTATCATTTTGTGCTAGGAGTGTTTTAATTAGACAGTTTTTTTTTTCCTTTCAGCACTTTTCAAACTACCTTTTATTTTATATTAGAACTGTCCTAAGCATCATGTAAATTTTCATTTTATTCTTTGAAAGAGAGAGGAAGCGCAAAATGCTTACTATACTTTTCAGAACAGGTATGTCATATTTTAGTTTTGATTAATTTTTTAACTTCAGCTTTGAACTCAGAACTCAGAAAAATTGATTCATGACTGATAAGAAAATGACTTTCTACAACTGCCACACCGTAGTCACCTTTTGAGTTTTGAACACCGATTTATTGGTATTAACCTGGCTGCCACAAATAACTTGTCGTGCCTACTTGGTGTCACAATAATGTGGCTTTTTTTAATATTAACCAGGTAATGTACACCACATATAATCATTTCTTGTGAAATTAGATATCTTGAAGTTTATTTATAATACTAGCTATTTACAAGGTTAAAATACCACGAAATTTCACACATAGTCTGATTTCTGCACTTACAGATGTTACCACATATGACATAGTTGATTGACTATAGTGACTCTGTGATACAGAGGGAGTGTCTGAAGGCGAGGCCAGTACCTTTATACTAGAACATCACAAGTCAGGGAGTCATGTAGCTGTTCTAAAATGTATAGGCCTGTCTGGTAGCTATCTCGTATATTACAGTACGGCTATCAGTGATACTTTCTGTCTTTCTGTTTTGTGTTGTCAAGCTTTTCTTTCATGGAACTCAATTATTATTCAAGAATTTGCTTATCCTGACACACTATATCCAAACTTTACAATAGATCAGCTTCTGACAAATCTTATTCTTTAGTCTCTTTTTATGTGGCAGCATGGTGGCACAGTGGTTAGCACTGCTGCTTCACAGCACCAGAGACCCGGGTTTGAGTCCAGCCTCGGGTGACTGTCTGTGTGGATTTTGCACATTCTCCCTGTGTCTGCGTGGGTTTCCTCCAGGTGCTCTGGTTTCCCCCACAGTCCAAAGATGTGCAGGTTAGGTTGATTGGCCATGCTAAATTGCCCATAGTGTTCAGGGGGGTGTAGATTAGGCAGGTTGTTGGGGGATGTGTCTGGGTGGGATGCTCTGAGGTCTGGTGTGGACTTGTTGGGCTGAAGGGCCTGTTTCCACACTGTAGGGATTCTAATATTCTTGGAGTTTATTGTTTGATTCCTTTAGAATTTCCAGTTGAGCTTGAAGCTTTTGGTTTCTTACTCTGCAGTGTTTTAATTATTGTTGGATAAGGCTGAAAATATGGGAATCGATATGAGATTTTAAGTGGACTGGAATGAGCTAACAACAAGCTCGACAGAAGACAATGCTGAAAGTTTTTGTCTGAGTTAAATAGGTTACCATACCCAAGTTCAAGCTGCAGTTAGGAAGAATAAACAGAATGACATTCCAGCTGCAGTGAAGACCAGTCGGGGGCGAAGTTATGGTTGAGATCATAAAAGGAAGAAGAATTTGCAGAAACCAAAGGAATTAAACAAGTTTCACAAGCAATTCCAAATCAAGAAATTAGAATGTCAACTTGGTAGGTCAGATCTGTATAAAAAAAACAGCCTATTAAGCCCTGATTTTAGCAGGGCTCCAGAGAATAACATGCAAAAGGTACCCCATGTCACAAAGTGTGGTAAAGATGTCGAGAAGAGTTCTAGCCTGGCCAGCTGCCAACTCTCCCGGGTAATAATGTTTGGGGTTGGTTACAGAACCGAAGGTAGTAAGGGAGAGTGGGTTGAGATATCCTGAGTAGTTAAAGGAGTGTATCTTCTACTTAAGTACTTCATAAATTAATTAAATTTTATAGAGCTCTAAGTATCTCCGTTGTATCTTCATCTATGTATATACTGTTGTCTCACAGAGACAGAAAACATTCTCTCAAAGTTTTTGCCTCCTCTCAGTCCAGTATATTTTTCTCTTTTATATCCTGCTCTAATAGTTGTCTAGCCTCTTCAGTTATTTTCTCTGTTTATTTTTGTTAATGACTCTACCTCTTCCACTTGCTGCTTTGATGATTTCCTCAATGACTTGCTGACGTTAACTCAGTATGGAATCATTACCGGCATTCATTTCTGAAAGACTGTCTCATCTGTGATTTACAATTTCTTTTACAATGCCTCTCCAGCTGTTTTTGCAGGTCTCTGAATTTTTCTTTCCAGCATTGCTTTGAGTTCGAGCCATTCTTTCTATATCTGTTCCTGCTAAACCTAATTTGTTTTACATACAAGTTTATTTAGATCTTCCTGTAAAGCAGCACCATTTTCATTGGATTGCTAGTACACATCTTATTGTTTATCCTGAGATAAAAGGTACTGCAGATGCTGGAGAATCCGAGATAACAAGCATGGGGCTGGATGAACACAGCAGCATCATAGGAGCAGGAAAACTCGACGTTTCGGGCCTAAACCCTTCATCAGAAAAAAAAAGTTTATCCTACCTTATTGTTTATCCTACCTCCTTTTTTGTCATTCTGTTCTTCAGTCACCTTTGTGGCTGAGGGTCACAAATAAGGGTACACCCTAAAGATATTATCATATCAGAGACGGTAATGTCAAGTCAGAATTTACCTTAATAGTTCTGAAGGAGAACCATACTGGACCTGAAACATTACCTCTGTTTCTCTCTCCACAAATTGTGCTAGACCTGCTGATTTTCTCCAGCACTTTCTGATTTTCTTTAAATTCTAATGGCTTGAAATCTTGAAACCCATTGTTCTGAATGCTGCGTAACATTTTAAATTATACTAGGAGGACTGCCGTTCTCAAAAATTTAAACTAAGGAATATTGTCCGTATTTTGACAAAATGCCTTTGACTTTTGATCTGGCATATAACCTGATCATTTGCCTTTCTCAAGAGAGTTTAAACTGTCCTCTTGTCAGAGATTTGTCTGCTTGCTTACAAGCTGTGTTTTCAACAAGACTGTCAACCATATATTTCACCCACAGATTAACTTGCTTGCTGAATCTTCATGTGCAATAGGCCTATCATCAAAGTACTTCCTACCACTGTTTCACCATGTCATATTAACAGTAATGTTCATACAATCAACTACTCATCAGGGATTAATTAACTCTGTGGGTTAGTTTTTTTTTATATAAATGGCAAAACATATAAGTTATAAAGCAAGTATTCCTGATGCAAGTCATCTGGCTTCTTTGTGTGCAGCTTGAAAATGCCTGGCAGGCAGCATTGTAACATTGTATACGCACAACGCATGGAGTTATTAAAAGCAAGGTACACATACAACATTCACGTCCAAGAATAACGTACACCCCATCATAAACACAAAGTACAAATATCTTTTCACGGAAGCAACAGCACAAACAAATTCAACTTGACTGTAACTTCAAGATTACTTTCTTGCACAGAGAATGCACTACTACTGTGCATGAAAGCAAGTACTGTTATAGGAGATTTGAATTATCTGTAATACCACAGAAATCAGTGAACACCCATTCAACAACATAGATGCAATTGCAAGCTCGGCTAATAGCTGTTGATCTGCTGGCAAGATGGGAAACGAAAGGTTGATTCCGAATAGCAATTGACTGCACTCCATCCACTATGGAAAAAATGTAATTGATATTGTTATCTTATTAAACCATTAGTGACTGATGAATTCAGACGTAAAAACAGGTTTATTAGCAGTCTGTGTTTGATATAAGGTTAACTCTCTAAGTAAGAATTTGGGGAATTCTTGCAGATTTACTATAGTCATCCATCAAGAAATAGCTAAAGAAAGTTAGAGATTGGTTGGATAGGTCACCGTTTTTAGCAGCTGCTGAATATGGGACAAGAGTGGAATTAGTTGAGTAAGAATGCATTTAATTAATAATTTTACAGTTTAATCGTTCTCAGTGTGACTAATTTATGACTGATTATGTGGAATTCTACTCTGGAGACAAGTCACAGCTTTGTCCAAAGCACTAGAAGGCTGCACATAAGGAAATACAGTCAACGAAACCCAACTGTAAAAAATAAATGAACACCACAAAGAAAGCAAAACTTCAGTTTTGAATGACCCACTATTTACTCAGCAGAAGATTAATTTGTAATAAAAGTTTTATTTTTCTTAATTGAAGGTGCTTTTTATAAAACATAATACCCTTGATGCTTGATGTAGAAAGTCTAAAATTGAAACTGAACATGCTGGCAGGTCAGGTACAAATTGTTGACAGAGAAACAAAGTTAAAGTTTCGAGTTGATGACCTTACGGCAAATCTGGAAGGAAAAAACATGAGATGTGAGCAATTTAAACAAGTACAAAGGCAGGGAAAGGAGGGAAGGAGAGGAAGTACAAAAGGAAATAAGGTGGAGGCACCAGAAGTTAAATGATTGTGGGATGATGATGCCATTAGAAAAAAGGAGTTGTGATTGGACAAAAATAATACGTCTAGATGACTGTAAATGGCAGCAGCAGAATTACAATTAATGACTCTGGAAAATCGGAATTTTAGTTCTTACTTGAAATTGTTACTCAATGTTCAGTCCAAAGATTGTAAAGTATCTAATTGAAAGATGTTCAATCCCTCGAGTGTCTGTTAACTTTTATTTGAATAATGTCGGAGGTTAAGGACAGAGACGTCAGAGTGAGAATGTGGTGGAGAATTAAAATGATAGGTACCAAGAAGTTCAGGGTCACAGTAAAATATTCAAAACAATCAACTAATTTTGATTTGATCTTTCCCCTGCAAAGTGTACTAAATTGAAAGAAGAACAAGTAGATCTGTGTTTTGCCTGTGAAGAACATTTCAGACTTGGATGTAGGAAGGAGGGGGTAAAACAGAAGATGTTGCATCTCCTGAACTTACTTGGAAAATGCTTAAGCAAGAGGATGTTGGTGCTTGGGCATGTTCACTTAATATTGAAACAATAAAGTTATGAAAATTTAAATATTTTGATTTCCTTTGGTTGCCTCCCCTGACATGGTGGCAAACATTACCACATTAAAAAAGGTACCTTCTATTAATTCAAATTTAATTAAGACAATATTTGGTTACTCATCTGAATAAATGACCTGAATATATGGATGCATTTTGATCAAATTCAACAAAGGTATGACCCTTGAAATGTAATATATTCATACATTATACTAATATGATACATTGCTTTGAACATGTACAGTATAGAAATAATGGTGTACTCTTGTGAACTGATTATACTTTATCTTCTTTATGTGCAATATGCCACAGGAGAGATCAAATTGTCAAAAGGAGAGAGGTGGCAATATTAGCAAACAGGCAGAATTATTGTACAGAAACTGACTAAAATCTAAAGTAATTGTATTAGGTTCAACTGGGACATACTTTCTGTCAGTTAAGGTGCTTTCCATACATCATGACTGACTTAAAAGTTGCAAAACCAGGCTAAAACCTAGACTGAAATGCTTCAATTTGTCACAAACTGTGCATGCAGTACAGTTACTACCATCTAGGAAGGAGCTGAGAGAGTTTTCAAGGAGATAATATACATATGCTGTCAGCTGTAATCATGGCTGCTAGGGCAGGGAGAGATTTGAGAATGGTTCTCTTTCACGGTCAGTTATCATGCATAAAAGCTCATTGTAATCATGGTGGCTTTCTTTCACTGTGAACTTCATATCATGGTATTGATATGGCTCCTGTTATCAAGGGAGCTTAGAAACTTTGATAAATCAAAAATAGAAAACAAAGATAATTAAATGCAGAACCAACACTGAGATCTTTAAAAATCTCATTAATCTGAATAGAGCAGCATGACCAAGTGATAAGTCAGGTGTAGCTTGTCTATTAAAATATTAACTTGAACAATACCATGAAAACAAAGTCCACTGCCACTCAGATTTGGAATATAAACATTCATTTGATTAAAATGTCCTATGTTCTTATTTAGAAGTTATGTGCTAAAACCCAATTTGCAAATTTGGTCCTAAAAGTTGGAGTTCTGTGGGGTTGGAAAAGTGAACTATTGGTCAGGTATCTGGCCATTTGGAAATAGACACTTAGACTATATTACGAAGGGCTATTCATGGTTGGCAGCAAATGGTCTGGTACAGAGCTGGCTTCTAATATGGCACCAATGGTGAAAGTCCCAGAAGCTCTCTGTAGTAGTGAGTACTTACACGGCTAATGAACGCACAAGAGCACGAGGGCAGCAATATAGAAGTGTGTTGCATGCATAATTAAGTGAACAGCGTCAAATTCTGTGAAATAACCTGCTAGAGATCACAGATATAAGAGATAAAAGGTACTGCAGATGCTGGAGGATCCGAGATAACAATGTGGGACTGGATGAACACAGCAGGTCAAGCAGCATCACAGGAGCAGGAAAACTTGACGTTTCGGGCCTAGACCCTTCACAGATAGAAGCCTTTCAAGAAACTCACTGAAATTGAGACTAAGATGATTTTTGGTAAAATTCAGTCCGTTGACTTCTGTAGAGCTATGTTGAACCACCGATCTAGTCCATTCCACTCCAATGTAGAAAACTGCTCTCTGAATTATTAATAGGGAGAATTCAGAAAACTCAGCTCCTTATCCTTCCAAAAGGGATGTCTTCATAGATGAGTCTCAATGGCAATAAAATATATTGCTATAAAGAATAACATTATCAATAACCAATAACTTTAACAAATGTCACTGCACCAATCATTTGATAAATCTAGACCATGGACAGTGAATGTGAATAAGGAATTTCAATAGGAATCATAAAATGTTACGACAATTGTCAATGTTCATATCTTGTCCCCTCTGGATTGAACAGTACACAGAAATTGCAGAATACTTGCGTTGAATGTGAATACCTTGCCTTTAAGAGAGTCCACCTTTAAGGATCCCATGTGTATTGTGTATTCAGTGTTGTGATGCTGCCTAGCTGTCAGTCTGTTTGTAAACTGCTCTCACAGAAATCAGTTGGTTCATTGTACCAGAGATAATAGGAACTGCAGATGCTGGAGAATCTGAGATAACAAGGTGTCGAGCTGGATGAACACAGCAGGCCAAACAGCATCAGAGGAGCAGGATTGTATAATATGTTTCACTGGTTTAAAGGGAATGTGGTGACAAATTGTTATCGTCTCTGGGCTAGCATTCCAGAGAGCCAAGGTACTAATATGGATTCAAATCTCATCATGGCAGACGGTGAAATTTGAATCAATAAAAATCTGGTATTCAAATAAAAATAGCTAATCTAATGGTGACTATGTAACTGTTGTTGATTGTCATAAAAATCTAACTGTTCAGGAAAGGAAATCTGTCGTCCTTACTTGGTTTGGTCTATATATGACCCCAGACCCACAACAATATGGTTGACACCTAACTGCGCTCTCAAATAGCCTTAGCAAATCAGTCCATTCAAGCAGCAAAGAGGGATATTCAGTAAGTAAAAACAGAAGTTGCTGGAAAAGCTCAGCAGGTCTGGCAGCATCCGTGAAGGAGAAAACGGAATTAACGTTTCGGGTCCGGTGACCTTTCCTCAGAATACAGATCTGAGGAAAGGTCAGCGGACCTGAAACATTAACTCTGTTTTCTCCTTCACAGGTGCTGCCAGACCTGCTGAGCTTTTCCATAAACTTTGTTTTTGTTCCTGATTTACAGCATCCGCAGTTCTTTCGGTTTTTATTTGATATTCAGTGAATACTGGCCCAGCCAGGGACGCTCACATCCCATGAATTAATACCAATAATAAAAATCAACTAGCCCACAGAGTTAATCAATTCATGGTGAGCAATGTGGTTATTATGTAATTTCATTACTGTGGCATGAATAGCAGTGGAAAATGTTATTTTAATGAGGCCTATTTGTTAATTTACAACTGAAACACATTGTCGGTTGTCTCAAAATGCATGACACATCCCTTGATATGATTGTCTTTTTACAGTTTCAGAGTGTGTCGAAAACCCACAGCTTCCCAGTAATCAAACAACCCTATGAAACATAGTGTGCGGGAGTACTCAATCGAGGGAAAAGAAAGACATATAAATGCTGCTATGGAAAATGGTATTCTGAGAATAGATGTGACATAGATGGTGAAACTAGGAGAATTGAATTGAGTTTTAAAGGGAAGTGGTTGCAAGGAAGTGTAGCCAGGTGGTTCTGGGAATTGGTGAGTTTATTCTGGATTTTGTTTGAGAGACCATCCACAGAAATGGAGACAACTGAATCAGAATCAGATAGTGAAGCTTCAGAGATGGACCAAGGCAAGGTAAGAATAGGAGTTAGAAACAAGTTTGATGAAATGTTTTAGTTCAGGGTGAGACAAGGAATTAACACCAATGCAATCATCAAGGCATTGAAAATACATGAGTGATGCAGAGCACCTCAGTTGAACTAGTAGAACACAGAAAGATAAACATAAAAATCATGTTTTTCTAGACGTTTCAGAACTTGCCTTTTTTTAATTTGGAAATGCTCAGCAGCTCTGGCAGCATCTGTGGATAGAAAACGGACTTAACATTGCAGGTCCAGTCACCCTTCCTCAGAACAAACAAAATTTATTCTGGCTCAATGTCTGTCATCCCACTTCAGTTTTGTACTGTTGTATTTCACCCTCACCTCAATCAATGGATCTCGTCTATCCAACCAAGACCTGTGTTAGATAACTTGGTGCATTTGACAGCTCTTTGCTTTCAAGTTTTCTCCTCCTTTCCATCTTAACATGAAAGAAGAAATATGAAAAGGTAGGAACTGGAGTAACTCTAAATGTACTTTAAGAAAATGAGACAGATTTTCTTTAAACATAACTACAAAACAAAAGTCTTTTTTTTAAATTGCAAAGTACGTGTACTCGCTGTGCAGTAGGAATAATGTATACTTTATAAGCGCTGCTTCAAATGAGTCATATTAACCAGGCTTTCTCTGGAGGGAAAAGTTGAGTTAAATAATTTTCGACTTCAAAATTCTTTATATCATTTTCCAAACAACAGACATGTAGACCTTTAATCAGAGTAACAATGGAACAGGTATTGAACTTAACTGAATAACTGTAAAATTAAAAATGAATATGGCTCCTGAAAAAATGTTTTTTGAATCCCACTCCCAATAATTCCCACCAGATAACACTGTACATGCTTTCTCTGAAGTATTTTCCTCAAATCAATTGAATTAGTGGTCAGATAATACATGTGAACCTTTGCAATGATTGAGCAAACAATAAATATAGCTTATACAAGCAGCATATCATCATGTTTAGTTATCCTTGTCATAAAATATAAATGTGCATTTACAAATACATTTAGTAAAATGACAAGTTGGGATTTTATGCCTCCTATGTGATCTTACTGCCATTTTTAGCATTGCCTTCAGGTGTTTTATTTTCAATATGCAGAACAGTGTCTCCGTAGTTGGGAGAAAGGGAAATTGGCACTGGCTGCAGCAACTAAAATGTTCCTGTTCTTTAAATTGTCTCAACCTAATGCAGCATTCAAATGATAAAAAAAAGTGCTAAGCTACTGGGAAATTGAAACAATATTGGCAAAACAATAGCACCAATTGGAGAGGTGGAAACAATATGGATGACTGGAGGGTTCCATAACGATTTAGTGACCCACAATTCTCAGAAGCTAAAAGTGGAGATAATACTGGAAGAGGGAGGACTAGAAGAATAAGGAGGATACTTTGGACAGCCCTGATAATAGATGTAGGACTTGCAATGAAAAATTATGCAGAACCATTCAAAGTGATTCAAGCAGTACAGTAACTTTGAATTATCTCTCATTGCTATGATGTGAACACGCAACTTTCACAAACCATGTTCTGAGTGGCTGCTTGTTTCAAAATGAATCCCAACGTTATGAAAGACTAGTGTGCACCAAGCGAAACCAACCTGCAACTCTGAATCATAAGAAGTTTTTCAAATGCTGACAGACAATGACAGTTATCACACAACCACATCACACACACTCCCTGGTACAGTTCCAGAACAAGGTGATGCACTATTAGAGGCAGCAGGTGGTAACCAGTTCAGATCAGACCCATTGCCCATGAAGGAGGTGGTGCTTGCTGTCACTAGAGCCTTTTGAGGTGGTGGCCAATGGTGGAACTGTCTCAATTAAAGATCATTGCATACTCATACCTCATCTTCTTTCTTGCACCCTGCTTGTTCTAAACTTGTGCTTACTTATGTCTCTTGTTTTCTTCTACCTACTATCACCTCAGCCCGTGTCTCTTCCCCTTTTAAGGTACCTCAGAACTGCAACCTTGCCAGGCAGTAATGGAAAAAACAAAAGTGAGAGAGCTAAGAGATTATGATGATGAATAAGATTGTCATTCAATATCACAGTCAAAGCCATCGGCTGTGATTTTGACATTATAATTTTGAGGATAAGATAAAGATAAGATCAGCATTTAGCCAGTCACAGGGTCAAGCAGATTTTAGCCAGGGAAGGGAACAAAAATTGTGGATCTGTCAACATGACAGAATATGAGGTAGCTTTCATATCTTTTCTGTTACTAGACTCAGATGAGCACTTCAATAGCATGATCTAAAGAAAAAGTCTGAAGGAGTTCATATTGAGGTATATAATGCATTGATGATTAGCCAAAAGGCCTGTATGCCTTGTCAGAAGCATGGTGGAATCCAGTAACAGCTTTGCATTGCAATTTACACCAAATATATAGACCATCCTTTCAAGACTGGACGCGGTGGCCAACTCTGTGAGCACCCTGGTGATCCTCCACTTCAGGTACATACCTGACGACAGCTCAATGTAGGATAACCCATAAGCACTTCAGTAATAACTTTTAATTGCACTTAGATCGCTTTCCATCATAGTCTATTAGATAATGGCAAAAATTTGGATCAATATGTTAATGCAAGGGTGGTGCTTTGCTTAAGTTAATATTTCAAGCACTGGTTTCTGCAGCTCTGAGACATCACCAAGGATGTAAGAGAATATCCCTGTAAGAGGAATAGTAAATGTATGTCTTGGACTCCTGTCATGATAGACTGAGATGGTAACAACTTTTAAGAAAAGGTTCACAAGGCTGCGTGGAATCATTGATTGTGGGTTCCTGATTAGGAACCTGCATCTGGAAACGGATGGGACTGTCCTTGCTGCCAACACCCTTCCCTTGCAATTACTATCCAGTGATGTCTCTCTCACCATCATTCATTCCTGACTTGGGTCCATTGATGACCCAAGGCTCAAGTACAAGTCATATCAACAGTAGACATCACCTGTCTAATGTTGCAGCCATTCAACAGAGTTCCTGGCCTTTGATCCACTGGCAGATCTTGGTAGGTGTGTCACCCAGCTGGGTCCATGGCATCTGGGAAAAACTTCAAGTTGGATAGTCAGTTGCCTGAATAGAAAAAGATATGGAAGGCCTTTTCAAAAGGAGAAGACTTGGTAATTTCCCCAGCTACTGGCCAAGATCCCTGTTGTGGCACTGTGGTTCAGTGGTTAGCACCGATGCCTCACAGCGCCAGGGACCTGGGTTTGATTCCACCCTCGGGTAGACTGTCTGTGTGGAGTTTGCACATTCTCCCTGTGTCTGCATGGGTTTCCTCTGGGTGCTCTGGTTTCCTCCCACAGTCCAAAGATGTGCAGGCTAGGTGGATTGGCCATGCTAAATTGCCTGTAGTGTTCAGAGATATGTAGATTAGATGGGTTATAGGGGGATGGGTCCAGGTGGGATGCTCTGTTAGTCAGTGTGGACTTGTTGGGCCGAAGGGCCTGTTTCCACACTGTAGGGATTCTATGAAGATTTTTACCAATCTATACTGCTTTCCCCTCTGATTTAAACTGCAAATAGACTGATCCACAAACATGAGGGAAATTATATTGATAACATCAATGATCTATTAGCCAGTGTCATGCTGAGGAATCTGAATCCTGAAGTACTGTGGATGTTTTTTAAACTTTTATTCCAAAATGCGCTTTTTAAAAGAGTGCTGCAACACCCAATGGGGAGAGGAAGAATGAAAGATAGTCCAGTCATGAATGGGTGGGTGATTTGAATTGAACAGACTGTGAGTACAATTTTCATTCCTAAAATCATAAGACCATAAGACCATAAGACATAGGAGTGGAAGTAAGGCCATTCAGCCCATCAAGTCCACTCCGCCATTTAATCATGGCTGATGGGCATTTCAACTCCACTTACACGCACTCTCCCCGTAGCCCTTGATTCCTTGCGAGATCAAGAATTTATCAATCTCTGCCTTGAAGACATTCAACGTCCCGGCCTCCACTGCGCTCCGTGGCAATGAATTCCACAGGCCCACCACTCTCTGGCTGAAGAAATGTCTCCTCATTTCTGTTCTAAATTGACCCCCTCTAATTCTAAGGCTGTGCCCACGGGTCCTAGTATCCCCACCTAACGGAAACAACTTCCCAGCGTCCACCCTTTCTAAGCCATGCATTATCTTGTAAGTTTCTATTAGATCTCCCCTCAACCTTCTAAACCCTAATGAATACAATCCCAGGATCCTCAGCCGTTCATCGTACGTTAGGCCTACCATTCCAGGGATCATCCATGTGAATCTCCGCTGGACACGCTCCAGTGCCAGTATGTCCTTCCTGAGGTGTGGGGCCCAAAATTGGACACAGTATTCTAAATGGGGCCTAACTGGAGCTTTATAAAGTCTCAGAAGCACATCACTGCTTTTATATTCCAACCCTCTTGAGGTAAATGACAACATTCCATTCGCTTTCTTAATCACAGGCTCAACCTGCAAGTTAACCTTTAGAGAATCCTGTACTAGCACTCCCAGATCCCTTTGTACTTCGGCTTTATGAATTTTCTCACCGTTCAGAAAATAGTCCATGCCTGTATTCTTTTTTCCAAGGTGCAAGACCTCGTATTTGCGAGAAAATCGTTTTCTTGTTCCCAAACACCTTGATGGGATAAAAGCCAAATACTGCTGCTGCTGCTGCTTGAAAGTTGGGAAAAACACAGAGAGAGCTGGAGAAACCCAACAGGTCTGGCAGGATCTGTGGAAAGGGAAACAGAGTTAATGTCTGGACTCCAATATAACTCTCTTTCAGAATGGATTTCAGAACTTTTACATTAAGCATTGTCAGTATTCTGATTGATCAGCATTAGAGTACTCCTATTTGGACACTCAGTCCAGACTTTCCAATCAGGGATTCCAGGGATGTGTTTCCTTCACAGCTGCAGGTCATGCTTCTCAATGATATCAATCACTAAACCTCTCAGGCCTAATAAGACACAGAGTGAGGGGAGTGTCAGCCGAAGAAGTGCGGGGATAGGGGTTGTCAGTGAGAGAAGGGAGAGTGACAGGGATGAGACATGATGCAGGGGTCTAAGATGGAAGGGGCTGAGTGAGTGACTGGTGTTAGGGTTGGGTGAATCACTGGGGGAGAATTGGGAGATAAACAACTCGGATAGGTGACTGATGCAGGGGGAGGGATTGGATGAGCATCTGGGAGACAATGGGGGAGTGATGGAGGGTTCAGAGAGCCATACAAGGTTAGGAGAGTTACTTGGGGCTGTGTGTGAGTGATTTGGTGTAGATGGAGGCGTGAATATCAGGGAGAGTGAATGGGAGATGGGGTGGGAAAGTTACAGGGTTTTGGGAGAGTGAGTGGGGTGTGAGGGTAGTTGCATGATTGAGTTGGGGGCCTGGGTGGGTAACAAACAGTGGGAGAATGGCAGGGGAAATGAATGCAGGGAAGTTTTATTAGTGGAGGTGGAGAGAAACAAGAGAATAGATGAGTAATTGAGGATGTAAGAGAACAAATTGCCAGTATGAAACCAGGGACATGTGTTGTACATCCTAAACACTTATGGATCATATTAAAAAGCATATCTCTTCAATAGTTCGCAACTAACAAGGTAGTGACTAGCTTAGGCTTGTAAAAACATTCAACATTAAATGTGATTCTGCAATTGAACATACATTTCCAGATAATCCTGAGTGTGCCATGAATTACACCGACAACCAATTTAGGATTACTGAGTGAAATAATTCCACAGAGGCCGGTCTTCCATCACCAGAGTGTCAATATCCCTGACACTCACCTAGGGTTCCAGACTAGACAAACAGGAGGCTGGAAGAACACAGCAAGCTAGGCAGCATCTGGAGGAAAGGAGCAGTCAATGTTTTGAGTATAACCCATCTTCAGGACTGGATATGGGGTTAGGGGGAGTCTCACATCCAGACAGGGGGAGAGGGGGAGAGGGGGAGAGGGGGAGAGGGGGATTGTGGTAATAGGTAGACGCTGGTGGTAGGTATGACCTGGTTGGTCAATGGGAGGGATGAATCTTGATGGTGGCTGAAAGGGAGGGTCAGTAGGTGGATTGGAAGGGAGGAGAGGGGCTGGAAGGGGAGCTGGAGATGAGTGGGAAGGTTATTTGAAATTGGAGAACACAATGTTGAGTCCCCTGGGCTGTAGGGTGCCCAGGCAGAAGATAAGGCATTGCTCTTCAAATTTGTGTAATAGCTATTCATAATTCATAAGCTATGATGTCCAGCTGGCTGACCTCATTACAATCACTACATAGAGAAGTTTTTAGCTGGACTTTAATAATCTGGGACAATTTCAAAGCCACAAGATTGAAGTGTTTTTTCTTCATTTCACTTCTAAATGATAACTTGAGTCTGCACTGTTGTGAAACAGATTCACCAGACAAGAGAAATAATTGCTTAGTACCAGCCCTGACAACCACTCTTCAGAATCTTATATCTTTCAAATGAAATGATCGCTCGTTCTTCAAAGGTCCAACTTACTCAGCAGCTCTGCACAGGACAGCCCTCTCATTCAAGGAATCAAACCAGTGAACATTGCTGTAGAGCTTCCAGTTAACCTCTTCAGCATTGGTCCAGGCAATTACTGTGATTAATTGATTAATTAAGGTCATGTTTTTCCGTTCAAAGTATTCATGCTACAAGCTCACTGATTAGTGGATGAGATAGTTTTTATTTTCCTGTACAAAATCATTCCTTAATATCTGTCGAAAAGAGAATGAAGATTATTAAGATATTAAAGTAGCACTTATTTTTCATGTCTTGTGGTTACATGGAAACATAAAAGGTAGAACCAGGAGGAGACCATTCGGCCCTTCGAGCCTGCTCCACCATTCATCACGATCATGGCTGATCATAAAATTCAATAGCCTAAACCTGCTTTCTCCCACAGCTTTTGTTCACATTCACCCCAAGAGCTATGTCTAGCTGCCTCTTGAATGCATTCAGTGTTTTGACATCAACTACTTCCTGTGGTAATGAATTCCGGTAACAGATGGGAAATGAGAAGCTTATAATGGAATAATCAAATGAGTTCTGGGGTTTAATTAATGAGCAAAATTATCTTTTTCTCACTTTTTCCTTTACACTTTGTGGAAGAGGTAGATTCATGAGCAAAAGTTGTTTCAAAAACGAGATGCAAAATCGTTACTGATATAATAGGTGAACTGTGTGTTCATACACTGCTATATCCACCAGCTCCACAAAATCTGTTGTACTGTCCATTTAAATATTTTTAAGATTGAATCCATAAGGGCTGAATTTTACTTGTTTTTTAACTAAGGTCGAGTTGTGTTAATAGTTTTGGCGAGGTTCTTATCGTGAGACCTCGTGAGTTTTCTTGCTGTTTCTTACCACCTGCAGTACATAGATTACCTGCCACACTCCTACGTCTTCTCTCGCGTCCACTTAACCATGCAGCATTCCCCGACCGACTCGGCAGACAGCAGACATTGTGCAAAAGACTGGAAGTCTTTGCTCCCATGCCATCTTTGAAAGGCAAGCTCTGGTGTTTCGAAAGCTGTCCTGCTCATTTGTAGACTGAACCTGAACATGTCAGAGAAAGTGAACCTGGCATCAGGATTCTTTAATCTGGACCTTGAGGTCAAGGGGAGGCTGCAAAGGAGAGGACCCCTCTTTCCACAGGACCAGTAATGGAAGCCACAACAGTAGACACTAGCAGAACGCCTCCAAGGTCAATGCCACCTCCAAGATGTGGAGGAAAAGTCAGCTGTGAAATAAGAAAGTCCATAACCTTCTCTGTTACACCAGGGTAAGTGCCACACTCTTCACTCTGCCATCCCACACTGACTCCATCTCAGCTGTTGTACCTACTTCCCACCACGGCTCATGCTCTGCCACTCTCACTATTGCCTACAACACCATCCATCACTCACTATAACCACAATAACCTCCCACACAGCTAAGCCTGCACTTCCTCCTCATTCCCTCAGAAAACCTCATCACCTTGCAACAACTTCACCAACTTTGCCAGTCATCCCACCCCACTTCATCTTACTTCATCCCTCCCTTTCTCTCATCCAGGAGAAGACAGTCCATAACACAATGGAATAAGGTTGAATGGGTGGAAAGGTGCCCAACATTAGGTCACGCAGCCCTACGAGGAGAGAATCCTAACCCTCACAGGAGCAGACTGGTACTGTTTCTGTGACGATGCAGAGACATCCATATTCTGCCAGCTGAGTAAAGAAAACTCTTCATTCCAATGCAACTGTAACATTTACCCTACTGCCCAACTCATTCAAAGCACAAGACTTCTAACCACTTACCATGAAACCTTCTCTCATTTATGTCTTGCGGAGATCCCCTCAGGAGCCTTATCCTGGACTTCTGAGGATGAAAGTATTGATACCTTAGAGGAAGTTGGACAAGGCTGTCTCCAGCATTACCCACCAGCCCAGATACTGACAAATCGATGGGGATATTAGGCTTTGAGAGTGTGGTGAGTGCCTCAGTGCAATTACTCTGCACCTGATAAAGGAAGAAATGCCCCAGTCTGCTGACACTGGGAGGTCTGTAGGAGACCAGGTGTCTGCTCAGCACCATGCAAGCAAGAAACCTGTCCTGCTGGCAATGAAGAACTTTGTCCGCTAGTACAGGGAGGGACAGGATCAGCTAACAGATATGAGGGGTGCAATCATTGCCCAGAAGCTGCAGTAGTGCGGGGAGTCACGCACCTGGATAGCTGACTCCATCTTCAGGTTGGTGGATGCTCTGGAGAAGCAGGCCCAGCACCCTCTGGGTCTGTTGGAAAGTTTTACACACACACACCCACACACACACCTTCACCCCATTGGTCCTCAGGACTGAAGCCATGATGACAGGGGGACAGAGAACTTGGTTCTCACTCCTGCTGCCCCTTCCTCACAAATAGATAGGCACCGCCACAGTCACCAATTCAGAGGGAGAACCACATAGAGGACTCTCAGAAGTATCCACTCAGGAAACTCCAGAGGACTGGCCACTAGAGCTGGCTGAGTCTTCTATCTCCACTTAGCCTGTCCCATTCTGACCCTTGGATGTTTATGCAAAGGGATGTCAACTTGCCGTTGGCAAGAGGACCCTCAACTTGTCGAGTCATCTAGACACAAGGGCCTCTTGGGTCAACTGAACATGCCAGTGAGACCTTGCACTTCAAAACCACTTCCTTGACACCTTTCCTGTCAACCTATAGGCTTTATACCTTCCCAGCTCCCAACCCGAAACCTACCCGTCCCATCCAGCCCCTGCCATGTGAGGTGACTATGCCTGGCATTGTCATTCACTGCTACCCTTCATTAAAGCCAGGGTGATCCTAACCATGGGCTAACTCGTCTCCCATATTAGCCCTTTTCCATTCATACTTTACTGTAACCACCAGCCACTTGCAGATACTGTAACCCACACCTTTCACAATAGGTAACTTCCATTCCAGTTCCCACTTCTGAAGTACTAAGACAGCAAATAAGCAGCCTTGAGATGCAACCTGTTTCAATCCTTGAGCTGGTGCCTGTTCATGTGCTGAAGTGTCCCTGCTGCACCCTTTCAATGTCTAGTTGCTAGTTCACCATGCAATATAAGTCTGTGCTTCTACAGCGCACTACCAGAGTTTCAAAAAGGTGCCACAATGGTCTTGAGAGGATAGTATATGCTGAATGCCAATGTCCGTGGGTGAGGTATGCCTGAGACTTGCCCTATAGATCATGCCCCGGGCTACCGTTCAATCGAGTACAGCATGGAAGTTGATTGGAGCAAGCAGTGAACTGAATTTGTCAAGTATCTGCTCCAATATCTATGTTGAATTTTCTCAATGTTTCATTTGTCTGGTGAGTTTGGTAAGGTAGAAAGCTGAAAACCAATAACGCGGATTTGGTGATCCACAGGGCAGTTAAGCAATAATACCCATTGATTGGCAACTAGTTGTCTCATGAGTAACTTACCATACCTCGTGTGAAAAGCAAGATGCTCCTGACATCAAGATTGGACTTGCTAGGCTTCTTGTCCGATTCTGCCACCAACCTTGCCATAGCCCACACTGCTCAGGCCTGAGTAAGATTCACCTAATGTTTTTGAAGCCAACACAAATTAGATGTTGATTCTTTCTCTTTCCCTGGAAAAATCCACAATTAAGTCAGTCTATTTGCAGCCATGGAATCATTTTCATACCATCACTGAGTTCAGCTACTTCTACCTTTCTAAGATCACTGCTTGCTCTTGTCTCAGCTTATCTGTTGCTCAACCCCTCCTTCAAGGCTTTGACTTGACTATTCTAATGCTTTCCTGTCTGGTTTCCAATTATCTACCCTTTGTAAGCTTGAAGGCATCCAAACTCTGCTGCCCATGTAAAAATGAGGCATTAAGCCCCATTTTCCTTTCACCCTATTTGATCATGAACCAGCCGTAGGTCTTAGTAAAGCAACATCATGATTTTAAAATTCTCATCTTTGTTTTCAAATCCTTTCACGGCTTTGATGCTGCCTATTTCTGTAAACTTCTCCAGCTCCAGACTTTCCAAGTTATCTGCCTTCTTCTATCTCTGGCCACTTCCCAATTTTAATTAATCCATTATTGATGGCCTTACATTCATTTGACTGGGGGCCAAGTTCTGAAACTGCATTCTCAACCTCTCTGTCTACCTTGCTTTGCTTTTTTTTATTTAAAAATCTCACTTTTTTGCTCAAAAGTTTGGTCATCAGACTTAACATAAGCATGAGTGCCTTGGATTTAAGTTTTATTTTATAACATTGCAATGAAGTGCCTGGGGGTGCTGTTGCATTAGGTGTGCTATATAGGACTAAGTTGTTGTCATCTGACAATTGCTTGTTTCTTTTGATAAATACATCTTCTATCCTTTTAAACCTGGATATTGGCAAGCACATGACAATTTTACCCTTCAAAACATTTATTTATTGTTCTCCTTTTATCCACTTGTTGTAACTTTCTTCTCCACTCACATCATACATCATTATCAAACAGAGAAGACAACACTGTCAACTTCGTGGAAATGTTAGATGAGAGATTTTGTCATATATTAGCTATACACTGAGGTACTGCTTCAAACCAAAATCTCATTTGCCATTAGCTTTCACTATTGTGACGATGTGGTGGAAATGTTTTAGGAACAGAACGTGATTCTTTACTCAAGCACAGTATTTGAATCTAACTATTCTGCATTATATTTAATAATTTGTGACCGTATCAGAAACAATAAAGTAATGCAAAAACATCCTGTAACATCACTATTGGTGATAAAGAAATTAATACCATGGAGCATTGCACATGATATAATGTGCACATGATATTATGATATAATTCAAGGCAGACATTTGACATTTCAAATGTGCCCTGGTATTTTCTCCAAATGTGAAACTTAATCTAAATCCACTTTCATGTTTGACTCCTAAATACATGATAATTTGTCACTTACAGATAAGGGAGTTTTAAATTGTCAGGGCAGGTTTTGCATCAGAATACTGCTTTGATGCAGGGGAGCAGCACCCACGTCTAAATCTGTTTCCTCTTTTAGGTTTGGTCAACCTATAACGTGGCTTAGAATTTCATGGCCAACTTTTGTGTTTGCCAAATTTTCACAATCTTAATTATTTGCAAGTTGTTTTGTTTACTGGTGTCATTTCATAATCTGATAGGGATTTCCCTTTTATCAGGCTTTTTGTTTCTCTATTATCGAATAAGTAGGCCCCAACTCATTAAGAGACAATAGGTACTGCAGATGCTGGAGAATCCGAGATAACAAGGTGTGGAGCTGGATGAAAACAGCAGGCCAAGCAGCATCATAGGAGCAGGAAAGCTTGACGTTTCAGGCCTAGACCCTTCATCAGAAATGGGGAAGTGGAAGAGGGTTCTGAAATAAATAGGGAGAGAGGGGGAGGCGGATAGAAGATGGATAGAGGAGAGGATAGGTGGAGAGGAGGCAGACAAGTCAAAGAGGTGGGGATGGAGCCAGTAAAGGTGAGTGCAGGTGGGGGCGTAGGGAGGAGATAGGTCAGTCCAGGGAGGACGGACATGTCAAGGGGGCGGGATGAGGTTAGTAGATCCTCAGACACTTCCGCCATCTGCAATCCGCAATCAAAGATCTGCAATCAAAGACATTTTTCCCTCCCCACCCTTGTCTGCTTTCCGGAGGGACCACTCCCTCCGTGACTCCCTTGTCCACTCCACATTCCCCTCCAGCCCCACCACACCCGGCACTTTTCCCTGCAACCGCAGGAAGTGCTACACCTGCCCCCACACCTCCTCCCTCACCCCAATCCCAGGCCCCAAGAAGACTTTCCACATCAAGCAGATGTTCACCTGCACATCTGCCAATGTGGTATACTGCATCCGCTGTACCCGCTGTGGCCTCCTTTACATCAGGGAAACCAAGCGGAGGCTTGGGGACCACTTTGCAGAACACCTGCGCTCAGCCCGCAACAAACAACTGCACCTCCCAGTCACGAACCATTTCAACTCCCCCTCCCATTCCTCAGACGACATGTCCATCCTGGGCCTTCTGCAATGCCACAATGATGCCACCCGAAGACTGCAGGAACAGCAAATCATATTCAGCCTGGGAACCCTGCAGCCCAATGGTATCAACGTGGATTTCACAAGCTTCAAAATCTCCCCTCCCCCAACCGCATCCCAAAACCAGCCCAGCTCATCCCCGCCTCCCTAACCTGTTCTTCTTCTCACCTATCCCATCCTCCCACCTCAAGCCGCACCCCCATCTCCTATCTACTAACCTCATCCCACCCCCTTGACCTGTCCGTCCTCCCTGGACTGACCTATCTCCTCCCTACCCCCCGGCACCTACACTCACCTTTACTGGCTCCATCCCCACCTCTTTGACTTGTCTGCCTCCTCTCCACCTATTTTCTCCTCTATCCATCTTCTATCTGCCTCCCCCTCTCTCCCTATTTATTTCAGACCCCTCTTCCCCTCCCCCATTTCTGATGAAGGGTCTAGGCCCGAAACGTCAAGCTTTCCTGCTCCTATGATGCTGCTTGGCCTGCTGTGTTCATCCAGCTCCACACCTTGTTATCCCCAACTCATTAACTTCATTTTGGTAAGTTTAATGTATATTGTCATGTCTCCTCACTAACCATTACCAGCTTTTATTTTCCAACTGTAGACAGAGTTATCTTTCAATTTACAATTCCAAAATAAACTCTCACATCAAAATGCTAAGTCTGTTTCTTGCTTTCATAGTAGTTAAATGGCTCGCTGTGTATTTATAATATTTTAATTTTTTTATTTTGGCCTGCAGTTTAAGACTGCTCCTCATTGAATGTGGAAATTAATTTAAGGAAAAACATGCAAGTTGTCCTTTTTCCTTCACTCTGCTTGCTGTGTGCTCATTTAAAACTCCCAAATCCTTTTACAATTGTAATTTGATTGTTCTTTTCTGTGGTTGCTGTGCTGCAATGTTCCCATTTTTAAAATTCACTAGATGTATGTCTGTAATATTTGGGAATGTTGAATGACTTCATTCATGCCTTAACCAACAAAATGCAGCACTTTTTTCCACTAATGCTCATTGATCAATTTTTGGAATCCTCAAATCCTTACTTCAACATTTCATATGGAGAAATTGTCTATCAGGGTTACTATACAACAAATTCCAAAACAAATTCAGTTCTTATTCAATTCAGCAATGCGTGCCAATTGCAAAATACTTGCTTCAATATTTAAAAACAAATTGCAATTCACCACTGCCTTGAATAGCCACCACTTTCTTTTCGTGTCTACTTCTTCCATTGAGATTAGTAGAGAGCATGGCTGAGACAATTTGGAGATGAATAACTTTATTCTAACAATTGAAATATAGCTTGTATGCTTCTGCTGACCCAAAGATTATATGCTATATGATGGAAAGTACTTTCTTATTTGAGGGTTACCTGCTGAAAATGTTTCTCCATGAAGTCAAGAGTGGCCAACTACGGTGGAACCAAGTCAAACTTTCATAGCAGAACTGGTAACCTCAGCACTGTCATTGGGTGATCTGTCAGCCTGGCTTACTCATGATATCTGAAGAAATTGTAACCTGTCAGTAAATAATAATATTCTGGTTTGTTCCAAGTTAGCTGCCAGTCATTTTCCAATAGTTATCATGACAAAACAAATAGGAGAAAATATAACGAAGTTCTGTGTATATTCAGCTGGTTAGGCTTACTAACACTTAATGGGCTGGATTTTACATGCCCCATGGGGCATGTTTTCAGCAGGAGTGGGAGCCAGGGCAAAACAAATAAATTAGATAGCCAGCCCACACTCCCATTCCATCTCCCAGTTGACCCCAATGATATGGTAGGTGGGTGAATGCTGAAATTGGCAGCCTGCCTCCCTGTATAAATAAATGATTAAAGATCAATTAAATATGTTAGGAAAACATCAACTTGAATAATAGAAGGATCACCCAAAATCCAGTCAGTATGGCTGTAACTATGCAGGCCAATTTTTATGACCTTCATGAAAAACTTTGGGAAGAGCAAAAGGGCACATCATTCAAGTGTACCCTTCATACAACAGGGACACTGCCGAGTGTTACCCATCCTTTCCTTTTACCCCACCTGTTTTATTTCAAATACCTCCCTCACTTTCCTGGGTTCTAGGATCCCTTCCTGACCAAATAGCCTGTGTCTTAACTTTTTGAGCAGTCATGATCCTGATTGAGTTTCTCATCAATGGAGCTCAATAGTTCTGAAAATTTAACCCTAGCCACACAATGCCTGGACTATCTGGATTTAGATACATTTACTTTGAGCCTATTGAGAGAAATTCCAATCTTTACCAGAGAGTCAACCTCAGTTGATTTCTTACTAGTTTAATTTGGAGACATTTGTGAATTTCAGCATATGTCAGACACTACCTCATTAAAAATAAAAGACTGAATAATAGAGCTTCCAACATCTACAAGACACAAGTCACGACTATGATAGAATTCTCTCCACTTAGTTGTATCTAACAAGATTTAAGAAGATCAATACCATTCTTGATCAGTATTCTAAAATTGGCAGAAATTCATCCTACTTAGAAAAGGAGTAAAGTTGACTTGGAAAATTTCCCAGTGAGGTACCAAATTGAAATTACAAGGAATTCAATGATTATTCAGCAATATCTACATGAGCAAGTAGTGTAGTAAGATTTTGTCTGGATTATTGATCAAAGGTATCACTTGTGATTAAACATCCTTATTAGGTAAATGCACTAATTACAGGAGACAGTAAGAGTAAACATCTCTGGAACCATATTTACTCTGGTCTCAGTTCCATGTGACCATGACATAGGCCCTTACAAATTTAGATAAATGTGAGTTGTTACATTTTGGCAAGGCAAGTCAGGACAGGACTTATATACTTACTGGTGGGGTCCTGGGAGTCTTGCAGAACAAAGAGACCTTGGAGTACAGGCTTGCAGTTCCTTGAAGGTGAAGCCACAGGTAGACAGGGTTGTAATGAAGGTGTTTGCCTTCATTGGTCAGTGCATTGAGTATTGGAGTTGGGATGTTACATTGCAGCTGTTCAGGACATTGCTTAGGCCACATTTTGGAATACCGCATTCAATTCTGGTCTCCCTGCTATAGGAAAGATGCCGTTAAACTTGAAAAGATTCAGAAAAGATTTACAAGCATGTTGATGGAGTTGGAGGGTTTGAGCTATAGGGAGAGGCTGAATAGGCTAGAGCTATTTTTCCTGGAGCGTCTGAGATTGAGGGATGACCCTATAGAGGTTTATAAATCATGAGGGGCATGTATAGGGTGTATTGCCAAAGTCTAGGGTAGGGGAATCCAAAACTGAGGGCATAGGTTTAAGGTGAGAGGGGCGAATTAAAAAAAGCCTACAGGGCAACTTTTTCAGAGGAGGGTGGTAGGTGTATGAAATGAGCTGCCAGATGAAGTGGTGAAGGCTGGTACAATTACAACATTTTAAAGGCGTCTGGGTGGGTACATGAAAAGGAAGGATTTAGAGGGATATGGGCCAAATGCTGGCAAATGAGACTAGATTAATTTAGGATATCTGGTCGACATGAACAAGTTGGACTGAAAGGTCTGTTTCAGTGCTGCGCAAATCTGACTCTATGACATATGTTCAGCAACTATTAGTTTAAAGATAGAGTTAATCTTAGAAACATACAAATTAGAATCAAGTGTAGATTATTTGGCCTGCCTCTTAAGCCTGCTCTATCACTCGGCAGTAATAATAAAATGTTGCTACATCGCCTCACTCCACGAGGTGAGAAGAAAGTCTGTTTTTTACATGTAAAGTCTTTGGCATGCTTTCACCAATTTCTCAGAACTTTGATAGAGTTCCTTTTGATATTGTAGCAGGTCTGTGCTTTCCAAACTCCTTTGAGGGTCTTCATCCCTTGTCTCTGTCATTAGCTATTATGCTATTACAGTTTCCCCTGATGATTGGAGGATATAGCCCACCCAGTTACTATCTTATTTATCGATTAAATCCAAGCAGTCATGTTTCTTTGGATAATGTGATTTGGTATTTCAGCAAAGAATAATCTTAATTGTTGCCGCTTAGCAATCAATGTCCTCTGGCTGCTGGTCTTGGAGCCAACTTAAGCTCAAATTTTCCAAAGTGATCAGGTCGTGAGCCCTGTGTCTCTGGCTGTAAGTGAAGGCTTGGTCTGCCTCAGAATATTTTTGTTTAGTCATGCTCGTTGTTGGTCCTGCACCATGACATTTGGCATTAGTGCATGAGAATTGGAGGGACATTAAGTGCACAGCCTTCAATCTATCAAAAACCGTCATGGAATGAAGCTATTCTGCAATCGTTTAAAGTAGTAGTTGCATAGTAGCTAAGTGAAAATGTTCATGCTTTCTGAGGAGGTTTGTAAAGGTGAGTATCACTCATTTGCCTCTGTGAAGGTTTGATAAGCACATCGGTGAACTTGTAACATGGAAAATCCATATCGGGCTGCAAACAATTAGACATATTTGTTGGCAACTTGTAGTGCATTGGTGGAGAAGACTACATCTAAAAATCTATACCCAGAAAATATTCTCTTCAAAGAGAGTAGAACAGATTCCAAAATGGCTTGATTGAGCTTCTGAACCTCAAACCATCTGGAATGATAGTTGAACAGGATGAGAAAAACTGTCTTCTTAAATTATAATAAATCAGTACTATGGCTTTCCAATGGCCTAGCTGGAATGGAGTGGTCAGAAGAATTATTTCTGCTCCTATGAGCGGCACAGTTGCTGCCATTGGAGACCATGTTCACAACAAAATGTAAAATATGTGTGTACCAAATAGCTTGTTATGGCCCAGCCTAAAACTTGGAAATATCAAGGATCTCTTGTGCATCTTCTGGAAGATGTCCCAACTGAAAGCATGTGGCACCACTAAGCCATCAGTGTAGAATGAAAAATCCATCCACAACTCAGCAATAGATACTGCTCTTTTAGATGTTACATTTTATTTGAACCTTAAAATTGGGGCACACAAGGTCTCTGAAAGCAGCTCAGCCATTGGCCTTTAGCAGATTTTCAGAAGTTTGAGTCATTTGTTCTTCATGGAGCACAAAAAAGGCCTTCCTCAGGATAACCTCATCTGTAAGGAGAGCCTCTGTGGATGCTCAGAGTAAAAAGTAGCAGTCCAGTGGTTGGGTAGGCACAGTGAAATAACTCCCATCATCAAGTCACCCTTTATTTACACATGCATAGTACTTGACACTGGTCCAGCTTCCTCAGAGGCCAGCTCTCAATGTGACTGCCACTCCTGTTGGAAAATGTCAGCTAGGGCTTCCTGTTTAGACTAGATTAACAGCCCCAATCAGGGAACTCACATTATATGAGGTCCAGCTGGCTGACTTCATTATAATCACTACAAAGTCAAACACTTTGACCGCTGCTATGAAAGGGTACATAGGTAAGCAAAGTGTGAGTGTAGAGAGTGGCCAGAGTTGGATAAGGTGGGTAGGGTGCCAAGTGGAAGAGTGCCAGGTAGAGGGCTAGGTGTGTTGTGTGTTTGGTAGTGGTGAAGGTGTTCTTAGCTCGGTTGTGGATGGCTAGGTATTTCAGGAACTAACAGCATGAGCAGCCAAGGCTGAGGTCAAAGTTTCTTTAAGCCACATTGTAATGAGTTAACTGATCAAACTAGCCATGGTCGATGACACTTTTTTGATATTTGCCTGTGGTCATACTGACTATTTGCTGGAGACTGGACAGTATGAAAAGTTGAATACAAGTATGTCTGTATGGAAAAGTAGCATTCAAAAGCTTGCCTCAAAGCACAGTTCACTGGCTCAGGAGGAGGTCATCCGATCACTGACTGGAGATTGAGACTGAGCAGACTAATCGCCTTTTTCGCTCTGATCCTCTGACAAGTCCACATAAACCAGTTCACTTGTATTGTATGAATAAGATTTTTGTGGCATGTTTGTAGTACACTTTGCCTTAGTAAAGAACATTGGGTATATCCCATTATTAGAACTGCCTTGAATTATTGATATCCAAGTAAACCTAAGAGACAAGGGAAAATGGGAGTGGAATTGTCTTGAGTTGTGGGAGCTCAGAAGAGTGGGAGATAGGAGTTGTCAGAGGTCCAAGAGTACAAAAGGTAGGGGGAGATGTAGTTGTGAGTTAGGGGTGGTATCTTGTGGGGTCAGATGAATAGTTAGTGAGAAGTTAGACTAGACTTTCAATTGTCTGAAGTTTTCTATATAACTATTAACTTGATGTAAGCAAAATCCTCCAGATTCTCTGATTCAAAAACTAAACAACGGAATTACAGATCAGAATATCCAAGTTTCTGGGGAATCCTCATGGAATTTGTTGTGTCTGCAATTCTGCAGGGTCCTGACATGCAACTCCTGTCTGTACTGATCCAATGACTATCTGACTATTGGAATATCTGAGCATACTGTTTCAGTGATTCCCTTTGTCTTAATCTTACCTGAAACAGATGTTCTCCCTTGAAACTGATTCTGTCTACACCTTGGAGTTTGACAGATGAAGGCTGCAGTGTAATTTTTTTCCTTCATTTAATGCTATCTGACAGAACAATAACTCCAGCTAATTCAAAGCATGTGCAATGGCCTTCAGCCGCTATGCTAATGCTTTTATATTGACTTTTATTGCTTGTGATTTTCTCAAAAAAAAGTAATTTGTTTTTAAAAGCAGTTGCCTTGTGTTGTTTTTAAAGTGACTCTGTCCTTGAGACCCTTTGCCTTGCAGAAGGGATAGAGTGGAATTCATTGCTAACTTGAGTTAAGTTCATTTTATCCAAAATTGCTGTCAGTTTTAGTCTCTGGACTCGTCAAATGATTGGTTGGCTTAAAGGCCTTCGTCCATTGCTCACTACCACTGCTGAACTTCTCTTTACACTTTTCCCCCTCTTCTGTAGTCAGATAGCTGACCTTGGCCTTCACACACTACACAATTGCTACTGGGCTTCACCAGGTATTCACTTGGTACGGGTTCGCTTGTTCTGGTAAATGTTTACTACCCTGTAGTAATAGCGTGTCTGGAATGTTGATAGTAGGTAATTCACACACTTGTCAATAAACAACAAAATCCTTTTATCGAGCATATACAGGAGACAGCAAGAGAGGATATCTCTGGAACCATGAGTACTCATGTCCCAGTTCCGTGTGATTTGATGTTATCATGATATAGCTCCCAAAGCGCATGCTCAGAGGCTGTCATAAGAGCAAAAGTACGGTTGACCCACTACTCCACACGTACCATAAGGAACTAAATTGTCGGGCCTTTTCTTAGGCAAGTATTTTATCATTACATTCCTATGTGTTTCTGCAATACCACCCTCATGGCACCTGAGTAGCAGAGTTGTGCATACAAATCTAGACGTTAGTGGAAATGGCAGTTTATGTTAATTTCCTTGCAGTGAACATTCAGACTATGCATGCATCTGTGGAGCAACAAAAGCAGAAGAAAGAAGGAGCATTGTACCTGCATATTATGCAGAGACTGAATGAATAAACTGAGCAAGAAGAAGAGAAAAAAACTCATGTAGGAAGCAGTTTTGAGTGCTTTGACATGGTGTGTAGCTTCAACTGCACTGCAAATTTAAACCTCATTTTATCACAACAGATTCACTGCCTCCCTGTTCCATAGTGATTATGCTTAATAGCTGTGAAGCAAGCCTCTATCGAGGCAAAATTATAGCTTAAAATTACTGAAATATAAGTAATAGTGAGGGCCAATTGGAGTATTATCTTAACATCTGAACAGTAAGCAAGACTGATTGCTGACTATGCTGAAAAAGTTTCATTTAATTGATTAATATGACTCTTTTGTGATTTTGAGTGCATATCACACATTTGTTTGTAGTTCATATCGGTTTGTTAGCTTTTGATTGTACAAGCCTGCAACAAATTCAAATCCAAAAGCTCAAAAGGAAATTGTGATGCTGTTCAAAGAAAAATGAGAAGTGGGAGAAGTAGCAAAAATCTTATTTAGAATTTACTATGTGAAAAAGATTGCATCATTCGATAGAAATACATTGTCACATTCATTATATATTTTCCTCCATCTTGAGATACTTTTAAGTTAGGATACATGAGAGTCTGTGACTGCTGCTCATAAGAAAGCCAAAAAATTCAACAGACCCATTTGGCAAACACAACGTTTTCAGAAATCAGAACATCAGCATTTTTCTGCACTTGGGTTCCTTGATGAGCTCTCACAGACCTAAAGCTATTACTCCATACTATATTAAGAAAATTGATATTTTTTGGTCCATTATAGTGAGGACCTTTCAGCCTAATCTAGCACAGAATACATCTCCTGCTTCTACAAAGTCAGAAATTTAAAGCTGCCTTTGTCAACCAGACCTAAACATAACCTAAGTGCATGTTTATTTGTAACCAGCCATTACACAGAATACCTCATAAATATTCAGTCATAAGGTAATAACATGAATGAGATAGTCTAATTGAGTGGCCTCTGTATTAAAAGGCTGACTGTTTAATTTATTGTGCGTTCAAAAAAGTGTAAGATGTCTAATCATATAGTTGCAGGTGGTTGACATAATTGACTGTACTTACTGCGCAGCATAAAAACTAATTATTTTTAAGCCTGGGGTGCTGACTACACAGTATCCTAATGGGCAAAACAATTTTCAATGCTGACATTCTCGGGCACAGAGGTTAACTGTTGGTGAGCATTAGTTAAAATATATCTACTTTTGAAAACCATATAAAGACTTCTTGCAAGCACATAGGCAATGAATTCATGCCTATAAAATATCAGCAACATTTCTGTTGATAATGCATAATTCAGTGGAAGAATTAGCTATCGGCTAAAGTCAAGGTACATTAATCAACCACTGTGACATTGGTTTCTGCTTCTACTATTAACACCTCAGGCACTTAACAAATATCATGACATAAGTCCAGATATATGGTATGGTGCAAGAATTTTTTGTAGTGACAAGTAATGAATTGGTTAATTATGTTATTGCACTTAGATAGAAATGTATAGAAATGTGGAATATGCTTCTTTTTTGTCACCACTTCAGCTGTCAGGCAACACATAAATGAAAGAACATAAGCTGATCATTCTGAATAAGAGCTGGTTATTACCAATGGAATTTTGTGATCTTTGACAAAATACAACTTCCAACAAATATAATTTCCATTTTTTGTGGGGGAATGGAAGCCAATGCAATGGCCTTGTTTCTTGTCATCACCCAGAGACAGAACATCAACATATAGCATGGAACAAACAAAATGTTTCATCATTAGCATTAGTACAAATGTTGTGTTGGACAAATGAATAGTCCCCAGTTCATGCAAAGTTTTAATGAGACTGACGAAAATATGAAGATATGTTGTTTGATCTACGGGGTGAGACGTTGTTTGAAAAAAGACAGTACTCCCTTCTCCACAGCTCAATGGGGATACATATTCCCCCACCCTGCCACACACACATATACACACACGGAGTTCAACAGTTCAACAGACGTAGTGTTGAAGATGCATGTCAGAATCCTATGAAAGTCCTGATAGATAGGTTGACCAGGAAGTGTAAACTTTGATTTGACAGTTTCCCTGCTATAAGGACTGTCCATGAATGTCTGACTGTGTTAGAATCAAAGACATTGGACAGATTCATGGTGCAAGAAATGTTAGATTAAAAGCTAGTCTAACACCTAGGTAAATGCACAATCTGTAGTCACCTTTCCAGATACATAGAACACCCAACTAGCTGTAGGCCATATGCCTCAAAGACTAGCAGAGCATATCAAACAAGATATACTTTAGCTTTTTGCAATAAGAAAACTACTGACCATTTCCAACCCCCCAAAACTGATAATGCAGTGTCCAACACGACGTGTGATTCTGCAATTGGATAACACTTTCTGGACAATCCTATGTGTGCCAAAATTACACTGAAAATCAATTTAGGCTTGTCAATCAGTGCTGCCCACCTACATGACCTTAAAACTACACTTATTAATACAAGGGGTCCTGTTCTATTCAGAAAAAAAACATGCATAATCACTATCCCTATTTCAACTCAACAAAAAAGGTGATACACATTTGCAGGTTTATTTTTTAGTAAATTCCCTGACCAATCAGACTCAATCTGCCTAATTTCAGGATTAAGCAGCTACTGGAATCAGCATTAATATATGCATGATTTATGGTAGCATGTATATCGATCACAGTTTACTGGCAAACCAAACTCTTGTCTCATACACCATAAATATTTGTTTCCTCCATGAATTAACATTCTTGTGAACAGATCTGCTAAATACAAGTCTGAAAGTTCAATGTCTTGTGTCTTGTAACTAATTTATTGCATTTCTTTGAGGTAGTATTGTACACTGTAGATAAAGGACAATTTCCAGGAGGCACTTGATACGATAGTTCATTGAAGATTATTGGAAAAAAATTAATTTTATGGCATAGGATTCACATATGTGCATGGAGGGAAAATTGGTTAGCTAATAGAGAAGAGACAACAGGAAATAATTATGTAATTTTATGCTTGGCAAGATGGCGGGGAGTAAGGAATAACTGAATGGGATTCTGGGAGAAGTTGGCTCAGTCGTTAGGGGCTTGTGCAGGACCCAATACTCAACAAGAGAAAGAGCTGCCAACAGAGGATGGTAGTCGAAAGTGATTGAGGAAGATTCTGGGAAAGGTTTTTCTTCTTACCGTTTCAAATTGAGGCAAGCTCTAGTGGGAGTAGCAATGTTGGAAAGGGTCTGTAAGGTCAAAGCGCTGCTATTCAGGTCAAACTGTGGGCTTTGGTAAGCATTAGGCTTTGCTGAGGAGCATTAAGGTACTGTAAGATAAGGTCTTTACTGGCAGTTAGCAGAGCGGGGCAGAATTTGTTAGGTGCATCCAGGAAGGTGTCTTCAGATAATATGTAGACATTCCAACTAGAGAAGGGGCCATACCAGACTTTGCATTGGGGAACAAGTCTGGCCAGGTGATCAAAGTTTCAATGGGAGAGTATTTTGGCAACAATGATCATAAATCCATAAGTATTATGATAGCTATGAATACAGTTAATAGTGGTTCTCAGTGGAAGTGCTAAATTAGGGGAAGGCTAATTACCAGAGAATTCGCAGGAAATGAAGAAATTTAATCGGGGGTGACAATTTGAGGGTAAATCTACATCTGACACGTGGGAGTCTTTTAAAGGTCACTTGATCAGAGTTCAGGAACCAGCATGTTTCCGTGAGAATGAAAGATAAGGATGGCAAGATTTGTAAACCCTGGATGACAAGAGATATTGAAAGTTTAGTCAAGACGAGAAAGGAATTACATGCAAGGTTTAGGAAACTGAAATCAGACAAAGCCCTTGAGAAATATAAAAGAAGCAGGAAATAACTTCAACAAGGAATTAGGAGGGCTAAAAGGAGCCATGAATTGTCCTTGACAAGTAGAATTAAGGAGAATCCCAAGGTATTTCATACGTATATTAGAAGCCAGAGTATAGATGGGGAAAACTATAGGTCCACTCAAGGACTAAAGAGGGAATTTATGCATGGAGCCAAAGAAGAGAGTGAGGTCCTTAATGAGTACTTTGTATCAGTATTCACCAAGGAGAAGCTTATAGATGATCCTAAAATGAGGGAGGAAAATGTTGATATTCTGGAGCATATCGATATTAAGAAGGAGGTGGTGTCAGGAGTCTTGAAAAATATTAAGATAGATAATTCCCAGGACCCAGTGGGACCTATTCCAAGATACTGAGGGAGGCAAGTAAGGACATTGCTGGGGCCTTGAAATAAATCTTTGTACCTTCTTAAGCCACTGGTAAAGCCACAGAAGACTGGAGAATAGCCAATGTTGTTCCTTTGTTTAAGAAGGTCAACAGGATAATCCAGGAAATTATTGGTTACTGAACCTTACATCAGTAGTAGGGAAATTATGGAGATTATTAGATGCAGGATTTACTCATATTTGGAAAAAAATAGACTTATTAGGGATAGTCAGTATGGCTTTGTGCAGGGGAAGTCATTTCTCACAAATTTGTTTTAATTTTGTGAGAAAGTGATGGATGTGATTGATGAGGGTAGGGCAGTGGATGTTTTTTACATGGGTTTAACTAAATAATTTGATAAGGTCCCTAATGGTAGGCTGGGCCAGAATATTAAGTCACATGGCATCCACGTTGTGTTGGTAAGTTGAATACAAATTGGCTGGGTCATAAAAGACAGAGGGTAGTTTTGGAGGGGTGCTTTTCTGGCTGGAAATCTGTGACTGGTATTGTTCCACAATGATCAGTGCTGGAATCTCTGTTGTTTGTAATACATATAAATGATTTGGATGAAAATGTAGGTGACCTGATTGGTAAGTTTGCAGATGACACAAAATTTGGTGGAACTGTGGATAGTGAGGAAGGTGTTAAAGGATATAGCAGGATATAGATCAGTTGGAAAGTTGGGCAGACAGATGGCAGATGGAGTTTAATCCAGATAAATGTGACATGATGCATTTTGGGAGGTCAAATACAAAAGGAAAGAATACAGAAAATGGCAGGACCCTGAGGAGAATTGATATAGAAAGGGATTTTGGGATGCAAGTCCATAGCTCCCTGGAAGTGACAACACAAGTGAATAAGGTGGTAAAGAAGGCTTCATTGGTCTGGGCATTGAGTATAAAAGTAGCCAAGTCATGTTACAGCTGTATAAGAACTTAGTAAGACCACATTTGGAGTATTGTGTACAGTTCTGGTCACCACGTTATGGGAATGATGAGGAGGATTTGGAGAAGGTACAAAAGATGTTCACCAGGACATTGCCTGTATTGGAATATTAGGTATAAGGAGATGTTGGACAAAGTTTGATTGCTTTTGCCAGAGTATTGGAGGCTAAAGATGACCTGATAGAAGTACATGAGAGGCGTGGAAAGAGCAGATAGTCAGAGTCTTTTCTTTCCCAGGGTGGAAATCTCAAATATGAGGAGGCATAGGTTTAAGGTAAGAGGGGGAAAGTTTAAGGGCGATGTGCAAGACAATTTTATTTTTTTAACACAGAGAGTAGGAGGTGCCCAAAACACACAGCCAGGGGAGGTAGTGGAAACAGATAAGTTAGCAGCATTTAAGAAGCATTTATTCACACATGAATTGGCAGGGAATAGGGGGTATACAGACCATGTGTAGTCAGATGAAACTGTTTAGAATGGCATCATAGTTGGTGCAAACATAGTGGTCCAAAGGACACGTTCCTGTGCTATATGAGTTGTATGCCACAGGGATCAGTGCTGGGCTTCAGATTTTTGCAATTGATATAAGTGACTTCGATAAAGAGACCTAAGTTATTGTTGCTACATTTGCTGATGATACAATGATTTGTAGGAACATATGTTGTGAAGAGAACATAAGTAGGTTACAAAGGTATTTATATAAATTATATGAATGGGCAAAGATTTGGCATGGGTGTGAAATGGTAATAAAATTAAGGTGAATGTGAGTATTGCCTGTGCAGGTGGGAATGTGACCAGGTTCCTGAAGATAGAGGAATAAGTGGAGATCTGAGTGTGTTAATCTCATATATAGTGCTGTGTCAGAAAATGCTGAAAGTCAGAGTGTGGTGTTGGCATCTAAAAGTGTGATGCTATTCATCTTTTCTGCCTTTTTGATGTTATTGAATCTCTTTCAGCATTGAATCCAGGTTTGAGGCACAACATTCCCGCTGGTGTCTTTGCCTACCGCAATATCACATCTACTGGGTGTGAGAGGCTAGATTCTTCAGAAGATAACAGATCACTGCAGTCTCTTAATACTTCCCCACTCACCCTCACCCATCCCAATTTGCAACAACACTAACACTTCATGCTGTCAATGCTACCTACTTACTCGCTCATGAAAACATCCCCTAGTCCAAAAATAATAGCTGCTGCACATACTTTCATCTTCCATAATACTGTGCGCAGATCTGAGCAACACACCATTGAAAGGATATATTGGACGGTTTACAACGTAGGTTTATAAGAATGATACCTGGACTTCAGGAGTTGAGTTGTGAAGCGAAATGATACAAGTTAGGCATCTTTTTTCTCTGGAATTAGGCAGTTTAAAAGGTGATTTGATCAAAGTCAATTATCTATTTATAGGAAAAAACAGGGTGGATAAAGATAAATTATTTCGATTGTTTGGAGATTCTTGAACTGAGGTTTTCAGTGTAAAAATTAGGACTAGACTGTTCAGAAGAGTTGTTAGGAAGTATTTTTACACTCAAAGACACAGAAAAGGTTTGGAACTCTCTTCCACAAATGGCGGTTTAATGCTAGATCAGTTGTTAATGTTAAATCTTAGATTTTTTTTGTCAGCAAAGGTATTAATTGGTATAAACCAAAGGCAGGTATGGAGTTAGGCTACACTTCAGCCATGATCTCATTGGATGGCGGAATAGGCTCAAGGACTGGATGACTATGTAAAACCTGCACCCCCCCCTCTCAAAATGAGGAAATCCACTGACAATAAGGCAGAATATGTCCAAATGGGTGTTTTGCTGTGCATCTTTCATGAAGCAGAGGATCATGATTCTGACTGCCCTGAGCAGGATCAGGACTGGAACTGGAGACTGTCCTTTACTTACTGCACTGGGATCCCCTGAGTGAAGGCTATGCCCCTTGACTGGACTGAGGCCTGCTCACAACTATGGCAAGTTTCCTGGACTTGTCACTGTGGTAAATGGCACAATAATATAGCAGTCAATGAACCAGATATCTCTTGCTGAGGGGCAAGGCACAAAAATGCATTGCAATGCAACATATTAATGCTGCAAGTGCCCAGATAGGCATGGAATGAATGACTGCTATGACAGGGAACGTTGAGCGCAAAGATGCATCCTGGTCCAGTCCATGAGCTGAGTGCATGTACCTGAGTGCACAGTGAACTTGTTGCAGGATTACTATGATAGTTTCCAGAGCAGTCCAAGGTGCACCATTGAAATGCAGAAATGTCCTGTAAGTGGATAAGGGATGTGTCATGAGGTTTCATAGAGGCTGGCATAAGTTGGATAACAATGTCCATGGACGTACGGCCGATGGCCATGTAGCATGCTCAAGATTTCAGTGTCCACTTACCAAAATAGATGTCTCTTGGACCAAGAGGCAAGTTGAACCCGCTCAGCATCTGCTGTGGTTTCCATGTTGAGGGTTCCCAATGAATAGTTTTTTTATGGTGAGTTTGGCAAAATCACACCCTGTATCAAGTATGACAATTAACAAGGGTTTTAACATGCAAAAATGATTCCCAGTTGAGAACTTGATACTCCTTAGCAAGAATCTTGCCGCTCCATTTGGGAAAAGCACCCAAGATGATGTGAGATTGTCTGGAATTCGAGATGGGCCTCACCGATTTTACCACTTGTCTCACCATAATCAAAATTTCTCAGAGCCTGATAAAATTCCTCCCAATGTCTCTGATATAATAAGTGAGACAAAGGAATTCTATATGTGAAAAAGAGAAATATTTGAAACTAAATACTTGTTACCTGACTGATTGATGTTCAAAGCTACTTATGCCAATAACAAAGTCCTAAAGATCTTACCACTGTTTGTGGCAGCCATGACATAAAATAAAACAGTAGAGAGCACAAAGTGATAGCTATAATGGATAGGGATATTCATCTGGGTTCCATTTGCAATTATAAATGATTTAGTTCAGGCTTGATTTATCACAAATTTATAATTTGTATGAGTGAATGGGTGGAAAAAAACAAGCCTGATAAACCTTGTGCATTTTACACTAAATTTGGCCAAACAATGCATAAAGCAATTATTTCCTTAACATTTTCACTGTGATAAGCTCAAGAAGTAGGTGCAGGGATCGCAATGCTCGATTAACCTGCATCCATTTTTCACAGTGCAGGCAGCTTGCAAACTGTATTGGCTGCTAATTTAAGTGTCAGCTCCATACAGCCCAGAGCTAAATGTGTGCTGATTTCTGAAGAAGGGTCCCGAACCGAAATGTCAGCTTTCTTGCTCCTCTGACGCTGCCTGGCCTATTGTGTTCCTCCAGCTCCACACTGTGTTGTTGCTGATTTTCTGCATGCCTCAGTAGTAGGCCCAAGTCAGTGTGAGGTTAGCACTACTTAAAGATAACCTGCATTATTTATATTAAAAAAAACAGAAAATGCTGGACACACTCACCAGGTCTGATAGTATGTACTGGGAGGGACAAACAAAGTTAGTGGCAAAGGTTTTTTTGCTATCGAGACAAATAGCTCGAAATTTCCCAGCTTGTGACACCTGCCTCAGAAAACAGCCCACTGAATGTTGGCAATCTTCACTCCAGAACAATGGATATGCAACAGAAGCAGGCTATCAGGCACAGAAGCAGACACTAAAAGAACACTGGACATGGAGAGCAGCAAGTGGTAAGGCACGCTAGTTGGAATACTCAATCCCATGTTGAACACTACAAGTTAAATACTTTTAGACTAAATCAAGCCATACACTTTCTAGTTATAGTTTCAGTTCAAACATGAACACACCATAACGTTCAGCCACCTTCTGACAGACACTTCTTTAGGTGCATTGAAATATTCTTTTGGTAAAACAAAAAAAAATGAACAAATTTAAGCAGTCTGTTAGGGCATTGTAACTCCAAAGAAAACAAGAGGATCAAATTAAAGTGTCAACAATGAGGGAAGCAATGCTTTCCATCTCCTCTTATCCCATCGATGATGAAAAGCCACAAGTGTGCTAGTGGACACTGCGTACTCCCACTCTAAGGACACCTACATATGGACATAATATTTATTTCACAATCAGCCTGCTCAGATAAGTTATTACACCCTCCTGGAACTGGTGGGACACTATTTTACAGAAAAGGAAAAATCAGATCTTCTGGGAATGGAAATTAAGCCTCTGTGGTTCTGTGAAAATCTCGTAAACATGCAACATTGGCTGACACAACGTTCCCACACAATGGTATACATTATAACAGCATAGACAGAGGTTGGCCTGACTCAGCTGACTCTGCATATTTGCTCAGGACTTTGAAACTTATGCTTGTAAGTTACCCGACATAAGTAGGAAGAAGAGTCTTAGAGTGCTAAAGTCATAAAGCATGGAAACAGACCCATAGGTCCATCTCATCCATGTTGACCAAGTTTCTCAAACTAAACTAGTCCCACTTGCTTGTGTTTGGCCCATATCCCTTTCTTATTCCTATTCACTCATGTACCCATCCAAATGTCTTTTAAATGTTGTAACAGTATCTGCATCTATTATTTCCACTGGCAATTCATTCCACATACGGACCATCCTCTGTGTGAAACTGTTTTCTAACTGAGGAAGGGCTTCAGAAATCTGAAGCACAAAGGGGTTTATGAGTCCTAGTTCAAGATTCTCATAAGGTTAACATGCAGGTTCAGTTGGTCGTCTGGAAGGTAAATGCAATGTTAGCTCTCATTTTGAAAGGGCTAGAATACAAGAGCAGGGATGTACTGCTGAGGCCAGACAAGGGTCTGGTCAGATGGCTGGAGGGTGAAACGGCAGCAGGAATGCCAATGTCAGTCATGTGCCTCCTCTAAGCGAGAGAGACAATTTAATTCAAGGGATGAAGTTTGGAACCGGAACCATGGGAATGGCCCTGTATGGGTGCAAGGTGAGGAAGACGCAAGATCAGGTTCTGTGACTTACAATGTCTATGTAGGTAATACAGTCCTGAACAAACACATGGATCACCTGAAAGCGGTTACTTCATAAACGGGGCAGGAACAAAACATACCCAGCCCCTCAGAAGAGGCAGAAGGTCTGGCAGAAACCACAGATGCTCCCCCTCCACCTAGTATCAAGGAGACTTCAGAGTCTGAAATGGATGCCGCCTTGATACTGTTACAATGGAAGAAGAGGAGGAATCTCTCCCAAGATGTTCCGGACGCAAGAGAAGGGCCGCGGTCCGGTACACACCACCTGTGTTTGAGTCCGAGTCAGAGGAACCAAACCTGGGGGCAAAAGAGTCACAATAGAAGCTACAAGCCAAAGACCAGGCCTACTTTACTGGACTTGGCGGGGGAAGAGATGTAGTAATTGGAATTAGATGGACCTTGTTGACTACGAGGTTCTTGATTGGGGTTGTTAACCTGGGCCAGCCAGGGAGCCCTGGCTGATCAATGTTACCAGGAGATTAGAATCTCCTCCATTGAGGACTGATTCTGAGCTGGCCAGCCATAGCTAGTGTTTGTGCACAAGTAAGTAAAGGGGAACTCGGTGACAGGAATTGACCTCTCTGGGGTTATTTCTAAAAGAAATAGTTAGATTTATACATCATTTGCAACATGAGCCACTTGAATTGTATACTTTGCTGTTTATGCAGTTAGTATACCTTTCCATCTTCATTGAGGAAAAAAATGCACTTGACTGTGCACCTGAAGCTGAGTTAAACTGACCTTTGTACAACAGTGTACCTCTGCACAATGACCTGATTGGTCATTTCGCTGTTTTAAGGTGTCTTCTTAAACTTGCTGTTTTTCCTTCAATTAGAACTTATATCTGCATAGTTTATTTAATGAAGCAAAACATGCTATGGTGTTTTGCACAATGCCATCAAATAAAATTGGATATAGAGCCACAAAAGGAGTTATAAGGACATGAAATCAAAAGTCTTTTCATGAAGTAGAGGAGAAAGACAGAGAGAGAAAGAGACTTGAGTGCTTTCAAGGCAAAATCCCAAAGTTTAGGGCCTAAGCAGCTGAAAACATGGTGGCCTGTTTAAAATTACATAAGTAGAAGATGTGAGTTATATGCAGTTACATAATTATTAAAGAAAGACTTTAAGTTGATGGACATCCAATATGCCAAACTGGTAACTTATTTTGGTGTTATGCTCCAAATTAATAATTCAAAGACAGTGTATCTATTTATAATGAAAGAAACGTAAAGATTTTCAAACCTTCGCCCAGTCACTTCACTGATTTAAAAAGAACTGTTCTTTGTGCTAAGTGTTGTGTTACAATTGGAAATCATCTAAAAAATGTTTGGCAACATTCACGTACATTAAAAAGTAATTTTTTCAGAAGTTGTGATTAACATATTTGAGCACTATGTGTCAGCATTTTCTTCAACTCTTAACTTCAGAATTCCATTTTATCCCTCAACAATCAAATTCTACATGACCACATTACCAAACTGAGAAGAAGTAAAAGGTCAAACACCTTGGAGAACACATAACAGCAGATAAATATGAAGTGTTAATATGTTAGAGCATGACATCCAAATGTGTCACCAAGCATACCTACAGCAATAGGCTGTAATTCCCACGGATGTTGGGGTCCCTCTATCTGGTATAAAAGACTAGGGCTCTTGTGCTGAGACATGCATGCACCTTTTTAAGGGGGTGAATTTTAAACTTCTGTCAATCACTGCAACCAACTGGGGATGTGCTGTAGTAGTCCCATGACTCTGTACTTAGAATACAGCAACAACTGTGTCCATTCAGCCTTCCAGTTAACATTGTATTTATATAGGCTTTGCTTCAAAGAAACAATACTTTTTTGCTTTATCACTCCTTGCATATGATTGGTGCATTTATGAATAAAAGAAGAATGTAGCATGTTGGCAAACTAACCTTTGCAGATTTGACTGCAAAGTATAAAAGCCTCAGTCTTTTCACACACAGTAGAAGAATTAGACTGGTAGGAAACAATATTTAAGTAGTGACAAAATATAAGTGACTTCATAACACTATATAAGTGCTATACACGATACCTTTGTCTGGGACATTGCTCATTCCTCCAGCAGCCAGGCGTTTGGTCCCATTGGAGAGGTTAAACCTACAATAAGCATCAATTACCTCATTGGATTGCTTGTTGAGTCATTTTACTTAATTGTGATGATTTCTTGGAAAGAATGTCTTTATTTCACCATTTCAAATTACTTAATGTAATTACTTAAAGGAATCAGAACTTCACAGCACCATAAAAGAGAACTCCATTTATCTCTACTTTAAAACCCATGTTCCCAAAAAATATTATGAAGATCCATCACACTTCTGAAACCCTCCCAAAAACGGCAAAATTACTTTTAAGAAGCAATTTCACTTTCTATCATATGTCCCTTGATTCACCAATTGTACTTCACATTGACAATAGTAATATATTTGCATTAAGTTCAAGGATTTTCAAAAATCATATTCTAAGTAAGTTCATTTTGACAACACGTTCATTTTTTCATATTTGCTCTCGACTGAGCATCTGCAATAATATCGCTTTTTTGTACAATATAAATAATTTTCAAATTATATGGTTGCTCAATTAAACTTCGATATCTCAGATTTTCATAATGAAAATATTCCAGAAAGGCTAATGGATTGTAGTTTGTGTAAGTTTGGCAGAGATTAAATACGCAGACTTCAGAATGTTGAAAAGCCAATTCTAGGCTTAGTGTCTCATTCTTCATCTTTGAATTTCTGTTGGCATGCATTTAGATTGCAGATGAAGTAACTGACTAGCCATCCAAACCCCATCTCATCTTCCTGTTCTAAACTTGTACCAACAACAATGTCACAGGCATCAACAATCAGTTTAAACTGTTTATAATTTGGTGCTGCGAAGATTTGGTGTGGTGTTCGTCTATGCATCTGTAATAACTTTAGTAATTTGATAGTTTTAGAACATAGATCATAGAACAGTACAGCACAGTACAGGCCCTTCAGCCCATGATATTGTGCTGACCTATTATCCTACTAAGATCAATCTACTGTGCATACACTACATTTTACTATCTTCCATGTGCCTATCCAAGAGTCGCTTAAAAGTCTCTAAATTATCTGACTCAACTACCACTGCCGGCAGCGCATTCCACACACCCACCACTCTCTGTGTGAAGAACCTACCTCTGACATCTCCCTTATACCTTCGTCCAATCACGTTAAAATTATGCCCCCTCGTAACAGTCATTTCTGCCTTGGGAAAAAGGCTCTGACTATCCACTCTATCTATGCCTCTCATCATCTTGTACACCTCTATCAAGTCACCTCTCATCCTTCTTAGCTCCAATGAGAAAAGTCCTAACTCCCTCAACCTTTTCTCATAAGACCTGCCCTCCAGTCCGGGCAGCATCCTGGTAGATCTCCTCTGCACCCTCTCAAAAGCTTCCACATCTTTCCTTTAATGACGTGACCAGAACTGAACACAATATTCCAAGTGTGGTTGAACCAGAGTTTTATAGAGCTGCAGCGTAACCTCACGGCTCTTAAACTCAATTCCCCTACCATAGTTTTCTTCTGTAATAATCTCAAACCAGTCTCATTAACCAGACAACATGACAATATGGTGCCCTCTCATCTGATGTTAGCTCTATTCAGCATCTTGTTGAGGTGGAAGCACTCACCACTGCCAGGATATGCAAGTATCCCTGGCACTGGCCTCACACATATAAACTGCACATTTCTACACTTATCACTGTTCAAGCATCAGGCCGCACAGCTTTCTTATTCTTAGCCACATCTCATTTTCCACTTTCTACATCACTGGTACACATTCATCAATGCCCACCATAGTCCAGCACCTTTATCAATGTTTAATAAAGGACCATCATATACAAAGTGTTTTCAATTTCTCCAGAACATGCACTTGTATTCACAAACACAAAAAGTGGGCAGAAATCAAGCAGAAATCTCTTCTTCTGCCCTTCTTCTGCACTTCTGCCCTCATATCCCCTCCCTCCAACAAAAATAAAGATGGAATCCCCACCACCATCCTCATATATTACCCCACCAACTTCTGCATCCAGCGTATCATTGACCGCCATTTCTGCCACCTACAATCTGACCCTATGACCAAAGAGATATTTCCCTCCCCACCTCTATCTGCCTTTCATAGGGATCGCTCTCTTCGTAACTCTCTCATCCACTCCACACTCCCCACTAACCCCACCACACCCGGCACCTTTCGCTGCAACCGCAGGAAGTGCTACACCTGCCCCTACACTTTCCCACTTCATCTCCATTAAAGGCCCAAAGCAAACCTTTCATATCAGACAGGAGTTCATCTCTACATCCGCCAACTTGTTCTACTGTGTTTGCTGCTCCCAGTGTAGCCTCCTCAACATTGGTGAGACCAAGCATAGACTTGGAGACCATTTCATAGAGCATCTGTGCTCTGCGTGCAACAAGCAACATCATCTTCCAGTTGCCAACTGTTTTAACTTCCCCTCCCCTCCCACTCCCTGGGCGACATGTCTATCCTGGGCCCCCTCCAGTGTCACAATGACACCACCATAATACCTCATATTCTGCCTCGGGAGCCTACAGCCCGATGGCCTAAACGTGGAATTCACTAGTTTTAAAACCTCCCCACCCCCAGCCTCATCCCACGGCCAACTCTCCCTCTCGTCCCCGCCTCCTTAACCTGACACAACCCGTCCATCTTCTCTCCCACGTATCCGCACCACCCATCCCACTGACTGATCCCGACAACTCCCTACCTGCACTCACCTATCGCCATCCCATCTACCTTCCCCAGCCTCACCCCTCCTCTATTTATTTCTGAGCTCCCATCCCCCTCCCCATTTCTGAAGAAGGGTCCCACCAGAAATGCCAACTTTCCAGCTCCTCTGATGCTGCCTGGCCTGCTGTGTTCATCCAGCTCCACACTGTGTTATCTCTGACTCCAGCATCTGCAGTTCTTGCTAAGCAGAAATTACTGTTGCCGTTCAGATCAAAAATGTAGGCCTTTACAGTGCTAACAATCTTACAGTCAGTCAATGAATTATTACTGCACCCAAGCCTGACCAACTCAAGCCAGCCATGAATTAGCACCCAATGCTACTGCACGGTATCATGCAGAATGTGATTTTCCCACCTACTTAACATCTTCATTTTTCTCCTCAGAAGACTGCTCCCATTCTCCCAGTTCATCACATTTACCAGATATGATTCTCTTCATCTCTCTCTCTCAGACACACAGAGGCTAATTCACTGTCTTGAATTACTATGCAGCTGTTAAAATAGCTTAAGAGTTCTTCCAGCTCTGTTGGTCTCGGGGCAGCCGAAAGCTAAACCACCCTTCTGTTTTGTGAGAACATTTTCTTCTAACTCAACTTGTTTCTATGACCTGCCCAGCTGTAGTTTTCTTGTCATTATAAAAATTCAAGTCAACAATAATCAGCAATGATCTTATCAGGTAGCTTGTTAAGTCATCTAGCTTGTCACATAATTTTTTATGCTATTTTTAGGGTGACTTTTCAAAATGACTTTCTGACCCTTTCTTACAAAATTGAGAATGTTTCAGCACCGAAAATCAAACTGCAGTTACCTCAAATTTAGATTCTAAGATCTCCAAAAATAATTCATTATAAACATTTCATCACAAGTTCAATGATTTGTACATTAAAATGCCTTCCTGGCAGTTTTGGCAAGTGCATAAGCAGGTAAAGGGTTCAATGGAATGACCGAGTTGCCTCCTTCTCTCCATTTCACCTGAAAAACTGTCACAGTTAGAAGTTCTGGTATCCAGCTACTAAAAAACCATGATGTTCCCATCTTTATGTGTATGTGTGGTATGAATCATGCAAAATGTTAGCTCTCCGTTAAAATAAGTTGGTGAACACCACGTAAAGTTAATAAACAGAGGCAGTATCTAAGGTTTTCATTGAAATGTTAGCCTGAATTTTTACTCAGGGCAGGAGTTAGCAGGTGGGGAAAAAGACAAGCAGCAATCCTCCATGATACTGATAGTGCAAAGACCAGCAATTTTAACTTGTGGACTTCATTTTAATATAATGGATAGATTGCCAACATAGTTACGCCAGGAAATAAGCAGCATGTCAATTTCTGCAATGATTTCCAAGCTTTATTGAAAGCATGAATGGACCTCTTCAAGGGAGGTTGCATTTTCTGCTCTGTTTGAACTTTAGTGGATAGAATTCCATTGCTGTAAAATCATCACAATGCTGCCACAGGTTTCAAATGCTTCACTCGGCTGATGGAAAAATATGCTGTATTTCTCAGAATATCTAGGCTAAGTGTGCGGAGCAAGCGGGACGAGTCCTGTGGCAGAATGAGCACAGGTAGAGTCCCACGATGGAACAAATAGGCTATTCCCAGATTGGCAGCGAAGCAAGTCCTGGATAGAATTTTCAATTACTATGGGTCACGATTTCAAGGTGAGAGGGGAAAAATTTAAGGGAAAAATACCTAGAAAGTTCTTTACGCAGAGTGTAGTGGATGTCTGGAATGCGTTGCCAGCGGAGATGGTAGAGGCGGGCATGATAGCCTCATTTAAGATGTATCTAGACAGATACATGAATGGGCAGGGAGCAGAGGAATACAGATCCTTGGAAAATAGGCAACAGGTTTAGATAGAGGATCTGGATCGGCGCAGGGTTGGAGGGCTGAAGGGCCTGTTCCTGTGCTGTAATTTTCTTTGTTCTTTGGAAGCCAGCACGTGGATGCAGCATGGTCTCATGCTCTGGGGCCTGCAGGCACAGACTGGAACTTAAGTACTTATGGTCACTTATTATCATTCTGGACTTTTTCACTGTTTCATGCTAATCTATATTCTTTTTTACTCTGTAACAACACTAGTTCTTTTACTCTGTAAGATTTGTACCTTGGTACTTGTACCTAAGATGGCACCATTAAAGGCAGCCATTGTAAAAATTTTTCATTGTATTCCTGCGCTTCTACACTCGAATACATGTGACAATAAAGGATATTTTATTCGAACTACAAGCTTCTGTGGGGAAAAAAAAATTAAGTGTGAACAAAGATTCACTGAAACCTTTATAAATAAGGCATAAATAAATAAGATAGATAAGTTTAAACATCAATTGATCAATACTGTTCTTGAAACTTCCAATTTTTTCAGTTAAATACGTCAAAACATTTCAAAGTGCAAATTAGTTTTATTCAGTGAATTTAAAGTTCAAAAGAAGAGAGTGATAAATAGACCATACATAAAGTTTAAAGTCTTATTACATAGTGTCCTTGAACAAGGTGTTAGTTGTCTGTTGTCAACATACTAATCAATACAATAGTTTCTTCTATTTGCTTCTGGTAACAATGGGAAAATAAGTTAATTGCAGGATATTTTCCTCTTTCACTGTGATTCTTCCTATATTCCTTCCTGTAATCTGCCAAAAATAACTCAGATTGGCAAGTATAGGGACTGGAAATCCTTACATTTGAGGAAGTTAATGGGATTTTCTGCAGCACTTCATAATGCACCCTGCCCAAAGGGAAATCCAATAAGCTCGTAAAACTAGATCTCAGACTGTGATGTCAAAGGTGAAGATTTCACCAACTCTCTTGAAAAGCATGCTAATCGCTTGACAAATCTGTACTTTGGCTGATGTCACAGAATTGTCCCCTAACCAATGAAACTACCCATAAAACTTGAGCGTTGTTCTCTTCTTCATAGCCACAGAAACAACTGTGTGATAAATGAATATGGCTGCCAGCTCTCATGAAGTAGGTGGGAGTGATGTCCTTTTGCTTATTTAGTGCATTGCACATTTCTTATACATAGTTACAATCGATTATATAGAAGGGTCTGAGAGATTGTGTGCGCTGGGAGGTAGTAGCCGGTAGAGTTGAAATGCACTCTAACACATTGTGTTGCCCTTTCTATGCTGTTCATTCTTCCTCACCATGAGAATACCATACAATGGTGTACTATAAGGACAATATAAACATTCAAATTAGCAGGTGTTGACCCTAAGATGTTTTTGAAATAGTCTAATGAGCCAGGAGATAACGAAGGAAAGTGTAGGGCCAATTAGAAACCGACAAGTTAACTTGTCTGTGGAAGAGGAAGACATGGATATGGTTTTCAATAAAATATTTGCACCTGCTTTCACAACAGAGATGGTGCAGAAATTGCGATCTGCAAGGAAAAGAAGTCTCAGATATTAAATTGATTGATTTTATTGTCATGTGTTCTGAAATACAACGAAAAGCTTTCTTTACAAGAGGTACGGGCAGATCACAGCAAGTAAAGAATGTACAGATCAAAAAGACTTAGAGGCATACAGGCTACATTGCAGATTACATTTTTCGAGGCTAGAGTCCATTCGACAATCTGATAATGGCTGAAAAGAAGCTGTACCTGACCCTGCTGGTGAGTGTGTGTGTGTTTGGGCTTCAGAATCTTCTGCCTCACAGAAAAGGTTGTAGGAGGTCATTACCAAGCTGCCAAGGGTCTTTGATAATGCTGGCCACCTTTCCGTGGCAGCGATCCATGTAAATAGAGTCCATGGATGGAAGGCTGGCTCTGTGATGGTCTGGGCTGTGCGCACCACCTTCTATAGTATCTTATGGTCCTGGGCAGAGCATAATGGCATAAATATAATGAGACAGAAAATATTAAGAAGTTGAGGATCTTCAAAAGTAGGTAAATTATGAGACTCAGATGAAATTTTAGTAAAGACAACCAAGAGAAATTAATGGTGAGTCTCACCGTCAATTTCCAAATCTCTCTGGCTACAAGTGTGGTGTCAGAGGATTGGAGACTGCTAATAGTTATACTATCAGTCAGCTTAACCATGGTAAATTATTGGAAAACTTCAGAGGACAGTACAAGTTATATTTAGAAAGACAAGCATCAATCACAAGCAGGCATCATGAATTTGTTGATCAAAGATTGTTTTGATGATGTACTGATCTAAGTTAGATTTTCCTAAGCAGGGACATCAATAATCAAGGGGCAGAGGTATAACGTAATTTGCAGAAAGATAAGAGAGGAGTTGAGAAGAAATCTTTTGACCAAGAGAGTTAATTGGAGTCTGAATTCACTGCCTGAAAAGGTAACTGAGGCAAAAACCCTCATTGTATTTAAAAGCTATTTGGATACGCACTTAAATACAATATCATCCGAGCAATGAAGCAACAGTTGGGAAATGGGATTAGACCGGATATCTCTCTTTCACTTGTACAAACACAATGGCCCAAGTGATCTCCTCCTGTGTGGTAAGTTTTCTGTCTCTATGTTTTTCCTCAGAATCGCTTGCTTTGAAGAAAGGCAATTTTAATTCCTCAGTTAAACTCAAAATTAAGTTCTGGCACATGTAGGTGAAAAAGCCAAATAAATGAACTGAAAAAAAGTAAGTTCCAACTGCAGAATTGACTAGGATTGTGTTATTTCTCACAATCAGTATGCCAGTATCTTTGAAGAAACATGACCATAATATCATCATTATATCATTGCATATAACTGGAATTATATAAAAGCCTCAAGTGCCAAACACTTGGGGTCTGTTGAATTATGGAGCTCTAATGGAAGCTTACTGGTCTTTGTAACCAATAGATTAATGTGAGCCCAGATACTGATGTGCGTGTGGATATCATATTTTATGACTGCACTCATTAGGACTAGGACGCAAGAAACATACTTGGTAAAAGAGACATCATTTGATATAGCGTGAGAAGAGGATGCTAAGTGGTCCATAACTGTCATGGAGATGCAGCAAGATCAGTTAATTGTCAATCATAGTTGTCAGACCAGGCAGGTAAGCTCTGAACGGTGAGGCTCTTGCCATGGCAACACAACAGAAATTGGCAGTCTCCATAACCCTGTTTTGCCATGTAAAGGTTGCAATGCATGCATGAATCCCTTTTGTGTGTTGGGTGGGATGATAGGAGGGATGAATCCAGTTGGTAGCTGGAAGGGTATGTCAGTAGGTGGAATGGAAAGGAGGTGGGGCTGGAAAGGGAGCCGGGGGATGGTTGGGAAGGTTATTTGAAATTGGAGAACTCAATGTTGAGTCCTCTGGGCTGTATGGTGCCCAGGCAGAAGGTAAGGTGTTGTTCTTCAAATTTGCATTGAGAGTCGCTGCGACACTGGAGGAGGCTGAGGATGGACATGTCAGAGGGGGAGTGGGCGGTGTAGTTGAAATAGGCAGTGATCTGGAGGTTAGGCTGGCAATTATGGGCCAGGCAAAGATGCTCAGCGAAGCAGTCACTTAGTCTATGTTTTGTCTCACTGATGTAGAGAAGACCACATCGGGAGCACTGGATGCAGTAGACTAGGTTGGAGGAGATGCAGGTGAAGCTCTGTCTCACCTGGAAGGACTGTTTATGGCCCTGGATGGAGCTAAGGGAGGTGGTGTATGGGCAGGTATTGCATCTTTACAGGGGAAAGTACTGGGGTGGGGGATTGGCATGGTTAGTGGGGACCATGGTGTGAACTAAGGAATGGCCCTTATAGGGAGTAAAGATGGGTGGGGAGTGGAAGATGTTCCAGGTAGTGGGTCTAATTGGAGTTGGCAGAAGTGTTTGAGGATGATATGTTTGATGCGGAGGCTGGTGGAGTAGAATGTGAGGACAAGGGGAATCCTATCTTTATTATGTTTGGAAGGGGGTGTGGGTGGTTTAGAGCTGTGGAGCAGGGAATGGAGGAGGCGCGGTGGAGGGCTGTCTGGAAGACAGAGGGGGAAAAGAGCATTGTTTGAAAAAGGAGGACATCCGGGATGCTTGGGAGTGGAACGTTTCCCTGTCAGAATAGATGTGACAAAGATGGAGGAATTGGGAAAACAGGATGGATTTTTTTGTAAGATACAGAGTTGGAGAAAGTGTAGTCTCGGTAGCTACGGGAGTCTGTGGGTTTGTAGTAAATGTCGGTCCATAAACTGTCACCAGAAATGGAAATGGAGAAGCCAAGAAAGGGGAGGGAGGTGTCTGAGATAGACCAAGTGAATTTGAGGGCAGGTTGGAAGTAGTTAGTGAAGTTGAAGAACTGTTCCAGTTCAGCCTCGGTGCAGGATGCAGCACTGATGCAGTCATTGATGTAACGCCAGAAAAGTTGGGGAACAGTACCGGTTTACATTCTGAAAAGGGACAGTTAACTGTTCTTGCTGTATCTCCAATGAACAAATCAACGCACTGTTTTCATTCTATATGATTTGGTGTCACTTTGAAGTGTATTAATTTGTCCTAGTTGTGATGATTACAAGATAAAAAGCTTCGACATCTTTCCATTTTTGCATTATTTAAGTTCTAGGTACATGTAATATTTGTATGAATTAGTGACCTGTAATATGTGTCTATGAATCCTTCAATAGCGTGCTATCCATGCCTAGTTCCTTATACTATGAGGGATAACATCAGCAATGTCTTGTCAGGTAAACGTATCCTAATGAATTCTGGTGGAACTATTCAATTGAATTCTAGAATTATTACTCCCCAAAAACCACTGATTTTGGGATTAAGTGAAGTTTTCAACACTGAAATCAATCTTATGTAAGTCCTTCAAAGGATATAGAATGAAGATAGATAAATGGAGTTGAGGAATAGCTTATAATCAATTTGAAAGGTAGAAGGGGCTCAATTGCATCCTCCTATTTCTGTGTTCCTAAGTAAACACACAAGAGCACCTTACCTCCATGTGTTTCAGCTGTTCCTTGCAAAACCTGCACCATATAATTCTCAGTCTGAGTTATCCTTAATAGATCTTGAGTGTGAAAGCAGGAAATACAAAGCTGCTGCACCGCTTGTCTCCATTATAATGTATCTAAATTAGCTCACTCAGGACTAGATGGTGGGCAATCACCATGAAGAGCTCGAATGCTTGAAGGGAGAGTAATTCTCACTTGCAGCTTTCATTTAATTTTGCTGCTGAAGTTACTTGCTGTAATTAACCACTGAAATAATTCTGCAAACTGCGTGCAATTTCTTGTCTCGTATTTTACATAGAACCTGTGTTCCCTACTTTTCTGATCCTAATTGAATTATTTTCCATCTTATGAACTCAGCGTGTTGAGTCTGGATTAGCTGAAGTAAAAAGAGATATCTGAAAAGACAAGGTTACAGATTTCAAATTAGGAGCTGTTGCAATATTTTCTGTATTAACATATTCCTCTCACTTCAGAATAGATATTGTGTCAAGTTCATAAACATTATTTATGTATTGCTCCAGTTATTTCAAGGTTCTTTTCCAATATTGTCTGATGTGATAGTTAATGTAACATATGTTTGATTAATTGCCTAGCCACTTATTTTTGAGCATGAGATACAAGACTGGAATCACACTGCCAAGTTTGTATCAATTCATAGATGATACAGCTTCTTATCAACACTGAAGTGGTAATACAATGGTGGTATACTTGCGATAATGGTGTATGGATGCAATGTTGCACTGGGATGCAACAAGTTGTGTCTTGACATATTTCAAGACAACACATGCCAGCTGCTGAAAATAACCTTGTTTTTGGGAAGATAGAAACTTCACATGAACTAACACTGTAAAAAGGCACATAATTATTAATCATCCCTCCACTTTTAGCTTTATGATCTCCAGACATAAGGCAGCAGCAGGGTAATGGAAAATCTACAACCAGTTCCCAACACTGAAAAGTAAACTCCTAAAAAAAGGATAATTTTCCAACTTGATTCATTGTGTTAAAAGGAAAAAAGACTGAATTATGTGAATGGTCAATGTTTTCATGTATATTATGAAATTTGACCAAGTGCTAAAGCATTACACAATGATGCCTTTCACCGTGCCATAAAAGAAAGTGACTAGTTTCTAGAAGTTTAATAAGGATTCTCATCTTCATAAATAGATTATAGTCTTGATTTTTCAATGCAATACTGTCAATCTGGTGAGAATGATTAGAAGTGCGGGTATATAAGATAATGAAAAACAGAAGCAGATTAGTTCCCTTGAGTTCTTGGTACCACCAGAAGTAAAATCATGGTTGATCTTTTAACTTGATTCCAACTTCCCACCCTATTCCAAAACACAATGTGGTCTCCTCTACATTAGGGAAACGAAGCGTAGACTGCACCGCTTCACAGAACATCTACGTCTGCCTACAAAAAGATGCTGAGCTTCCAATTGCCTGCCACTTTAACACACCACAGCGTTCCCTGGCCAAAATCTCTGTCTCAAGCCTGCTGCAGAGTTCCAGCAAAGATCAGTGCAAGCTGGAAGAATAACATCTCATTTTCCGCTTGGGGACCCTGAAGCGCACCTTGTGATCACATAGTCTGCTGTTGCACCCTACCTATTGTTAGCCACTACCAGTCTTCATTAACAGCTACTGACTCTACCAACCAGATCATTGTCCATTACTTTATCCAACTGTTCTTCTCTCTCTTTGTGCCCTAACCCCACCTATCATTTACTCCTTATCCCCTCCCCCCACCCTATCTCCTGGATATAAACTGACATTTTCCTAGCTACCATTAGTTCTGAGGAAGGGTCACCAGATCTGAAACATTAACTCTGATTTCTCTTCATAGATGCTGCCAGACCTGATGAGCTTTTCCAGCAACTTCTATTTTTGTTTCTGATTTACAGCATTTGGAGTTTTTTCAGTTTCTATTCCAAGTCCCTTGATTTCCCTGTTTGACTTACAGCACATTTTTACGTATGTCTGATGATGTCGTTTTTATGTCCTCTTATACTCTTCTTTGAACCAGTGTCGATCTCCTGGCTTGGTGCTTAGAGTAGAGAGAGGGATATACTAGGCCATGAGGTTGCAAATTGTAACTGCTGATGGCCTACAGCATTCCATGGATACCCAGTCTTGAGTTTGTAGATCTATTCAAAATCTATCCCATTCAACATATTGGCAGTGCCACACAACACGATGGATGGTCTCCTCAAATTGAAGATGGGAATTTGGTTCCTCAAAGACAATGTGGTAGTCACCCCAATCGATACTATCATGAACAGATGCATCTGCTACAAGAAGACTAGTGAGGAAAAGGTAATATTTTTTCCCTTATTGGTTCTCTCACTGCCTGCTGTAGGCCAGCTATACCCTTTGGGACACAGCCAGCTCAGTCATTAATGCTGCTCCTGAACCACTTTTTGTGATGGACATTGAAATCCCCCAAACAGAGTACATTCTGTGAGTTTGCCTCCGTCAGTGATTCCTGCAAATGGTGTTCAACGTGGAGGCGTACTGATTCATCAGTTGAGAGGGAAAGTCTGTAGATAACGTTCTGCAGAGCTTTTAAACGTAACATATGAACATACAAATAGGGAACAAAAGTAGGCCATTCAGCTCTTCAGTCCTGCTCTGCCATACAATTCAGGTTCATAGTTCCTTGAAAGTGGAGTCGCTGGTAGATAGGATAGTGAAGAAGTCTTTAGCATGCTTGCCTTTATTGGACAGTGCACTGAGTATAGGAATTGGGCGGACATGTTGCAGCTGTACAGGATATTGGTTCAGCCGCTTTTGGAGTATTGTGTGCAATTCTGGTCTCCCTGCTGTAGCAAGGATATTTTGAAACTAGAAAGGGTTCAGAAAAGATTTACGAGGATGTTGCCAGGGTGGAGGGTTTGAGCTAGAGGGAGAGGCTGAATTGGCTGGGGCTGTTTTTCCTGAAGTGTTGGAGGCTGAGGGGTGAACTTATTGAGGTCAGGAGGGTAAATAGCCATGGTTTTTTTCCCCAGGGTCGGGGAGTCCAAAACTAGAGGGCATAGGGTTAAGGTGTGAGAGGAAAGTTAAAAGAGGGACCTAAGGAGCAACCTTTTCACGTAAAGGGTGGTGCATGTATGGAATGAGCTGCCAATGGAAGTGGTAGAGGCTGGTACGATTATAACAATTAAAAGGCTCCTGGATGGGTATATGAATAGCAAGGGTTTAGAGGCATACGGGTCAAATGCTGCTAAATGGGACTAGAGTTATATAGGATATCTTGTCGGCATGGACGAGTTGGACTGAAGGATCTGTTTCCATGTTGTTCATATCTATGACTCTGTGACTCTAACATGTTCTGTTAGTATGTTGTACTCCATCCTACACCCCTTACTATCAGCATGTAATATCACTATTGACAAGAAACTGAACTGGACCAGCCTTATAATTACTTTAAATTACGATTGCAAGGGCAGGTCAGAGGCTGGGAATTCCGCAGTGAGTAACTCATCTGATTCCTTAAAACCTGTCCATCGTCTAGAAGGCACAAGACAGGAATGTGATGGAATATTTTCCACTTGCTTAGATGGGTGTAGCTCCAGCAACACTCAAGGACCCCAGGACGTAGAAGTCTAATTGATTGACACAAAAATACTAATTTCTGGAGAAACTCAACAGGTCCAATCATCATCAGTTGAAGAGTCACCAGACTTGAAACATTTACTGTGATTTCTACCCACAGATACCACCAGAGCTGCTGAGTTTCTCCAGCAAAATCTGTTTTTGTTTCAGATTTTCAGCAGCCACAATTCTTTGTTTTATTTTCCAATTGATTGACACTTGGAACACTTGTAATGTTCACTTCTTTTTCCACAAACACATAGTAGTAGATGTCTACTACCATTTGCAGATGCACAGCAGCAACTCACCAAGGCTCATTAAACAGCACCTTTGAAATTGACAAACACAAATATTTGAATGACAAAGGCTACAGATGCATTGAAATACTACTGCCTGTATGTTCCCCTCCAAGCCATAGACCATCCTAACTTGGAACTATATTGCCGTTTCTTCACTTTCACTGGATCAAAATCCAGAAACTCTCTCCGTAACTGCACTGTGAGTCCGTACACCTGATGGACTCCACAGCAGCTCAAAAAGGCTGATCACCATTATCTTCTCAAGGTCAAGTGGAGCTGGAAATAAGAGCACCATCATTCAAGTCTCACTCCTTTATGCGTGGCAAGCTGACCAACCCACATCAAGTTTCGCACAAATTGATCTAAGAGCCAGAGTTTACAATAAACACACCCATGAGTATATTATCAAATCAAATCTCATTCAATAAATATACAATAGTTGGTTAGCATGCACAGCTAGTGATATAGTACAGTAAATGTTTGTCTCTCTGGATAGCTCTCAAACCACATATGCAAACACATATAAACATTTTCGGGAAAAAAGAAGACTGAGCTCCCTGTACAGATTGGTAATTCTGAAAAAAAAACTTGGTCAGTTGGTTATTCTTGAAGCCAAAATGTTATTGAGTAAGCTGTTCCAGAATGTATCAGTCTGATGTTCCATCACATGTTGTCAACACACCAATTATGCCTGGTTGTCTCAGAAGGCTTATAGACTGAGGTTGCTCAGGAGATAAAATATTTAAATGCTCTTTCAAAAAACAAATAGGTTCCAACTTAAGTTGATATAGATGGTTTTCTTTTCAGAAACCCTTAGAATTCCTACAGTGTGGAAACAGGCCATTTGGCCCAACAAGACCATACCAACTCTCCTAAGACCATCCCACCCAGACCTATCCCCTTACTCTATAACCTTACATTTCCCATGGCTAATGCACCTAGCCTATATATCCCTGAACACTGTGGGCAGTATAGCATGGCCAATCCACCTAACTTGTACACCTTTGGACTGTGAGAGGAAACCAGCGCACCCAGCAGAAACCCACGGACACACAGGGAGAACATGCAAACTCCACACAGACAGTTGCCTAAAGGTGGAATCAAACCCAGGTCCCTGGTACTGTGAAGCAGCAGTGCTAACCACTGCGCCACTGTGCCACCCTTGGTAGAGACTATCTGGGCAACTTGTTCTTAGCAGGTTTTCCTCTAACTGGACCAGATGAAACAAGAACGTCTCTCAGTTGGTAATTGCTGAAAGCGTCAGAGTCTACAGCAAATCGGGTAGTTATCGCTAATCATGTCATTTAGAGGAAACTTTTTTTAAAAAATCTCTAATCCCCACAGTGAATTTTCAATGTTCTCTTTTGAAGAAATCAGCCAAGGTATTTTGACAAGACAGAAATGAATGCAATATTCCAAAAGTGATCTAACCAATGTCCTGTACAGCCACAACATGTCATCCCAACTCCGATACTAGATGTACTGACCAATAAGAGCAAGCATACCAAACCCTTTCTTCACTACCCTGTCTCCCTGCAACTCCACCTTCAAGGAGCCGTGAACCTTCACCCTGAGGTCTCTTTGTTCAGCAACAATCACAAGGACCTTACCATGAAATGTATAAGTCCTGCCCTGATTTGCCTTACCAAAACGCAACACATCAGATTTATCAAAATTAAACTACATCTGCCACCCCTCGGCTAATTGGCCCATCTAATCTATGTCCCGTTGTACTCTGAGATAACCTTCTTCACTGTCCACTACACCACCAGTTCTGGTGTCATCTGCAAACTTACTAACCACTCCTTCCATTGCATCTCAAGATGACAGCAGAGTAGGATGCTCCAGCTAAAGCGCCTTCGTTCTGTCTGTTTATTTCTCATTTCCTTCTCTCTTTTTTTCCATTTTTCTTCTTTATATCTTGGTGTTTCTTCACTTCCCTCATGGCCGTGTCTCCGCCTGGTCTTGTGGCAGCTCGTGGAGATATGTCAGCCCAGTCTCTTGGCAGCTCTCAGCCTGGTCTCTCAGCAGGCCGCGGCCTGATATCTCGGTGGTATGTCAGCATGATCTCTTGGCAGCTCGTGGTGGTGTCTCGGATCAGCGTGTGAGTGGGTCTTGCCTGGGCATGTTCCTGAGGCACTGGGGGAGATCAGAGAGGCAGCAGCTGAAGCAGCAGCAATGGCATCATCAGCCAACATGGGAAGAGCGAGCAGTGAGGGAGCTCCCCAGGTATCTGTGACAGCGATGTTCAGAACAGTCAGCTGAGGTCTCTCAGCGAGGGAGATAGGCAGAGAACTAATTGAAGACTATTGAACTTTTAGCTTGTTCCTTTATTTTCTTAGTTTAAATTAAGAAAGTTTTTAATTTAACTTTTACCTTATTTCTGTATTTTTCTACTATTCTATAAAGTAATGCTTAACTTTTTAACTCTGTTTCTCTTACTACTTTGTACCTACGTTTCTTGTACCTAAGTGCCTTGGTTATCAAAGATGGTGCCTTGTGTCATGACATTTGTACTCTTTTCACTGTACTCCTGTACTTCTGTGCTTGAGTGCACATGACAATAAAAGTTAAATCTAAATCTAAAATCTAAAACTGCCTCTGAATTCTTGTTATCTCATTTTTGAAGCCCTCCCACTTTCCAACCGTCCCTTTACCTGCGAATAGCCTCCCCCAATCAACTTTTGAAAGTTCTTGCCTAATACTTTCAAAATTGGCCTTCCTTCAATTTAGAACCTTAACTTTTAGATCCGATCTATCTTTTTTCCATCACTGTTTTAAAACTAATAGAATCATGACCACTTTCCCCAAAGTGCTCCCCCACTGACACCTCAGTCACTTGCCCTGCCTTATTTCCCAAGTGAAGGTCAAGTTTTGCTCCATCTCTAGTAGGTATATTCACATACTGGATCAGAACATTTTCTTGTACACACAACAAATTCCTGTCCATCCTGTCCATAGTTAACACTGTGGCAGTCCCAGTCTATGCTTGGAAAGATAAAACTCCTCATTCTTACAGATATCTGAGATTTCCTTACAAATTTGCTTCTCAATTTCCTTCTGATTATTGGGGCGTCTATAGTATAATCCAAACAAGGTGATCATCCCATTCTTATTTCTCAGTTCTACACAAATAATCTCACTGGACCCAGTCCCAGGAGTATCCTCCCTAAGTACAAATGTTATGTTATCCCTAACCAAAGACACCACTCCTCCTCCTCTCTTGGCCCCTTTTTGATACTTCATATAGCATCTACACCCGGAAACATTAAGCTGCCAGTTCTACCCTTCCGTGAGCCACGTTTGTGTAATAGCTATGATATCTCAGGCCCAAGTTCCCAATCATGCCCTGAGTTCATTTGCCTTGCCTGTCAGGCCTCTTGCCTTGAAATATATGCTGTTTAATTTATCTCTTTTCTTACTATCTCTTTGAGTCTCCCCTTAAAGTCTCCCAAGTAGCACTAGCAAATCTCCCTGCCATGACGGTGGTCTCCTTCAAATTCAGGTGCAATCTATCCTTCTTATACAGGTCACTTCTACCCCAGAAGAGATTCCAATGATCCAAAAATGCAAATTCCTTCCGCTGCACCAGCTCCTCAGCCACGCATTCATCTGCTCTAACCTCCTATTCCTACTCTCACTAGCAGATGGTTCCGGGAGTATTCCAGATATTACTACTTTTAACCTCCTGCCTAATTTCCTATATTCTCTCTTCAGAACTTCATCCCTTTCTCTTCTTATGTTGTTGGTACTAACGTGTACAACAATCTCCTGCTGGTTACTCTTCCCTTTGAGAATATACTGTGCCATCTCTGAGACATCCCTGACCCTGGAACCAGGGAGGCAACACACCATTCTGATGTCTCGCTGTCAGGCGCAGGAATGTCTATCTGTGGTCCTGACTAGAGAGTACTCCATCACAATCGATCACTTGGAAACTGAGATACCCCTCATTAAAAATAGAGCCCGTCTCGGTACCAGAAACCTGGCTGTCAGTGCAACATTCCCCTGAAAGTCCATCACCCCCTATATTTTCCAAAACAACATACTTGTTAGTGATGGAGATAGCCACAGGAGATTCTTGCACTAACTTCCTACCTCTCCTACCCTTGCCAGTGGTAACCCTTCGACCTGACTGTATCTGTGTCTTTTCGAATTTCCTGAAACTGTTATCCATCACACCCTCTGGTTCCTGTAAATTTCTCAATGTCTCCAACTGCTACTTCAATCAATCCATGATCTAATAGGATTCACAATTAAACACACTTCCTGCAGACAGAATCATCAGGAACGTGGAAATTATCCCTAATCTGCCACATCTGACAGGAAGAGCACATCATTCTGCACCTTAATATACAGACCTAGAAAATAGCAGTCTGACTGCTCTAAAAAACACTGCTGCAGGATAACTTAATACCTCTGTTTAATATTTTAAAAATTAATCAAGAGACCGATGATCTCAGTAAAACACAAAAACAGTCCCCACCTCCCTAACCTGTCCTTCCACCTATCCCCTCCTCCCACCTCAAGCCCCACCCCCATCTCCTACCTACTAACCACATCCCGCCCCCTTGATCTGTCCATCCTCCCTGGACTGACCTATCTCCTCCCTACCTCCCCACCTACACTCACCTTTACTGGCTCCATCCCCGCCTCTTTGACCGGTCTGTCTCCTCTCCACCTATCCTCTCCTCTATCCATCTTCTATCCGCCTCCCCATCTCTCCCTATTTATTTCAGAACCTCCTTCCCCTCCCCCATTTCTGAAGAAGGGTCTAGGCCCAAAACGTCAGCTTTCCTGCTCCTCTGATGCTGCCTGGCCTGCTGTGTTCATCCAGCTCCACACCTTGTTATAACAGACTTCAACCTACTTACTATTACAGATTTACAAAAAAAACAGATTAAGATCTATAAGTTTTATAAGTCTTACAAACAAACATTTTGCTGCTGACACTTTCAGCATGGAATAGTTCCTTCTGTTGTATTTAATTCACCATGTCCTTGTGACAGCATATTCCTGCAATTAAATAGATTTTTTTTACATGTAAATGAATATATATCTATTAGACAGATTGGAGAACATTCTGTATCAAAAAATAATGAAATGCTGCTGTCATTTTGAAAGTGCTGAGTTCAGGATGATAAAACAAATTGTGGCTGAAATATTTTCGGATCAATTAGATGATGGATTAATCCCACTAGTTGTGAGTTATTTGTCAATATTTTAGGTTTACTTCATAAATTTTCCTGATCATTTTTCTAATACACTGCATCCGTAATAAACTGTTTTTGTACACAAAAAGCTGGTTGTAACACTGCTAACAGGGATTTAATCTCATATTTTAGACCTTCCCTTACCTTACCTGAACCCCATCCATTTAATTGACCTGTTTGTGACCTGTTTTACGGATACATGCTCTGTCCAATGTCAGACCCAGCAGAAATACCTGGTGTGATTGTTGACTGAGAAGGAGTACAAAAGGAGTTGTCTGCTACAGTTAACTAGATTGTAAGATTATTTGCAGCCTGGATTGCCAAGAGTGCTTCCAGCATGTTTGTAATCTTGTAGTCGACTTTCTCTATTTACTATGGGACTAATTCTTAGTTCATCCTTGTAAATGAAAGGAGGAACAATAACAGAAGCTTCTGAAACTGCAGTGGTAGGTATCTCAGAATGTATGTGTGAGGGAAACCACCAACAATCTGTTGACTGCTGAGGCTGTGAGGATGATAATGTATTGCTCTCTATTCGTGCAGAGGGCAACAATCACCTGGGAGATGCAGCTGATGTACTCTGTTGCAGTCTGTAAGATGCTTGCTCTTAAAAGTTCAGAGCTGTTTTTGAAGAACTTTGGAAGGATATGACACAATTCCAATCAGGTAGCAGACAGAGAGTTCTTTGTTGCAGAAGATTATGATGCTCTTTATAAGATGCTTGGACTCCTTCTGCACTACTCTTTGGTGATTAGATCCTAAAATGTGGCTTTTGGCTTGTCGAGCCCATGTGCTAGTATGGCCTCCTGTTCACAGTATCCCCTGAAAAGATACAGCCATAACTTCAGTCACCATTAAGGCTGATATTTATCATTTTAACGTTAAAATGAAGCAGTGAGCAATTTACATGATGTCATAAGTGCCAATGCCAGAGAAAGGACTGGGGTGAGGGTGTTATATTGTGAGTAGATGCTTCTTACTGAAAGCAAGAAATTGCATGAGTGGCTCAGAAAAGCATATGGGGCAAGCTTCCTTGCTCAAGGAGGACATAGATCTTTGTGCCACATTTGTCAGCAGCTGAATAACATTTCAGGCAGAAGGTACTAAAGCTTAAACACAAGTACCAACAGATCCAAGAACAGCTTCTTCCCCGCTGTTATTAGACTTCTTAATGGATCTCTCAAATTTTAAATTTAATGTTGATCTCGGTTCTTTGTGCACCTTCCTTGCAGCTGTAACATTATATGCTTCGCTCTGTTCTTTTACCCTAATGTTCTTTTTATGGTATGATCTGCCTGTACTGCACATAAGACAAAACTTTCCACTGTGACAGTGATAGGTCAAATCAATAAAAATAAAACTTCAGTTGCTGAAAGTCAGTAGCACACACTCAGCCCTTGATAGTGACTCTCCACCACTAATGAACATGTCTCCTAAGAAGCAAAAGCTTGCCCCTCAGTGTGGTGATGCTTTGTGACAGATGCTACGAGAGACAGAGGGCAGCCCTGTTTCCAGGGAATGACACCAGGAAACATTGCTAAGAAGCCATTCAAATTGGATCAAATTGATAACTTCAGTCAGTCCAATGGCCCTCACAAGTGCACCAAGCATCGGTGATGCAAAGAAGAAACATCTCCTGCATTCCATAAGAGCAAGTGGCATCATCTTCTCTCTGCTAGTTCACACTCACAGTGGCATTACTCTGTCTATCACTTGCACTGCACAGGCATCTTACAAAGGGTCATGGCTTGCAAGCCCCAAGCTTGCACAATGTTCACTCAAAGATGCACTCATGCTTTCAAATAACTAACCTTTCCTGGGCACGGTGCTTCAACATCACACAACTCACCAAGTTCTCTTGTGGCCATTCCCATCACAATTAATCTTTACCTTTAGGACGTTGTAGGAAATGTTGGCTCATAACCATGGTGAGATGACCAGAACTGGCAGAGGGCTGCTGGGCATAACAGTCATCACCACTTTTGAGGAAAAAGCAATGGAGCATACTGGGGAAGATTCCTTTTCCCTCTGTAGGCCCTCTAGCAACTGGTGGTGGCTGCTACTATTCTCCCTGCCTCTGCTGGCTTGCCAGTCTTCGTGGCAGTTATGTTGCATCTGGGGAAACATAAAAAGAATGGCAGCATTGATCTTTTCCATGATCCTTCGGAGATCTGTGAGAAAAGGAAATGAAAACATGCAGTCCTAGCAGACTACTGCTTTACCCCTTAAACTCATCCCCATGAAGTTCCATATAATTCATTACCACAGCTGGTCACAGCCTTAGTCAACATGTGGTCCATTTGATTCTGCATTTCTGTGTTTCTTGACAGGACAGCTCCTTTCATCCAACACTACAAGAGGCTTGGAGGCATCTAATACTGCTCGATTATCATCTAACCTGACTATGCTCTTTCCATATGCAATAGTCATCTAGATGTCATTTAAGGTAGCCCAAGAAAATGTCGATGAGACATTGCCTTGAAGCAGTTGCTTGGAGGCTCTTCATTATCCTACTCCTAACCATACCATACCAGAAATCTCCTACCTACCTTTTGCTATGTGTGTGAGGATATGGCAGCCATAGGTAATGGCTTGCATTCTTAATGATTATCTGCCATTGTCAGAGGGGAGGATGAGAATTTCAGTGAATGTGCCGAGGTTCATTGATTATTGCAGGCTCGACACGTCACAAGATACCAATCAGGCCACAATGTACTTTCTGCCATGGAGAGTCACAATATTGTATTCACACAATCCATAACATCCTCAAGGTGAATTTTTGCCTTAAAAGCAAGGAACATATATGACACACTTCTATATCCTACCAGATTCCAGCTGACTAGATTTAAATGTACACACAACACATGAAGTCCTGAAAGGCGAATGCTCCAAAAGGCAAAATACGCATACAACGGATATCCCTAGTCCACCAGATCCCACTCTAATAGATTTAACTGCCTCCATGATTGTAATTATCCGCTCAGTTAGCCAAAGCAACTAGACCAATCTCAGATTTCAGCTGCACGGAGCCGTATCAATGAAATGCTAAGATCCTAGAAATCACCCCAGTTAATGTTGGGCCCACTTCCCTGATTGACCAAAGCCCATCCACTGAACGGATTTTACAAGGGGCCAGAAACCAAGTGACAGAGAAATGGCAAGACCAAGATTTTCTTGTGCTCCAAGACTGATAGTGACCCAATGCCTCAACTGAAATGGTTCCAATCACTGATTTGAATTGAATCAACCACCTGACTGACTGCAAACAACTGCCTGGACCAGACATGACCCAATCCCAGAACTGACTTTTACCCCAACTAACAAGAGTCCACCTTCATCCCATTGGCCATATCTCCACTTTCATATTCACCCATTACCATGCTTTTCAAACATATGCATTGTGTTTGTCACATACAACATAGGCACATGTACCATGTCTGATACTGATGCAGCATCCTGCCCATCAACAAGATGCACCCCCATTTCCGATTGATGCTTCACTCTTCCTTGCAGCCTGTGCTAAGTTGCCACTCCAATGCAGAAGCTAATGCATTGCAGTTCCTCAGTTGACAGCTGTGATGGCCCAGAGACACAGCGTACCTTGGTGTCTTGGATGTACCTTCTGTTATTGCAGAGCTTATAACAAAAGTGACAATTTGAATATTGACAATTTTCAGCGAGAAGCAGATAGGATGCAGGCAGGAGACCAAGTCGATAGGTATACACTTGTTACAGCAGCTGAGCTTCTGAAGCATCAAGTATATTGATTGTACAGATACTTATTGGAAAAGCAAAGTTAAGTCCAGCAGGTTGTGTGCTTAATGAAATGCATATCGGAGTCTCATCACTTGATGGCATGAACCACAACTCGCCTTCTGAAGAGGAAGGTCTTAATTGCTAAAATTTATCTCAACAACGAGAATCTGGGTTTTGGACTCTTTGTCCAATTAAGTCATCTTGCCCACTATAATGGTAGCCACCTCAGGATGTAGAAAATCAGACCATTATTGCTTTTTTGACTTTAATGTTGCCATATTCAACCTCAGCTCACTATATATTGTCCTTTTAATTTAATATACTGACTATTCTGCAGCATATTGGCACTTAAAGGAATCATCAACTATCACCAAGATTATTGCTGTTTAAGATGAAATATGTGGAGGCTTTTACTGCTACGTAAAATTGGCAAAGGCTAAAGAGAATGTTGTAGCCCACAGTGAAAGCCTTGGTTCTGAATTAAGAAATTCTGCTCAGACTGTTTATTACCAATTCAATATTGTTTCTGCTCCTCACCTCCTTATCCTACAGCAAGATAATGAAATTGAATAGTAGCAATGCAGAGAAGGACATGTTTCTGAAAGAAGAAGGAGAAAAGAAAAGAGGGCTTAAATGCATCAAGTTATGTATAGTAATTCTTGGCTTCAGAACTCTTACTGAGCAAAAGTTCCAAGCAAAGAGTTTTCCAAAGAACCAGAAGCTCAGTCTGTGAATGTGAATGAACGTTAAATCCTCACACTCCCAACAAAGCCAATGAGCTGCAAACGAATAGAAGCTGTCTGAATTAAGCTTGTAGGCAGACTGTAGGCCATAGATATCAAAGCAGAATAGAGCAACAGTGCTCCAAGCTGATGGAAAACCTGAGACAGGCAGTTCTTTAAAATCAAAATAATTTGGATGTAACTAATTTGGATATTGTGGAACTATGAGGACAAATTTGAGATTTTGGGATGTAATGAAAAATGTTTAGCAATTACACGAGCCCTATCGGCTGATCTCTTGTCATAACCTCCAAAGAGAGATGCAAACTGCAATTAGTTTACATTGTACTTTAAAATTTTTATTCAACCAACATTGTCAGCAATATATGATTTACAATAATGTCAATCAAGCTATAACTAATACTTTCCCATAAGTAAGTATCACTTGTACAAAGCACAAAGCGTTTTTGTTTTCACCTTCTTGGTAAATAATTGTATAGTTCTATTCAAAAGTAGAAGGAGAGACAGCAGAACTCTGATTTAAGAGCACCTTAGCACTATCCCAGCTATGCCTCTCCATGCCATCCCACTTTCTTCAGGGAAGCTTTTGTCCTTTCTAGCCAATGACTCTGGTTCCACAGTTAGTTTGCTGAGTTAACTGAGGACTGAAGCCAACAAGGCATCACCCTTCCTTCAACAGACAGGTGATAATAGCGAGATCCATTCATAAATGAATGAGGAAAATTTGTTGCATGTCCATTATCACCGAGTTTGACAGGAATGGAAGAACAGCAAATTGTAAGGTATAACTAGTTGACAGGTTTCATATAAGTTTCTGAACACCATAAATCATGAATGATTGTTGTATTTTTGTTCTCTACCTGGGTCTTCATAAGAAATAGTCAGATACTTTAGAGACTTTTAAGTGGCTCTTTGATAGGCACATGAAGGATAGTAAAACGTAGGGTATGCAGGGTAGATTGATCTCAGTAGAATAATAGGTCGGCACAACATTGTGGTCCAAAGAGCCTGTGCTGTGCTGTACTGTTCTATGTTCTATGTTCTAAATATGAGGACTTCTGATGCATTACAATAATGACTATAACTATTATGAAAAAATATTTTTAAAAGGTTGGGAAATCTGTTACATTGCATCCTGAAATGAGGTAAGAAAATAAATCAAGGTTCAAATGTAAGAATTTGTTGGAATTCTTTAGGATACAGTTCCTTGGTTCAACAGCATTTCTTTTTATTTTAATCTGCTGTAAAATAACTGTAAAAACTGTTCTACGTGCCTATCGTCAAGCTGCTTTGTGCACTGATGCCTTGTTGATCAGTTTTATTTAAAGAACCAGAAAGAAAATTATGCTCTACTTATTACTTTTCTATCTACCCAATTAATTTACTGATGAATACCAGAACAGATCATGAAGTAATCAAAGATACTGTCTAATGAGAACTGGAAGCAATTTTCTCTTAACACCTACTGTCATATTTTCCTTCTACAAGTGCAAACTGAGGGGCCCTGAAAGTCATCTCATTAGTTTGTTTATCCTCATTATCCATTTTCAAGTGCTACCATCTACATATTTTAAAAATAAAAAATGACAGAAAGTACAATTAGTAATTTGTGCAAAATTAAAGCAACACATTGAGGGGTGGTGCAATGAAACTGTTGAAACAATTGTGTGTTGACTACAGGTTTCAGGACAACAATTTGCACTTGTCATATATATGGTGGAAGTAGGGAAGGTTAGTGATATTTATCTCTCAAATAGCCTATAATAAGTGACACAAGTGCCTGATCATGGCTTTAGTTCAAGAAGCAACTGCATGTATTTGACAGTATTTCCTATTCTGTGTCCTCCAAGTCAAAGCATTATGTGCAGTTAAGCTCAATAAAATACCAGACTAGTTTCATTATTTTGTGCTACTTAAGCCATTATATTCTTACATACCTAACCAGTTACTAATCTGAATGGTCTTCAAATGGTAAACCAAATGTCTGAATATCAACCAGGTTTTTAGATTACAGCTCAGGTTGACAACAATCAGCATCAGATTGAATTGCAGTGCTGAAGAAACGGCCTATATTAGAAGTGATTGGAGTGTTACGCAAAATATCAGTGAAAACAAATAAACCTTGTTGTTGCTGTTTTCCTCAGATGGAGTTTAAAGAAAGCAATTTGGTGGGGCTATATATATATTCCAGAATCCCTTAAAGATATGTGATCCTGTTGGGCAGCTTTTCATCCTCCTTGACAACCACTTGGAACAAGAGTTAAGCCTCTTCCTTAAGTTAGTATGTGAAATGATACCTTCTTTAGGGCCTGTTTCTGAAAATTACCTGTCCTGAGGTAGCAGACTTTTTTTGGTCAGGATCGCTTATCAGTGTGTCCTAATCAGCAGTCCTTAAGTCACCATCTAAAATTTAAGTTTCTTTTCATATACTTATCCGAATGTGAAGCTAAAAGAGGCAGAACTGCTTCTCCTGGCTCTCTTGAGCTACTTTGAGTGACTGTCAGTCTGTGTTTAGTCTGTCACCTGACTTCCTCCCTTGTCCATGCCTGATTTATTGCTGTTAGGTCGCTAATCCAAATTGGAGGGAATCAAAGCAGCCAGCTGCATCTAGCAGTATTACTAGTGCCAACAGCATGCCCGAATGATTAAGATAAAACTCCCTGAATAATTTCAGAGTTCCTTAAATTAACATCTTTTTGGGCTAGTCGAATGAAGAAACCTTCTGTTAAGAAAACGCTTGCGTTTGACCATTTGAGTATCAAGGTATTTTGTGCAATCTTCTATTTGAAAATAAATTCATCATCTTATTCATGTTAGCCCGTTTAGAGTCTGGCTTCTTTTTATTGTATATAATTTGTCTGAATTGCCAGAATGCCACTGGTACAAAGGTGACACATGATTTGAAACTGAATAACAGAACTGATGAAAGCAATGGCAAGGGTGGTCTATGAAGATGGGCTTTGTGGCACTTTTCACAAATGTGAATTGTTAGGTTGCAAACCACTAAGAGATCAACTCCTTTCTGGCTACAAGTGCTTTGTGCCCCCTTTCTATATCTGGTTCTAGTTTGTCCTCATTCCAGGAACTGAGCGCTGATCTTGCAGTGCTACGTCTCATTGTCAGTATCTCAGTATGACTTTAAGAGACATTCTAATTAAATTATCAATCTATCATTGCATGTGACCTGAGGGTATAATAGCATTAGACACCATCTTAACTTGGGTCACTCAAAGTTTAACTTGCTAATGGAAGTGTGCTACTCTTTGTATTTGCTTGATTGATTGATTTAATATCACGTGTAATGAAATACAGTGAAAAGCTCTGTTTACGAGCGGTACAGGCAGATCACAGCAAACAAAGGATGCATGGATCAAAAAGACTTAGAGGCAAACAGGTCATATTGCAGGTTATATTATTTGAGGCTAGAGTCCATTCAACGGTCTGGTAACAGCCAGAGAGAAGCTGCTCCTGAGCTTGCTCATGTGTGTTCAGGCTTCTGTATGCTCAGCCTTACGGAAGAGGTTGTGAGAGGTCATTACCAGGATGTGATGGTTCTTTGATGATGTCGGCCATCTTTCCGCAGCAATGAATTGTGTAAATGGAGTCCACGGATGGAAGGTTGGCTTCCGTGATGGTCAGGGCTGTGCACACCACTTTCTGTAGTTTCTTACGGTCCTGGGCAGAGCAGTTGCCATACCAAGCCGTTATGTACCCGGACAGTATGCTTTCAATGGTGCATATGTAGAAGTTGGTGAGAGACCTAATGGACATGTCAGGTTTCCTGAGCCACCTGAGGAAGAAGAAGCATTGTTGTGCCTTCTTAACTGTTGTATTTACATGGGAAGTCCAGGACAGATCATTGATGAACTTGATGTTCATCGAGGAACTTGATGCTCTCCACTCTGTCAACCTCAGTTCCATTGATGTAGATGGGGCGTGTTCTCCCCCTTTCTTTCTGAAGTCAATGACCAGTTCTTTAGTTTTGTCATCATTGAGAGACAGATTGTTTTCATTGCACCACATCACCAAGCCTTCTATCTCCCTTCTGTATTTTGAGTGGCTCAGTGGGAGCCCTGATACTGATGTGCCTGCAAAGGTAATTATGTTTATATTCACGAGCTGCATTAAACGTCTGTTGGATTTTTCAATACCACATTATACCTACCTTGATTCTTATGTTGCAAGTAATAACATAAGCATTTCCACCTTCAGCAAAGATACCTCATCAGGTCTCACTACAAAAATGCCTGACATTTCACCGTTGTAGGCCAATATCAAACAACGATAAGTCAGAATACAGGAAGGAGATAGAATGCTTGGTGTCGCGGTATAAAGATAACAATCTCTCCCTCAAGGTCAGCAAAACTAAACAACTGATCATTGACTTCGGGAAGAAATGAGGAGGTCAGGCCCCATCTACATCAATGGAGCTGAGGTGGAGAGAGTTGAGAGTGTCAACTTCCTAGGTGTGACGATAACTGACAATCTGTCATGGTCCTCCCACGTAGATGCGACAGTCAAGAAGACATAACAAAGTCTCTTCTTCCTTAGGAGGCTTAGGAAATTCAGCATGCTGTTAGACTGCTGAATGGGCCCCTTTAATTTCAAATCAAATGTTGACCTTACTTTTGTGCACCACCTGTACCCCCATAGTGTTATATGCTACACGCTGTCTAAATACCCTATGATCTGTATGTCCTTGTATGTTCTGATCTGCCTATACTGTACACAAAACAGAACTTTTCACTGAACTTTTCACTGTACTTAGGTACATGTGACAGCAATCAATCAATAAATCAAAATGTGACTTTACGCAAACTGATAGCCATTTCTTTTCCCCAAATAGTTACTCACATTTGGATTTTATCCAAATACCACACAATGTATACTGTTGTTCCCAGGGAGATATTCAAAAAGACAGCAAAAACATAATCATAATTATTTATTCCCTACATTTCCAAAGATATTTTAAAAAGGGACCGTCATGAAATCAATTAGGGTTGTAGTATTAGTTGGGTTGTTTTTGAAGAGAACTGGCACAGACATAATGGGCTGAATGGTCTCCTACTGTGCCGTAACAATTCTATAATTCCTGGATAAACCTTTTTAGTTTAGAATTGTGGAGACTAAAAAGGACGGTATATTTTTCATTATCATGTTAAGCAGAAAAGATTATTTAGAGACTGTGTACATTAGTATGCCTGCAAAACAAAATAGGTTTAAGATTTTTGATTTAAAATTATATGGCCACATATGTCACTATACAATCACTTTGCAAGTTTCAACAATCTTACCAACTGCTGAGCACACTATATGCCTCAGTCCCTCACAGCTAGGTTGCTATGGTAACTTCCATTAACGAGTACTGTGAGCAGCCGCCTGGCTAGAATCCTTTATTTGTAATCACAAGACTTATTGATCACTGTAAACCTGCAATGCTTCTTTTAAATAGCAATGTAATAATGTTTTATTCAAAGTGACCATTGGGATTTTATTTATAAACTGACCTAAATGTCGTCACTCCTCACCGAGAGCCTGTAATCCATTCTCTTAGGGGTTCTATAATTCAAAATACATTCCCTAACTTTTAGGAACAGTACTGGGCTCTGATACAGACCGCAGTAATGTTTAGTACCCAACAACAGCCAAATATTAATGGACATTTTGAAATTATTATAGCTGCCCTTCACATTACTGATATCAATTATGTACCTTTTTGTAGTTTCCCTTGTATTATTTTGAAATGGGAGGGCAGGCACACAGCAGCGAATTTCTGCTCAAGATGCCCTACACATGTACTTCCCTTTCACAGGTGAATTGTGAATTCCGTGCCCACTCCCATTCCCGGATAAGGGCAAATATGTTGTTTATACAATGTATCCTCAATCAGGTTGTTTTGTGTAAAGCATTGTTTACTGGGATAGGCAGGATAATCCCTTTGAAGACTTCCTCTACCTACAGATAAAATTTTCAACATATAAACATAAATTCATGAAATTTGTTCATCTTGTCTAATCTTCCTACTGTAAGCAAGATATTTTACTAACATCCATATTGATGCGAATATTTATTATTGGGGAGAAAAGAATCCTGTCTACATTGTATTGGGAAAATCTCACTCTCACATCATATGTACAGTTGTGCAAAATATATACATATAGTGAGATAACAAG
>JAHRHZ010000144.1:47056828-47104113 GCA_024137785.1 Ginglymostoma cirratum | reverse complement strand
AAGGGTCTAGGCCCGAAACGTCAAGCTTTCCTGCTCCTATGATGCTGCTTGGCCTGCTGTGTTCATCCAGCTCCACATCTTGTTATCTTGGTTTCTCCAACATCTGCAGTACCTATTATCTCTTATATAAATATAGTTATTGGTTTTGTGCTATTTACAAAAAGAATTACTTCTTCCCTATCTGGAGAACTTGAAGTGATTTTGTGTATGTTGCTGACAAAATATCTTGCACACTTTGGCTTATGGTCATTGTTCCCGATGTGGGAATGTGATTTTTGTGAGCTGGGTCTAACGGCCAAAGAATACAGGCTACCAGCACACATGGCATAATTTAAATAAAACTATTTTCACTATTATAAAATAACAAACTGCAGACACTGGAGATCTGAAACAAAAAGAGAAATTGCTGGAGAAACTCAGATGGTCTGGCAGCATCTGTGAAGAGAAAGCAGAGGTAAGGTTTCGAGTTCAGTGACCCTTCCAAAGAACTCTAAAAGTGGACTGGACTTGAAACATTAACACTGCTTTCTCTCCACAGATGCTCCTAGACATTATGGGTTTCTCCAGCAGTTCTTGTTTTTGTTTCAGATTTTCATTATTATTATAATCATTGCGGACTTTGCCTCAAAATATGTGAAAGTGTCTCTCCTGTGTAATATTGCAGAGAGAATACTGGTCTATATTTCCAAGTCTTTTGTCCACCCATAAAATCTGGATGTGAGAGTGCTTAGTGACAAAATAACCTGTTTTTGAAAAGATAATGATGATCAGAACCATTTCCATTGCTTATCTTCAACTAATGCCAAGTTACCATTTACATCAACCTCAGAGAAAAGAGTCTTCATTTTACATTCCATCTGAATGATGACACTTCCTATATAGTTCTCTCTTAGAATCGCATTGAAACATCACTATATGTTATTCATTTAACACTCAGGAGATGGTCTGAAAAGCCTGATCTTCCTATTTAAAGCCAGTGTTACATAGTTTTGACTGGAATTTACATAGCCCTGTTGGGCATGGTTGTAGTAGGATAACAGAAGGGCACTTAAAATAGGTCACCTTCCCACCTATTCCCACTTAATACTTATGTTATCTACTGAAATATAAGAAACTAGAATTGCATATCAGGATATTGAACATTTATTACAATTAACTATTATGTGTAAACATTACATTCATCAGGTACATCAGTGTCTGTGCTAACATTACGCGATTAGGATACAACAGAGGATCATGCTTCCACTAAGGTCACGCATCAAGTGACCTGGAGTAAGATAGAATATGAGATTTTTGTACCCTTAGGTTACATCATATGGTATAGTGATGATGCTGTGAGCATAGGTCTTAAAGGTATACTCATATACTAATCATGAGATATAACACAACATCTCCCATTTTCTCCAAAGAATAAAGATTTATCCCAAACTATTACAAGTGGTTGTATTTAAGCTCATATTCTCAATTGGATAATTATGCAAACAGGGAAACAGAGCTTTTAAGACTAACACTTTAAAATTCAAAGTAACTTCTTGGAGGTTTGACAACTTGTCCTGATCCGGTGATCATCTATCCATTTAGAGATGTAAAAGTTGTTCTTGTTTGCATTTTTTTTTACCAACTTGGTTGTCTATCTGATAGCTGGTTGCTATCACTCAATATAACGACACAATCATCATCAAAGTGTTATTCTTTATTCTCTTCATACATAATTGGTGTTTCAGACATTAGTCTGAACAGGCTTCACATTGTAACACCATGATTTGTAACAACTTCATATGGTCTGGTCTGGTTGTATATTTTAAAAATCTTACCTGGTATCCAAATATTTATATATCCAACCATCATTCATTATCCAGTGGGCAGTCCTGTTAATTCTCTATCTGCACACTGACATGGATCTCTTACATTCTCCTCTACCTTGACAAGAAAAAGTCTTGGGTCTTGTAATGGTTAGATAGTTGAAGTTGGGTGAGATCATTTGCACGTGTCGTCAGATCATTAATTGTGTTGGGGATGGTGATCCCTTCTCCATTGGTATCTTATGATATACAACAACCAATGAAAAAACCTTGCTTTTATTGCTTATAATTTAATGATCATTAATTTGATCATATGAATCCTACATTGTGCTAAGCAGTTTGAGCGTGAATAGTGGAGTGATGATGTAATCTGGGTGATTCCCCATTTAGTGCACATCTTGAAATGGTTTGCCAGTGTACTGCAGTCTACTTTCAAATACTATCTGACACAGGACACCAAATAAGCTGAAAACAGTTCTCATGATTTCAATGTCGGTCATGCTCTTTGTATTGCTAATTGGTCATTATTAAAAAATTTAGACAAGTAATTTAAGAAGAATCATATCTGACTCAAAATGTTAGTTCTGCTTCTCTCTCCAGATCCTGTTTAAGTTTCTCTAGCATTTTCTGTTTCTGTGTTATTTTTTATCAGTCTGTCAGCTGACTGCTGTTTTTTGCTTCTGTAGAAGGTGAGCAGTCAGCACATGCCCCATAAAGTTCTTCCCATTTTCTAAAATGGAACCTCCCGTAACATGCCCCAGTTCTCAATCAATGAATCACATAGCCCAATGCAATACTGTCCTACCCCCAACCATCAACGCTGTCTGGTTCTCAGAAGTCAATCTCAACATTCAGATACTACACCTCACCTTCATTGAAATTCCATTTTTACTCCCAGCTCCATCTGCTTCCAAGTACTCCAACTACTAAGCTGTGGCAGATACAACACCTAAACACAGTGTAAGCATAATCAATGAGCTGCAGGCAAGATCATATTAGCATTAACTGCCAGAAGAAACGCAAGATCATTGGATGACAATAACACCAGCATCTCCTGAACCCGACTGAAAGAAGGCTGCGTTACCTGGCTGGTGCCCAGGTTCAGGATATCTCATCTGAGCTGCAAAATAATTTGCTGCAGGTAGGGAAAGATCAGTTGTCATGGACCATGTAAGTACCAATGGTAGAGGTGGAAAGAGGGAAGAGGTTCTGCTGAGGGATTATGAGCAGCTCGGGACTAAATTAAAAAGGAGAACCAAAACAATAATAATCTCTGGCTTACCAACTGAATGACGAGCAAATTAGCACATGGTAAACACAGTTAAAGAGGTAAAAATGTGGCTCACAAATTGGTATGGGGGGAACAAGTTTAAATTCATGGGACATTAGCTCCAGTACTGGGGATGGAGGGAGCTGTTCCGATGGGATGGGCTATACCTGAATCATGCTGGCACCAGAGCCCTGGCAAATCTCGTAACTGGGACTGTGGATAGGGCTTCACACTAAATAATAGGGGATGAGGTTCAGCTGCATAGGAAATTATGGAAAAAAAGTGAGGGGAGGGCTCAGCAGATGTTAAAGTTTCCAAAACAAGACAGACAGCGTGGAAAGGGCCAGGAATCTACCTTCAGGCTCAGCAGGTAAGAGGACAACGAGAAGGGGAGCAGTCAATGGTCGACTCAGTGTGTTGTACTTAAATGCATGCAGTATGCAAAACAAGGTAAATGAGCTTGTAGCACAGATTGAAATTGGCAGATACAATTTTGTGCTACTACAGAGATATGGCTGCAAGGGGATCAGGGCTGGGAACTAAATATTCAAGGATACACATCCTCTTGAAAGGACAGGCAGAAGGACAGAGGGGCCATCGTTGCCTTAAAATGTAAGAAATGAAATTAAATCAATAGCAAGAAGTGATATACAATCAGAAGGCGAATCTAATGGATAGATTTGAGGAACTGCAACGGGAAAAAGACACTGATGAGATAGTAAGAACTGCCAATGCTTGAGTCTGAGATAACACAGTGTGGAGCTGGAGGAATACAGGAGGCCAGGCAGCATCAGAGGAGCAGGAAAGCTGACATTTCGGGTCAGGATCCTTCTACAGAAATGGGGCACGGGAAGGGGGCACTGAAATAAATAGACAGGGCGGGGGTCAGGCTGGGGAAGATATGTGTGATGGTGATAGGTGAGTGCAGGTAGGTAGTGGTGGAAATTGGTGAGTGAGGTGGGAGGAGCGGATAGGTGGAAGAGAAGACAGATAGGTCAAGGAGGCAGGGATAAGAGGGGCTGGGGAAGGCCTCCTCCAATGTCACAATGACACCACCCGGAAACTGGAGGAGCAGCACCTCATTTTCCGCCTTGGGAGCCTACAACCCAGTGGTCTTAACGTGGACTTCAAAATCTCCCCACCCCCGACCTCATCCCATGACCCATCCTCCCTCTCATCCCCGCCTCCTTGACCTGTCCGTCTTCTCTCACACTTATCTGCTTCTCCCACCTCACTGACCAATTCCCACAACTGCCTACCTACACTCACCTATTACCGTCCTACCTATCTTCCCCAGCCCGAAAACCCCTCTCTCCATTTATTTCAGAGCCCCCTTCCCCTCCCCCATTTCTGAAGAAGAATCCCAACCCGAAACGTCAGCTTTCCTGCTCCTCTGATGCTGCCTGGTCTGCTGTGTTCATCCAGCTCCACACTGTGTTAAGACACTGATGGGAGTCATGTACAGGCCTCCTAGCAGTCGTCAGAAGTGGGGCGAAAATAAATCAGGAGATAGAAAAGACATGGTAGAAAGTAACCATTACAATAATCGTTGGGGTTTTTGAGATGCAGGTGGACTGGAAAAATCAGGTTGGTAGCCGAACTAAAGTAAAAGGAATTTGTGGAATGTCTGAGGGGTTTTTTTTTTGGAGCACCTTATAGTAGATTCCACTAGGGAACAGGTAATTCTGGATTTGGTGATGTGTAATGAAGCAGACTTGATCTGGGAGCCAAAGGTGAAGGAACCCCAAGGGGGCAATGACCATAATATGATAGTATTCATCCTACAGTTTGAGAGGAAGAAAACTGAATCAGATAAAACGGTTTTATAATTGAGTAAAGATAACTACAAAGTCATGAAAGAGGAACTAGCCAGAGTTGATTGGAAGAGGAGCCGAGAAGGGAAGATGGTGGAACAGCATTGGAAGCCATTTCTGGGGGTAATTCTGGAGGCACAGCATACATTCATCCCAAGGAAGAAACATACTAGGGGGAAGATGAGGCTACCATGGCTGACAAGGGAAATCAGGGACAGCAAAATTTTGAAAGAGAAAGCATACAATGGGGTGAAGATTAGTGGGAAACCAGAGGACTGGGAAGTCTTTAAAAAGCAGTAGTAGATAATTTAAAAATGTAACAAGCAGGGAGAAGATGAAATATGAGAGTAAGCTAGCTAATAATATAAAAGAAGATTCAAGAGATTTTTAGCTTTCCAAAAAGTAAGAGCGAGGCAAGATTGGAGTTTGGACAGCTGGAAAAGGAGGCTGGAAAAGTACTAGTGCGGAACAAAGAAATGGTGGATGAATTGAATAGGTACTTTGCATCAGTTTTCACAGTGGAAGACACCATCAGCATACCAGAACTTCAAGACAGTAAAGGGGCAGAAGTGAGTACAGTGGCCATCATTAAGGAGAAGGTGCGAGGCAAGCTGAAACGTCTGAAGGTGGTCTCCACCTCAGAGTTCTGAAGTAAATGGCTGAGGAGATTGTAAAGTATGAGTTGTGATCTTCCAGGAATCACTGGAGTCAGAGAGGGTGCCAGAGGAGTGGAAAATGGCTAATATAACCCCCCTGTTTAAGAAGGGAGGGAGGCAGAAGACAGGAAACTATAGACATGTTAGCCTGACCTCAGTCATTGTTAAGATTTTAGAGTCCATTATTAATAATGAGATTGCAGACTACTTGGAAATGCATGGTGAAGTAAGATTAAGTCAGTTTGGCTTTGAGAAGGGGAGGTCATGCCTGACAAATCTGTTAGAATTCTTTGAGGAGTTAGACAAAGGAGAACCAGTAGACGTGATTTATTTGGATTTCCAGAAGGCCTTTGACAAGGTGCTGCACAGAGGATCAAGAAAAAAGATAAGAGCCCATGGTGTTAGGGGCATGGTATTGGCATGGATAGATGATTGGCTGACTGGCAAAAAGCAGAGAGTAGGGATAAATGATGGTAACCAGTCACTGGTGGAGTTCTGCAGAGGTTCATGTTGGGACCACCACAAGTATCCATATAATACGTTATTGATTTGGATGAAGGAACTGAGAGCATTTTCGCTAAGTTTGCAGATGAAACAAAGATAGGTGGAGGCACAGGTAGTGTTGAGGAGGTGGGGAGGCCACAGAAAGACATGTACAGGCCATGAGAATGGGCGAAAAAGTGATAAATTGAATACAACTTGGGACAATGTGAGGTTATGCACTTTGATAGGCAAAATAGAGGCGCAAACAATTTTCTAAATTGGGAAATGCTTTAGAAATCTGAAGCACAAAGGGATTTGGGATTCCTCTTCAGGTTTACATGGAGGTTCTGTTGGCAGCTAGGAAGGCAAATTCTATATTTGCATTCATTTCAGGAGGGCTAGAATACAAGAAGAGAGACATACTGCTGAGGCTAAGGCTTTGGTCAGACTGCATTTAGAATAGTGTGAGAGCTGTTTTGGGCCCCATATCTAAGAAAAGATTTGATGGCCGTGGAGGGATTAGAGAGGAAGTTGACAAGAATGATCCCAGGGATGAACGTCTTGAGAACTTTGGATCTGTATTCCATAGAGTTTAAAGAATGAGGTGGGGTTCTAATTGAAACTTACAGAATACTGAGAGGAACTCTAAATAAAAACCAACACAACTGCAGATGCTGTAAATCAGGAACAAAAACAGAAGTTGCTGGAAAAGTTCAGCGAGTCTGGCAACATCTGTGAAGAAAAATTGGTTCTGAGGAAGGATCAACGGACCTGAAACATTAACTCTGATTTTTTTTCACAGATGTTGCCAGACCTGCTGAGCCTTTGCAGCAACTTCTGTTTTTGTTTCAGAATACTGAGAGGCTGGATAGAGTAGATGTGGAGAAGATGTTTCCACAAGTAGGACAGAGTAGACCGAAGACACAGTCCCAGAGTGAAGAGACAACCATTTAGAGTTGAGATGAAGAGCAATCTCTTCAGCCAGAGAGTGATTAACCTGTGGAACTGACTGCTGCAGAGGGCTGTGGAGGCCAAGTCATTGAATGTGCTTAAAACAGAGATAGATAGGTTTGTGACTGGTAAGGGGATCAAAAGTTACAGAGAGAAGGCAGGAAAAGAGTGTTAAGAAACATCAGGCACAAGTGAATCGTAGAGCAGCCTCGATTAGCCTAATGGTCTAATTCTGCTCCTCTATCTTGTCCTCTTATCTGGGCAATGCTAGCTAATTCAGCATTTATTTCCCACCCTTAGTTGCCCTTGAAAATCTGATGGAGAACTGTCTTTTTGAATCGCTGCTGTCAATCTGGTAGCAAAGGAACAGTGACATAGTTTTCTTAAAAATTTGCTTAGGGGATGTGATCATTGCTGATTAGGTTAAAATTTACTAATTGTCCTTAATACCCAGAAACAATTGTGGTGAACTGTCTTTTTGAATTGTTGAGTCTTTGATGTGTACGGAGACAGCCAATGCTGTTAAGAAAGAAGTTTTCGGATTTTGATCCATTTCTAAGATAGGGTGACATGTAGCTTAGAGTGACATTGCAGGTGGAGGTTTTCCTATTCATGTGCTGACCTTGTACTTCTGAGTTGTGCAAGTTGCAAATGTGGAATGTGCTATTGAAGAAGCTTTGGTAAATTAGTGCAGTGCATTTTGTAGATGGTACACACTGCTTCACGGTTTATCAATGGTGGGAAGAACAAATGTTTAAGGTAGTGGGTGGAGCTCCAATTTACAACACACTTGCATAGAATCTTGGCTAGATCATTTTTAAAGTGACATGAATAATTCTGGTTTCCATATTATACATAGTATATAGAAGCACCAAAGTAGATGCAATAAAGATTTACTAGGATGATCCAAAATGTAATGATTATACCCAATGCAAGCAATTAAAGATGTTTTTCTTTTCGCTACAGAACAGTGACCTGATATAAGTCTGCAGAATTCTGGAAGTATTTGATGGGCTAAAGATGAAGAAGGCGTTTATACTTGCAGGTGATTTCAAAATATGGTCCATAAATATATGATCAGCACAAGTAAATCGAGTAGAGAATGCAGCAGCAATCTTTTTTGGCCAGAGTTTGGATAAAATGAGAAATATGCTGCACAAAGAATATTTGACATAACCAATACAGATGTATTTCTGCTTTAGTTGTATTAGCACCACAGATTAATATCTGCATTCAACCAACATTTGTATGGGTAGTGCTAGCTAAACAGACACTTAAAAGGAGGATAGATAACCAGGAGAAAAGAAGAGAACAATATATTGACAAGGTTAGACTAAGGAGCATGGGAGGCAACTTGTGTGGTGCATAAATAGGGCATAGATTTGAGTCCCATTGTCTGATTCCATTCTGCAAACACAATATAATAATAGATGTGCAGTTTCAATACTGCTCAAGAGAATCAATCAAATCTTATAACTGGCCTTGAACCCCAGTGTTCTGACCTGCAGGCAGGAATGCTAACATTGAACAAATGCTGGCACCTTAGTCATCACTCATGACTATATCATCACAAGAACAATTCAGATTCCCGAGTGCCATAGGTTTCAAACTACCATTTTAACAACAGTTATTAATTCTTTATTCAATTATAATTTTAGAATTGAATAATTTTCACCCTCCATGAGAATACTTGAGCATGATATTACACAGCATGACCTCCATGCTATTTCCTGAGAGGATTATGACATCCCATGACAGTTTCTTTATTTTGAAACACTAGTCATTTCACTTAAAATTGTTATGTCTGCATTTAATTAACCCAGGACAATGTTTTTCATAATATTATTATGAATATTAAAGTATTTTTAATAACTCACTTATACTTAGGTTTTGGCCTTTATATTAGGCATGAATATAAAAATCAAAAACTGAAATTACTGGAAAAGCTCAGCAGGTCTGACAGCTTGTGTGTCGAGAAATTAGAGTTAACATTTCGATCCAGTAGCCCTTCCTCAGAATTAATCAGAACAAAGAGACCTTGGAGTGCAGGTTCATAGTTCCTTGAAAGTGGAGTTGCAGGTGGACAGGGTAGTGAAGAACGCATTTGGTATGCTTGTCTTAATTGGTCAGTGTGTTGAGTATAGGAGTTAGGACGTCATGTCGTGCCTGTCCAGGACATTGATTAGGCCACATTTGGAATACTGCATTCATTTCCAATGTCCTGCTGTAGGAAAGATGTTATTAAACTTGAAAGGGTTCAGAAAAGATTTACAAGGATGTTGCTGAGATTTGAGGGTTTGAGCTATAGAGAGAGGCTAAGTAGGGTGGGGCTATTTTCCCTGGAGCATCAGAGGCTGAGGAGGGATCTTATAGAAGTTTATAAAATCATGAGGGTCATGGATATGGTGAATAGTCAACATCTTTTTCCCAGGGTAGGGGAGTCCAAACCTAGAGGGCATTGGTTTAAGGTGAGAGGGGAAAGATTTAAAAGGAAACTAAGGAGCAATTTTTTCACGTAGAGTGGTGCGTGTATGGAATGAGCTGCAGGAGGAAATAGAGGAGGCTGGTACAACATTTAACAGGCTTATAGATGATTATATGAATAGGAAGTGTTTAGAGGAATGTGGGCCAAATGCTGGCAAATGGAACTAGATTAATTTAGAATATCTGGTCAGCATGGATTATTTGGACTGAAGGGTCTGTTTCTGTGCTGTTCAACTCTATGACTCTATGAATTTGCTTCAGTGACAAGCATTTTCATGTTGATAAAGTTATTTTATGTACATCTTTATGTAGAACTAGACATCAAATTATAAAACTGTAGAACCTGATAGCACAGAAGGAGTTTTTTTTACTCATTTTGTTTGTGCCAGCGCTTTGAAAACACTATCCAGTTAGTACAGTCCTCTGTACATTCCCCATTGCTCTTTATTTATTTTTTTTTCAAGTGCATGTCCAATTCCCTTGTGAAAGTTTTCATTGAATTTGCTTCCACTATCCTTTCCACCACTGTATTCCAGATCATAACAATGCCCGGCCTAAAAAAATCTCTCACCTTGCCTCTGATTCTTTTCTTAATTACCTTACATCTATGATCTTTGATTAGTTTCTGTCCTGTCATCAGAAACAGCTTTTCCTTATTTATTCTGTCAAAATCTCTACATTATATGAGTTTAGATGGTTGGCCATAGCAAATTGCCCTGTGCAGACAACATAGGTCAGCCATATTAAGAGTTGGGTTACAGGGATAGGATGGCATGGGGTGAGCTGGGTCAGGTTGGAATGCTTTTTGGAGGGTCAGTGCAGACTTGATGGGCCAAATTGCCTCTTTCCATACTATGGGGATTCTATGATTATATATTCCTTTAATCTTCTCTATTCTGTGGACAGCAATTTCAAACATTTTCTCCACTTCAAAATATTAATTATTCCAGTTTAGTGATCTGATGTTACAGATTTTCTATTAGCTGACTAAGCTAACTTGTCCCTCTCTCCATTTCTTAAATTGCACTGAATTATTAAATAATCAATTATTAAATAATAAAGATAAGAATTTCCATTTATGCAGTGCATATTTAAAATACTAAAACATGTTGACCCACATAACAGGAGAAATATCAATAAAAACATTTTTGACATTGAGTCATAGAAGAGGATATGAGCAGAGATGAACAAACGCTTGATCAAAAAGGCTTCAAGAAGCATATTAAAGGGAAGCGAAAGCACAGAAAAGAGGAAAGGCTTAGGAAGTGAACTGTAGATGCTACAGCAAAGAAGCTGAAAATGCGACTGCCAATGATGGAGTGATTAAATTCAGAGATGTGCAAAAAGCCAGATTTGGAGGTGCACAGTGAACTCAACGGCAACTAGGCATGGAGAAGGCAGGAGGGATCAGGCCAAGGAGGTGTGGAAAAAGAAGAATAAGGATGCTAAAGCTGAAATATTCTCAGCCAGGTGAAATAATTGAACAGAGGCCAGTATCCCATCACCAAGTCCCCCTTTATTTACATGTGCACTGTACACCGGCTGTGACCAGCCAGCTTGGAGTCAATTCCAGAAGTCAAGAGGCTCTCTGAATCCCCTGTTTTTATTTCTTTTTTGTGTAGTGTCTCAGTAAAAAGACACCATTGTGCAAGAACTTTAATCTATACTTCCACCACTGATACAACACACAAAGGTACAGCTTCTACAATTAATGGTAGGGCCTTGGGTAGTGTTGTAGAACTGAGGGACCTAGGGTTTCAGGTACCTATTTCTTTGAAGTTTGAATCACATAGTTATAAGGTGATTAAAAAGATGTTTGGCACACTTGCCTTTATTGCTCAGTTCTTTGAGTATAGGAGTTGGGAAGTCATGTTGAGGTTGTATGGGACATTGGTGAGGCTTCTTCTGGAGTACTGTGTCCAGTTCTGGTCCCCAGTTAGAGGAAGGACATTATTAAGCTCGATAGTGTTCAAAAGAGATTTACCAGGATGATGACAGGTATGGAAGTTTCAGTTACAAAGAAAGACTCGATAGGTTGGGACTTTTTTTCATTGGAACATAGGAGGTTGACAGGCAACCTTATAAGAAGTTTATAAAATTATGAGGGGTAGAGATGGAGTTAATAGTAGTTGTCTTTTCCCTAGGATGGGTTATTTGGAGGCTATGGGGTACATTTTTAAGGTGAGAGGGGAGAGAATTAAAAAGGAATGAGGAGTACATTTTTTACAAAGAGGGTAGTTGGCATTTGGAATGAACTTCCTGGGAAAGTGGTGAATGTGGGCACAATCACACTGCTTAAAAGACATTTGGATAAGTACATAAATAGGAAAGGTTTGGAGGGATATGAGCCAGGAACAGGCAGGTAGGACTAGTTTAGTTTGAGATTATGTTCAGCATGGACTGGTTGGAGCCAAGGGTCTGTTTCCGTGCTGTATAACTCTATGACTGATCACATCCCTCCCCGTCTATGTCTGGGTCTTTGTCTCCCGGGATGTTTTTGCCCCTGGTCCAGTTCCTCTGATTTGGACTCAGGCACAAGCAGCATGTACTGGACCATAACCCATCTCTTGTGTCTGGAGCATCACGGGAGACTTTCCTCCACTTCTTCTGGTGGTAATGGTATTGAGACTGCATCCATCTTGACTCTGAAGTTTCCTTGACACTAGACAGAGGGGAGGCTTATGGTTTCTTATGGGCTTTCTACTGCTCTGAGGAACCAGGTATGTTTTGCTCCTGCCCCATTTGTGAAGCCAGAAACTAAAACAGAAATTGCTGGCAAAGCTCAGCAGGTCTGGCAGCATCTGTGAAGAGAAATCAAAATTAACATTTCAAGTCCAGTGACCCTCCCTCAGAATAAGGAGAGCTCCATACCAACCAGCGTCCAATGGTCTACTGGAAACAGAGGTCCAAATGTTGAAGGCAGGCTTAAAGAAATAGCTTGTACCTTCTGTCAATACCAAACTGTCCCAGTTTCCACAACACATTTGTGAGATAGCTGCTTTCAGTAGTCCACATTTTCATCTAGGACCATCTCACCCACCCAGATGTTGTAGGTCATGGAATCTGACCTCACATAGACCTCACCTCATACCCATACAGGGCCATTTTCATGGTTCACCAAACTTCGTCCCCTGAATTAAATTGTCTCTCACTCAGAGGAGGCATGTGGCTGGCATTGGCAATTCCTGCTGTCATTTCACCCTCCCCCCCTTAGCTCTCAGGAATATCAGGTTTAACCTGGTGAGGAGTCTTCTCCCCATCTGCAACTTCCCCGTGGTTGTGTGAGGGGTGGCCCTGTAATCAAACAGGAACAGGAACAGGAACAATTTGGTATCGAGTGAAGTTGTAGGCTGTTTCTTTAAGAGTACCTTCAAAGTTTGGATCACTATTTCCACTAGACCATTGGTATGGAGCTGTCCTTATGTGCCAACTGCCATTTGATTTTAGGGAATACTGAAATTCCCTGCTGGTAAATGATGTTCCATTGTCATGACTGATACTTCCGGAGTCCTTGTATCCCAAATGATGCTCAATGCTATTCGTCCCTGACTCTGCCAAATGAACACGATGCACGTATAGTCACTTTGAATGGGTGTCCACAATGACCAGGAACATTGAAACCATGAAAGGACAGGAGTAGTTGACACGTAACAGAGTCCCTGGTTTACCTAGACATTCAGACAAATGTGGGGGAGCCACCGGTGGCAATTTTTATCCTTGTTGTCACCCTGGAAACTGCCCCACCAACGCAGCTATGTTGGCATCCAGTCCTGGACACCGGATATAACTTCTTGTCAACATCTTCATTTTGGAAGCCCCAGATGACCCTGGTAGAGTTCAGCCAGTATCTGGCAGCGACCTTTGCTCAGGACAATCACTCTTCCTCCCCATAATAAAATGCTGGTCTCGCCCGGTGCAGAAAGATTTCATGCCAGGTTGTGATGGCCCTTCTGTTTTCCCCAATATCACCAGCTATTTTAGTTTTGCCAGTATGGGATCTTTTAGTGTCCACAGTCGGATATTGTCAGCAGTAACCAGACAGATGTCCAGAAAGTTTAAAAACAGAATAAACTCTTCCAGGGAAGGCACTACTGGTAGAATATCTGCACTGGGAGGTGGCTCAAGGCATCCGCATTGGCCACTTGGCCTCATGGATGGTATTCCAACTTGTACTTGTACACACTGTGAATAGGGGCCCACCGCTGAATTCGACCAGACGCTATGGGCAGCACCACCTTGTCTTCTTTAAGCAGACCCAGCAGGGGTTTTTGGTGCATTACTATTGTAAATTCACATCCATAAAGGTACTGGTGGAACTTTCCCACATTTGCATTTGGCATCACCCAAAGCCTGGGAAGCATGTGTTATCTGGTGTTCCTCTCTTTTGGACCACTGGTGAGCCAACACTACCCTGATGCTGTATGGGGAGGCATCACTTGTCAGCATCACTTCTTGCATCAGATCATAGTATGCCAAAACCTTAGATGGCAATAACTGCTTTTCACATCCCTGATGGCCACTTCTTGGATATGTAGCCATTTCCAAGGCTGACCCTTTTTCAAGAGCAGGCGTATGGATGCCAAGATGGAAACCAGATTATGTATAAATTTCCCTAATTAATTCACCAACCCATGGAAAGACCTAAGCCCTGGTGCAGACATGGGAGCCTGGGCACTTTGGATCGCCCTCACTTTATCCTCCAGCATGTGTAACCCAGTTTTGTTGCCTCTGTAACCCAAGCAGGTCGCTTGGGGCACCTGGACGACACATTTTTCTCTTCTAAGGCGCACACCTGCCTGGGAGAAATGTTTAAGCACTATGTCCAAGCTCTCCAAGTGCTCTTTTTGAGCTTCCCTGTTATTAGTAAATGGCAACCTGGAGTAGTCCTTGTAAAATGTTCTCCATCATCCACTGGAATAGGGCACAGACTGATGATACCCCAAATGGCAGTCTTGTATATTTTTACAAACCTTTTATGAGTATTAACTGTGGGGTACATCTGGGAATCCTTATCAATTCGCAGTTGCAGGTAGGTGTAGCTCATGTCCAGCATCGTAAAAGACAAAACCACCCCCCAGCCCACCCACCCCAGCCAAATTTGCATACAAGTCCTCTATGAGAGGGATTGGGTATTTATCCAGTTGGGAGAAGCAGTTTACCATTTGCAAAAAATCTCCAAAAAAGCGAACAGAGCCATGAGGCTTCATAGCCTATACGACCAGTGCTGTCCATTCTGCAAACTGCACTGGTTTAATGATTCTTCACTTTCCAGCCTCCTGATTTCTGCCTCTACTTTTGCCTGTAAGGCAAATGGCACTGGACAGGTCTTTCAATACCATGGAATTGCTTCCTGGTCAACATGTAAAGTGACCTTGGCCATTTTGATTATCCCAAGCCCTTCCTGAATAAGTCCTGGGTATTTCATTAGGACTTCAGTTGGGCAAACATGTTTCATTAGAAAAATGTTAAGCCAATCAAATTGAATCTTTCTCAACCAATTCATTCCCAATAGGCTTGGGCCCGAGCCTCAGTAGTACCTACGCCAACTGCTTCTCACAGGAGACCGGAACCAAAGTCATACCCTTAATCTGCAATTGCTCCCCAGTGTATGTTCTCAGTCTGGCCAAGGTCTTGCATAAACTTTAGGGTTAGAGTCCAGAGTGGATCTTGTTAATGACAGGTTCTGCAACCACTGATACAATTGCACTGGTATCGACCTCCATGACAACCGGATGACCATTTAACCAGACATTAATATAAATGTTTCTGATTCGGATGTTGCTAAGCAATTTAACTGTTCCACCCTACACGTAGGTGGACTTTCCACAGTGTACACTCTCCTGGATACTGGCATATGAGTTCTCTTACTTAGGCCTTGACTAACATAATGAGAGTGGGAAGAGTAGCCACTGCAGATAAAACTCTGGCTATATTTAGACATAGGACAGAAACCCAGCTTGGTCAGTGCCACCCAACTGGATTACAGAGAAGAGACATTGGAGGAGGATTCTCTGATCAACAGTTTCAAACATTGCAGGTAGCTCAAGAAGGATGAGATAGGCTCATTTATCATGGTCACAGTCACAAAGAACAGTAGACATACTTTACAAAGATCCATTTCACTATTGTGGCTGGACCAGTAATCCGATTGGAGGGATTCACACATGGAATTATGGGAAAGCTAAGCATGGATTTAGGAAGTGACCACACATACAAGGTCTTTGGAGAGAAGAGGGAGTTTATAAATCAGGTGATATTTAGCAGGTACAGAAGGGGCAAAGGTAGTCTTTTAAGGAAAAGGGATGTTGACAGTGTGTGGATGGAAGAACAGAACCTGGAGACAAGGTTCCAATAATGATATCAACTGATATAAGGCAGGGAAGGGAAGTAAGGTCATCAACAGTTTGATTGGAATATGATCAAGGGAGCAGGAGGTGGATCTCATGGACAAGATGAAATTGGACGAAACAGGAAACAGGCTACAATCAAGATATACTTGAGTTCAGGGCTAGGCCAGTCAGAAACATTTAGGGAGATGTTTTCTAGAGGGGCTAGGGAAATGCGGTGAACTAGTCAAAACAGCCAAAGGAATGATCTTGATCTTTATGACAAAAAGTCCACAAGATCTATTAGAGGTGAAAGTGTAGGAACCGGGATAAGTTAGTTTAAGGAAAGTTTGTAGCAGAATGGTATAGGAATTGAAGTAAAGTGAACCCAATTATCTTTGCATTGCTGGAACAAATAGTAGCTTTAGCATTAGAGAGCCTAATCTAGTAACGCATTCACCAGCTGTGTGGCTAAACAGTTATAAAAATTGTTGATCAAAGATACTTACATCAGTCTCCTCAGACATAAAAGAAAGTGATCATTGGAAAAGGTGAGATTTTGGAAAATAGTAGCTACTGAAATGTCATGATGAATTATTGGTCAAAAATTAGATTTTTGGGAATTTGACAATATATGTAAATTGAAGGAGAGTTTTTTTTCCTGGGGAAGACAAAGAAAGAAGTGAGATTAGAATGGGAAAGTGTAATCCATGTATATGGATCAAGTGTGACGCAATTGAATTATTAGAGAATATCTCATCAATAGAGACAGCACAGATAGAGTCAAGGAGTTGGCTGTGAATATGATTGAGAGGCTTAATATAGTAGGGGTGATTTAGAAAGGGATAGAGGATAGTGTACCTAGGGAACAGAGATGAAAAAGGCCTTCAGTCGAAGTTGAAACCATAGGGGATTCGTACAAAGGCCAAAGGACAAAAACAGGCAAGATATCTGAATGAGGAATTTAAAATGATATTTGACTAGACGATGGAGGAAAACAATATTAAATAAATCAGGAGGAAGGAACAAGGTGATATGCTTTATTATCAGAGGAGGGAGATTATCAAAGGTGTGATTTATAGATAAGTATTACATCACCACTGTGACAATTTGAGAGGGGCGGAATTTATGGAAGGACAGTGAAGCAATATTAAAGGAAAAGGTGCTATCAACGCTTAGCCATGTCCATGTCAAAGCTACAAAGTTAGTGTGGTCCTTCACAACAGGGTCATTGATGACAAGGGCTTTATTCACAAGTGAATGTGTGTATTCTGGAGCGAGATGTTGACAGAAATGATGATATCCATTCGACTGGCAGAGTCCACCAAGTCAGAGCTGGCATTAATAAGCAAAACAGGAAGGAGCTCGATAGTAGTAGAACAAGCAGTTTGGGAAAGGTCAAGAAATAATAGGATGGAGCAATTAGATTGCTGTTCATTAGAAGGCAGTGACACTGACCCTTTTGGAGAATATGAAGAAAAGTGTATTGTGAAGCTGTAGGATTATCTCAGAGGAAGTCAAGGCTGGAACAGCAGCATCAGACTGCAAAAGATAACAGGCAGGATCTTGTTCTGCTCCTCGAAGTGGAAAGCAAGTTCGGCAGGGGAATTGCACAGCACGTAAATAAAAACAGATTCCTAACAGTGTGATGAACATCTGCAATTAAGTTCTTTTAACTTTAAAGGCTGTTTGAGCTTTCCAACTGCAAGCATCAGGAAGTCCTTTAGTATGTTTTGCATGTCATGCATTCTCATTAAAAAACCAACACACCATAATTAACTTTCGCTCCCAATTAAATTTCATAAAAGCAAGGAATGCATGCCTTCCGATTCCTGATTGCATAGAGGTGGTACGCATCAAGCAAGGTAAGCGCAAAGAAAAACATGACAGGAGAGGAACAGGTCCTTCAGCCCAGCAAAACTGCACTGACACAAGATGCCTTTCTAAACTAAAAAACCTTTGCCTCTACAGGGTCCATATCCCTATATTCCCTGCTATTCATGTATCTATGGTAATCACCTCCTTAGATTTTGGACTGAGGAGCTGCTGCTCTGTTCTATTTGGGGAGCATTTGTTTATGCCATGTGTAGGCTTCTTTTACCACTTTCCTTGGATCCATCAGTTTTACGCTGGATATCAATAACCCAAGGCAGTTCCAACAACAGAATATACCCAACGTTCTTTATTAAAGCAAAGTGAACAACAAAAAAAAACTCTTTCCTGCTCCAAAAATCCTACCCATTTAATGCTTACAATCACAAGTGAACCCTTTTACTGATCTGAAGATCAGCCCAGAATAGGGTGATCAGCCCTTTCATTTCAATTTATTGTTATTGATCAATTGAGCTCTTCTCTGAACGAGCTAATTTTTTACAATGAGGCAAGTTGTTTTTATACTCTTTCCCAAAGTTATATGATTCAAAGTCTTTAACATTGTCCAATCTCCAGAAAATGATCAGTTTGACAATTGGCAAACATGTCATGCTTTTCATGTCATTTTGATCAACAAGCTCATTAAGATTTGCTTGTGTCTCTTTGGAAAAATACTCATCTCTTGCCTTTAATGAACTTTGATGTAAAACTGCTTGTCGCTCACCACTTGGAGGGGGTGAATAATCAGAGAAAGTTTTCCCCTATAGGTTGAATGGAAGGAAAGGAGAGGAGCTGCTCCTCAAATCACAGAACGCTTTGTTTCCTTGTTTGTGGTTGATAGGCTCATTAGGGAAGATTATGGAGGTGGGGATTGTTGGGAGGAGGCCAAAAGGAAAGGGATGGATTGGGAAGCATAAGAACTATCTTTTGCCAAAAACCTGGATGGGGACCCTGGAGCTGGGCCCCAAGAGTTGCCTTTGACAAAGGCTGAGTTGGAGATCAGGATGCCACTTTTGGCTAATAACGGACAGGGCTTTTTCCAGATCCAGGAGTTCCATCAACTGGGTCCAGGGTTGGGGCATTTGCCTGCAGGGTATGTGGGGAAATTAGGCAATTCCAAGAAAGTTCAGGCAGCAAGAGATGGGTGGAGGGAGTAAAAGGCTGCAGTTGAGTCTGGGAAGTAAGGGATACTCAAGACTGTATGGAGGTGGGGGAGGAAGTTGCAAAGATAGATGTGGGAAGAAGGAGGCTACAAGAGTAGTGGGGAATAAGTGAGCTACAAATGGGTCATGAGATAGAGTGTGAACAGTTTTAAACCTATCAAAAAATCATGAAAACTTTGAAACACTACGGTGGCTCAGTGGTTAGCACTGCAGCCTCACAGCACCAGGGACCTGGGTTTAATTCCACCCTCGGGTGACTGTCTGTGTGGAGTTTGCACATTCTCCCCGTGTCTGCGTGGGTTTCCTCCGGGTGCTCCGGTTTCCTCCCACAGTCCAAAGATGTGCAGGCTAGGTGGATTGGCCATGATAAATTGCCCGTAGGGTTCAGCGAGGTGTAGGTTAGGTGGGTTATAGGAGGATGGGTCTGAGTGGGATGCTCTGAGGTTTGGTGGGCCGAAGGGCCTGTTTCCACACTGTAGGGATTCTATGATTCTCCAATGAATTTCTTGCAAATGAACATTGAATCAACTCAGTTAAAGCTGTACAAGTTCAGTAACTACTACACTTAGAAGAAATATTGCGTACCCTGATGTAATGAACACTGTGTTAATCATTAAATTTAAATCAGAGATTGAGATTGGAGATGCAGTAAATAGGATATAATTACATACCTAAGTCTCCCAGCTTTATCCGTATGCAAAAGAAATGCATTGGCTACGACCTCCCCTGTATGCTGAAAATGTGTATTTATTTTGATGGGTTTTTTTGTGTATAGAAGTGTGTGCCAATTACTTTGAGTAAACTTTATTAACTTCTGCCTTTTTCTTCTTCTAATTTACATATCATGTCATCTAGAAAAATGCCTTCCCTTTAATGGACAGGTTAATAATTATTGAGGATCTTGATGAATTACTCTAATTCTGCTCCTGTGGAAGACAACGTACCCCAGATGTCAAAACAACTGTAGAAGGCATTGTTCCTATTAAATCACATCATCTAATCAATGAGTTAGTGAAAATTAAAAAGTTGCCACTGAATATCAAAAAAGTAGCCCCCAAGAAAATTTCAAAAGGATTCCTTGAAATATAAAAATATTTTGAACTCCACTGAAAGTTGACCAAGTAAATTAAGTTGACATCTAATGGGCATGGGTCAAGAAGACTAGCCAGGAAGGGTCAAATGGCCAGAGTACTTAGATAGAGAAGTCCAATTTAAGAGACTGAATGATGCTACTGGCTTGCAGGGAATGAGTTCCTCTCTCAATACCTTTTGATATGGCACCAGGACCTTCAATGCCATAAAATGACAACAGGTTGTTAACTTGCTGCCCGTCCCACCACAAAATTCATGATGTTCCTCACACATGCATATGTTGAGAGCTGACAACCACCATGTCACACAAGATAGTCACTGCTCTCCCAAGTGGAGGTGATGCTCACTTCCATGCCTGCCACAAAGCTTGTATTTCTGAACAGAAATGCATGCTGAACAACTGGGAATTTTGAAAGTGGTCAACCTGAAGAAGGCGAAACCTAATCCGAACTGCAAAGCTAACTCCTTAAGAGGAAAATACTTCTATGTTGACTGGATGATTACTTTGCTCAGAGCTGGGTTGACTTCAAATTTGTTTTTAGCCTTCTTTAATTCCTAAAATCCATCTCTGGTAACTAATTACAGCAGCCAATGTATGAGTCTTCAATTAGCTTTTCAGCATGCGTTAATATTTCTCACAAAAAATCCAACACTTGAAGGAGCTATAAATAATCTTCTCTCCACAACTGAGAAGTTTCTCACCTACATTTGATGCATTGAAGTCAGCAAATCCGATTTAGTGAACTTGTGAATAAACATCTTTGAACCTTCTCCAAATTTCTGTACCATAAGACAGTAGATTTTTAATTTTAAAAAATGCTTCCATATTGGTTGCTGGATACTGGGAACTGATCATTTAGTGAAGGAGCTGGACTGGAAAGATTAACATTTTGAACTATGTAATTGCGTCAGAAAGAGTTCCAAAAACAATTACATATTTCAAAACTACTGATGTTTCTCAGTTGACGAAAAATTCAAACTTTGTAGAGAATTTTCAACAGGTGGTGTGGTCCACATTCAGGGATTGTGAAATTATCCTTTATTTTACCACCTACGTAGCTCTACTTTATCCACAGCATCTTGTTTCAGAAATGAAGCAACCACTAGGTGCTGTTTAACCTTACAAGTTTAGGGCACACAGCGAATTCAGGGCAAACTAAATAGATGGTTTATTGCATCGAACAGTAACTAGGAGTATTCTGAAACAAAACAAAGAACTGCAAATGCTGCACATCTGAAACAAAAACAGAAATTGCTGGAGAAATTCACCAGGTCGTTGAGGGAAAGCAGAGTTATTTTCTTGAGTCCAGTTCTTTCGAATTGAGCTCTGAGAAAGGGTCACTGGACTCAAACATTAACTTTACTTTCTCTCCACAGATGTTGCCAAACCTGCAGTATTCTCCCAGAAAGGAACACAAAGTACTATTTTCTTCTGGAAAATTCAGCAAAACGGTATTTTGAGATTTATTTTACTTGGATGAAATGAAGTTGTTAAGCACGTACTCCAGACTTGATGACATTCATATGGGAATTACACACTTTCACAGATTTATACCTATTAGTTCCAAAGAGGGCTGAATTTTAATGTAATAATAAATTAAGATTTCATAAGTGTATGATTTTAGCCTGAAAGTCTCACAACATTTTCCTATATACATCTTTATTCATAGCCTGTTGACTGTGAAACTGAATTAAATGTGAAATGCTTCAATCTAAACAAGAGTAAAAGAACAGAAGAGATCAAAGAAAATAAGGATTATCAAAACAGCAGCGTTGTGTTCAACCAGCTGCCATTTATTTCATCGCTCTTTGGTTTCACTGCAACTGCACTTAGAAAATGCACACTCTCCCTGTTATGATTCAACATTTTCTCTTGTCATTAATTTGCATATCATAAGCAATATTAACAAAAAGATAATGCCCAAAACTCATTTCAAGTTGCATCTGATTCATAAAATAAAACCAACACTTAGACTTTTATAGCATTTGTAGAATTGTTGGTCATTATTGTCCACCATTGCAGTGATTTTTGCTTTAATAGTTATTCCATTGTTTAATATGGGACTAAAATATGCCAGCCCTTCATTAGCAGTAGTGCCATAGAAAATCTAGAAGAACAAAATAAATACTTTTTACATCATTGTCCTGGGACTTTTACTGCTCTCCTAAAAATATATCGGAATGCGTAAACTGTCAGTTAAATTATTTAAATCCCGTAAGCAGATGTAAAACACAAGAGAAATAACTCATGCGAATTAGCAGCTGGTGAAAGCAGAAATTTGTCAACTTCGGGCCATTAATAAGTTAAATTAATGAAATGATCTCATTTACAGAAAATTTCTAATGATTGTACACAGAGGCTAGAATCCCATGACTTCGGCAGTAGGAGCCATAATGTGGGAAAAGACTCCACGGTATTAATGCAGAATTAGGATAGGAAAGGGACTGAGGGAAATGGGGTATGGGCCATGAAAGATTTTGAAAGCAAATGCTGATGTCACCCGTAAAATAATTATGTAGTCTAAACCATGGATGTTTGCTTGTATGGAAATGTGTATCAGTATATCAGACATGAGGAACTAGTGTTAAAATCATACACTTATGAAATCTTTATTTATTTGTATGTTAAAATTCAGCCCTCTTCAGAACTAATAGGTAAAAATCCGTGAAAGTGTATAATTTGTTGAATCATGGCCAGAATGAGAAGAAGATTCAAACTAATCAAATGTTTCTGATAACATGCTAAACTACAAACGTGCACACAACAGAGGAGACATTGTTTGCATAGGACTGCTTCTAGAGGCTACATATTTGTTTCAATTCCCTGGTGATTTGCACAACCATGAGAAGCTTGTGCATTGCTTATGCAGTTTTCTTTGTTTATAATAACTTGTGGCAAAATTGACATAATCCGGCATGTCACCACTATAAGTTATGTTACAAGAACAATCTCTCATCCTGTTGGTTAATTGTTTGACATTTTACATAATCCACAGTTAAAGGTTTTTGTAATGGCTGGTTGGCTTGCTGAGCTGTTTCGTTCATTTCGCAGATGTTTCGTTACCCTCCTGGGTAACATCATCAGCGCAGTCTCCTATGAAGTGCTGTTGTGTTTTCCTGCCTGTTATTTAAACTCTGGAGTCCGTTGAAGTGGATTACCTCACTTCCGATTTTCCTTCGCATGGAGTGTATGTGGGGTCGAGCTCTATGAGTTTGTTGATGGTGTGTAAATAACAGGTGGGAAAACACAACGACGCTTCATCGGAGGCTGCACTGATGTTACCCAGCAGGGTAGCGAAACGTCTGCGGAAAAACAATGAACCGGCTCGGCGAGCCAACCAACTATAACATCCACAACCCAAGCTACAAATCTACTCTAAAACCTTAAAGGTTTTTGTAAGTTTATTCTCTTATCATTATGTGCAGAGAATTAGGAGGATTTCAGCCGATTTGAACTGTCATGGTATCATATGTTGTGATATCATTGCATTAGAATATGCAAGTCGGTTGTGTGCATTATCAATGCATATGGTAATGTCATACGGTATATGGCACAGAACAAGTTGTACTGATTTTCAACTAAGATGTGCATGTAGATCCCTGTTGTTACTTGTATGCAGTATTGTGAATCTTCAATTAAAAGAACCCAAATTAATTATTGCCATTTATCATTGAATTATTGGTACGTTTATATGAAGAACACAGTAACACAACAATAGATATAGCATCACGTGGCAGACATCTAGGACTTTATATTTTCTTGATTAGCTCAGGAGTTTTACAGGGTCATAAGAGTGTGTTGATGTTCAATGAACTCTACTTTTTTTTCAGAAGAAGAAAAATTTATGCTTTTCAGATAAAGAACTGCATCATATGTTCCTGTCTCTTGAGGAACAACAATAATATCTAGGGCTTTAATGGCACCAATTTTTTAATGTAGGAGTTAGAAATATGAGGCAATTAAATGTATACAATATGTGGTTTTATAATCCATGTTTGGAATTCTATGTTACACTTATGCAAATATTGAATTCTTGAATGCAGACCTAAATACTTACTGGTTATTAAAAGTTAAGAGTAATAACCTCATGGCAAACATTGGGCTTACAAAGACATTTGACTGATGAGAAACATTGAAATAAAAGAATTCCTGTGAGAACTGAAGAACTCATCACTCTTATTCATGTATGTGTACATATGATTGAGGATGTGAGAATTCAAATATTTATGTTAGAATGTTATTTTATAGACAGTTATTGAGTCATAGAGTCATACACCACAGAAACAGACCCATCGGTCCAAACAGTCCATGCCAAACATTATCCCAAACTAAACTAGTCCTACCTGCCTGCTTCTTGCCCATATCCCTCCAAACCTTTCAAAGAACAAAGAACAAAGGAAATTACAGCACAGGAACAGGCCCTTCGGCCCTCCAAGCCTGTGTTGATCCAAATCCTCTATCTAAACCTGTCACCTATTTTCCAAGGATCTGTATCCCTCTGCTCCCTGCCCATTCATGTATCTGTCTAGATACATTTTAAATGATGCTATCGTGCCCGCCTCTACCACCTCCGCTGGCAATGCGTTCCAGGCACCCACCACCCTCTGCGTAAAGAACTTTCCACGCATATCTCCCTTAAACTTTTCCCCTCACCTTGAAATTGTGACCCCTTGTAATTGTGTACCCCATTCTGGGAAAAAGCTTCTTGCTATCCACCCTGTCTATACCTCTCATGATTTTGTAGACCTCAATTAGGTCCCCCCTCAACCTCTGTCTTCCTAATGTAAATAATCCTCATCTACTCAACCTCTCTTCATAGCCAGCACCCTCCATACCAGACAACCTCCTGGTGAGCCTCCTCTGCGCCATCTCCAAAGCATCCACATCCTTTTGGTATTGTGGCCACCAGAACTGTATGCAGTATTCCAAATGTGGTCGAAACAAAGTCCCATACAACTGTAACATGACCTGCCAACTCTTGTACTCAACACTCCGTCCGACGAATGAAAGCATGCCGTATGCCTTCTTGACTACTCTATCGACCTGCATTGCCACCTTCAGGGTGCAATGGACCTATTCATATATCTATCCAAATTTCTTTTAAACATTGTAATTGTACCCGCATCCACCACTTCATCAAAAAGTTCATTCCACACGTGAACCACCCTCTATTTGTAAAAATGCCTCATGTCTTTTTTTAAATCTCTCTCTTCTCACTTTAAAAATATGGCCCCTAGTCTTGAAATTCACTGTCTTAGGGAAATGACAACTACCATTAACCCTATCTATACCTCTCATTATTTTATAAACTTCTATCAGGTCACCTCTTCACCTCCTACGCTCCAGTGAGAAAAGGCCCAGCCAACCCAGCATTTTTTTATAACTGAAATCTTCCCTACCCAGCAACATCCTGGTAAGTCTCTTCTGAACCCTCTCCAGCTTCATAATATCCTTCCTATAACTGGGAACCAGAAACGGACACTGTTTCCCAAAAGAGGCCTTTTCAATGCCTTCTACAATCTCAACATGACTTCCGAACTCCTATACTCAAATGACTGAGCGATGAAGGCAAGCATGCCAAACACCTTTAAAGTACCTTGTTGATGTGTGATGCAAACTTCAAAGAATTATTTACCTGCACCCCTAGGTGTCATCTACAAACTTACTAACCATGCCTACTATATTTTTTTCCAAGTCGTTTATATAAATGACAAACAAAACAGGACCCAGAACCAATCCCAATGAAACACCACTAGTCACAGGCCTCCAGTCCAAAAAGCGACCCTGCAGCATTACATTCTGTCTCATGCCATTAAACTAATGTATCTAATTGACAAGCTCATCCTGAATCCCATGTGACCTCGCTTTACTAATTAGGCTACCATGAGAAACCTTGTCAAAGGCTTCACAAAAATCTAGATAAACAACATCCGCTGCTCTACCATCATCAATCTTTTTGGCAACTTCCTCAAAATACTCAAACACGTTTGTGACATACAACTTTCCTTGCACAAAACCATGCTGATTATCCCAAATCAATTTTTGCCTCTCTAAATGTCCAAATATCCTATCTTTTATCATCACTGCCAACAATTTGCCCACAACCAAAGTCAGACTCACAGGTTTATAGTTCCTCGGTTTTTCCTTACAAAGTTTCTTGAACAAAGATACAACATTACCCACCCTCCAGTCACTAGGAACCTCACCCATAGTTATAGATGATGCAAATATTTCTGAAAGGGGTCTCGTAATTTCCTCCCTTACTTCCCCCAACGCTCTTGAATACGTTAGGTCAGGTCCTGGAGAATTTTTTTATCCACCTTTATATTTTTTAAGGCCTACAGAATGTCCTCTTCTCTTTTCTCTAGACTCCATTTCTTTCTCCACAGTAAAAACTGATATGAAATATTCATTTAGTATCTCTCCCATCTCCTGGGGTTCAACACAAAGATGACCTCCTTATCTTTAAGAGGTTCTACCCTCTCTCTGGTTACCCGCTTGCTCTTAATGTATTTGTAGAATCTCTTTGGATTATCCTTAAACTTACCTGCCAATGTTATCTCATATCCATTTTTTGCCTTCCTGATTTCGGTCTTAAGAATGCCCCTACACTCTTCGTATTGATTAAGAGATTCAATTGAACCAAGTTCTCTATATCTAAAATAAGATTCTCTTTTATATTTGCCTAGAATCTCACTGTCTTTATTCATCCATCATTTCTTAATCTTACCAGCCTTACCCTTCACTCTAACAGGAACAAAATGCCTCTGAACTCACATCATCACACTCTTGAATGCCTCCCACTTGTCAGACGTCCTTTTACTTGTGACCAGTCTACTCCAATCAACTTTTGAAATTTCTTGCCTCATACCATTAACATTTGCCTTACTCAAATTAAAATCTTTAACTTTAATGGAAGGTTATCCTTTTCCACAACTACTTTGAAACTAATAGAATTATGATCACTAGTCCCAAAGTGTCCCCCCCACTTTTACTTCAGTCACCTGCCCTGCCTTATTGCCCAAAAGAAGGTTTTGCTCCTTCTCTAGTAGGAGCATCCACATATTGAAAAAGAAAATTTTCTTGAACACATTTAACAAATCCTTCACCATCCATACCTTTAGCACTATGGTAGCCCCAGTCAATGTTTGGAAAATTAAAATCCCCCATTATTACAACATTATTCTGCTTAATTATATCTGCGACCTCCCTAAATTTTTTTTTCTCAATTATCCTCTTACTATTGGGGGGCTTATACTACAATCCCATTGAAGTGATCTTTCCTTTCTTACTTGTAATTTCTACCCATATATTTTCACACGACAATTTTTCAGAAATATCTTCCCTAGTTACAGCAGTAATGTATTCCTTAATCAAGAACGCCAGCCAACCCCTCCTTTCTTACCTCCTTTCCTACTCTTCCTGTAGCATCTAAAACTGTGAACATTGAACTGCCAGTCATGTCCATCTCTCAGCCAAGTTTCTGTAATAGCTATGACGTCCCAATCCCATGTTCTTAAACATGCCCTCTGAGTTTATCAGCCTTACCTGTAAGACCCCTTGCATTGAAACAAATGTAATTTAGTCCTTCAGAGTTACTACATTCTCTGACTTTCTCTTGTCTTTCTTTTCTAATTGATGTGCTCTCCTCACATTCAGAACCTTCCCCATCAATCCTTCTGTTTATGCTGCTACTTAGAATTCCTCCGCTCCCCTCTCTATCAGTATTAAGTCTTCCGTAATGAAATGAGCAAATCTCCCGACTAAGATATTGGTCCCTTTCCAGTACAGGTTAGACCCATCCTTTTTGAACAGGTCTTCTCTATCGCAAAAGACATTTCAATTGTCCAATCCAGCTTTAACAACATGCTTGAAACATTTAGAGATGTCCTTAATCCCAGCAACAAACCATCCTAAATTTACGCTCAGTGCCACGGAATCTTGTGTCTATGCCCGACAAGAAAGTCCCCAAGAGCAATAGTTTTATTAAATCTTGTCAAACGCTGCCTAACATAAGAATCATTCCAAGTGTCCAATAACTGACTGCCCCTTCCATTTTCCTCAGAGAGACTATCTTCTTCTACAGTTCCAAAAACTGAATATCTATTTGATAGAGTAATGGCTACCAAAGGCTTTTGAAATACCTCCTTACCTTTCCCGACAGTCACCCATCTATCTGGCTGATCCTGCTGTGTAATAGCTTTTCTAAATCTCCTAGCCATCTCACTCCGTACCTTATATATGGACTTAATAACAGTAAGCCTAAATAAAAAGAATGTTTCAATAACACCTTATATATAAAATTAACTACCTTTCATTATCTCCAGAAAATAATGTTAAAATGGAAAAAAGTTAAATATATATATATATCAAACATATAAAACTTAAATAAATTCAAATACTTAGCTGATTAGTTGAATAATAAACTGCCTCCTTTTCAATAAATTCCTTGAAGAAAAAACATCTTTTCCAGTGTCGACGAAGCATAGGACTCCCCGGAATAAAAACACAACTCCTCCTTCTAAAAAAAACTATTCGGTTTTTCAAAACAAAACATTTGCAATATACAAAAACCTTCTAAAACACATATAGACTTTTAACCTACTGAATTTAGAATAAAAAGTCCTCAGCCATTTACTGTAGACCCTTAAAAGCTCATTTTAAAAAAAGTCTGTTAAAAAAAACGATTTTTTTGTTTGTCTTTTGGTTTTATTGAATGTTAATGAAATAATATGAGTAAACATCTTATATTGGTAAATTATAATGACTGTGATAACTGCAAAACATAACTATAACAAATCTTTAACTAAGCCTGCAATCCCAGGACCATCTGCAAGCTCCATGCTGCCTTGCAATTCTTCATGAATAATTACCAAACACGTGAAGAAAGTTTAGCACAGGTATTGATACTGCTTCAGATTTTGTTGCAACAGTTACGACAACTTTGCATTGCCATTTATAAAACTGTTTTACGTAGAAACACGAGCCACACAAAATTCAAAAGAAAAATTGAAATTCTGAGGAAGATGATGGCAGCATCCATGAACACTTTGGAACATAATGTTATAAAGTGTGTTATCAATATAATATTATGGAATCATATTTCATAACCAAATTCTTTCATGCAAAAATGAAAGGTAATGTATAAATATGGAATTCTGAAATTGGTAAGAACACTTTAAATAAATGCATGAAAGACAACATATACACTTTAATTGCTTATCTATGTTTCTAATATTTAGAATAATTTTAAATAATTGTATGTAGCTTTTACAAATTGTAGATCACATAGAAAACAGTTACATTGTTGCATCTGGACAATGTGAATAGCTGCGCCATAATAAGAGCGTATGTAACAAATGTTGTAGCATCTATGTTTGACAGAAGCATTTTGCAACTATATCCTTGAAAATATCTGAAAACATTGAGTCATGTTGTACAGTTGTGTGGAAACCATAGCAACAAAGAAATGCATTGAAAGCTTATCTAACCAAGGTAATACATTGAAATGCAGGTACAATGATCTCTGATGGCTAACAGAAGACTGTTCCATTTAGACGACAAATTAATTGAAAGTTTGCAAGCAGTCAATTCAGGGGAGTGAGCAGCAGAGATTAATTTAATAGCTTCTGTGCAGTCTAAACGAAAAGAATAGTTTCAAGGTTTTTTGAGTGACAAACACTTCACTCCTGACATTATTTCCATAAAAATCAACCTGTAAGGAAAATCTAAACCTTTCACTATCAAGTTTACCACGTTTCATTTTCACCTCCCAATGTTAATAAAGCTGCCTACAATGAATGATGCAAAATAACAAGCATGCATTTGTGTAATACACTATACACCCACCCCAAATTACTTAAGAGATGTGGTGACTGCAGTTTTGCAAGCATAAACAGCAGCTTCACAATATAGAGAAAAATGCGACAAATAGTGAATTTGACAAAATATGATTTGTTTCTGGTGTTGGTTGAAGGAGACCATTGGCCTGGACACCAAGAGAATAAGCTTCTTTTTTAAAACATTGAAGTTTTCATACCAAGCTTAACAAATAAACAGACAAAGTGACAGTTTATATTATTGTCCAAACAATAATGTTGTATAAATTCATCTTGAGCAAGTGGTGTAAAATAAAACTGGCCACTATTACTCATTGCATCTGATGTTCAGTCCTATTATAGTTATGGAACTGAGCAAAATTTAACCGATGGTCAATTTGTGCAACTCCTCAAGTTGAATTTCTACCTAAGTTTCTCAAATCATTATGATTTCTGAAGAATAGTCATATTGGACTCAAAATACCAACTCTGTTTCTCTCTCTGCAGATGCTGCTAGACTGGCTGGGGCTTCTCCAGCACTATTTTTTTAACTTCAGTATTTTCTTGGTGCTGTATTTGAGTGTCAGCCTAAGTTGATGGTCAAACTTCAGACTGGGGCTTGAACTCACAATGATCTGGCTCACAGATGAGCATACATTCCATGCCATTTTACAACAGTCATGCTGTTTATAACATTCACCAACTCTAAGCATTGAACAGTAAAACCATGATGAGTTACAGATCCTTCAGAGGATTCAGAATGCATTCAAAATTAAAATTTAACATAAGCCATTTGTGCTAAAAGTGATGACATATGACAGCTACTCAAAACAATATCAACTAAACTATACAAAACAACTACGGAAGCTTCAATTGAAGTTCATGCATTTGAAGTTAAAATGAATACTAATTAAAACATACTCAAAATGTCTATGCTAATATTTCAAAGGCATTTACAAATGCAGCAGCAGCAATTCAGGAATTGACCTGATTTCAGTAAAAGGCAAGGACTTAGTAACATGGTATCTCTGTGGAGGATGATTCAGCAAAATCCACAGTGATGAATTTCTCCATCTGTGTAACTCCTCTGTCCCTCTCTGCCTCCCACGAACTCTTCCCCTCCCATTCGTTCCTCTCTTAACAACCAATAGTCACTTACCAAGCATCATGGTCAGAATTCACCAGTGCTTGTAAAATCAGCACATCTGCCTCTTTCCATTGGTTTGTGAGAAGTTAGTAAATAAAGTTTCTTTTGTTTAACACATGTTTCAACTAAAATGTCAGCACATATAAATGATTTCAAATATTCTTCATTGATGTCAAATAGTCAATATCATGAGTAGCTACCACCAATTAAAACTATCCTTCACTAGTAAAAACTAGCCTGCACCTCTTAAAAGGGAAGGGTGTAGTGGCTGAATTTTTTTGTTAGCTCTCCTCCAATTCGAGGATGACATCAGCTCATGGTTACGAGTTTCTGCTGTGTGGCTTCATGTGAGTAAATAGGTCAATTCTTGTCCTGCATATTGTCAGAGAGATAGCGCACTGCATTTCATGATTTCCTGGCTGGCGTAAACATCGTCTATCTTTTAGGACCTGAATTTAGTGTGGGAACAACAGAAAATTGGTGCAACATTGGAGTGAATGGGCTCCCAATATAATCAAATACAGCATAGGATGCATTAGTAGAGGAGATGCAAAAGAGATTAAATGACACCTAATGAGAGGGAGCTAGGAGATCCTGCAGACAACCACTTAGAAGAGAATGGGAACACAGAGGGGTGGAGATCAATAGCAGGTGTAAAGCTCTGAGGACCTGGATACTGTGTCACAAGAAGTTCAGTGAGCTCGCATAAGTAAATAAGGTCTGTGAATGCATCTCCAAATGTCTTATGTGTACTGTCTTGTTTCAATTAAATACTATGGTGTCTAGGAAATCAATGCTTTCCATTTGTATTAGGAGGATGATAATTGAGAATATTAATATATTCTTCTATTTCTGCTTCTCCAAATACATCACACTCTTAACACTCATGCAGAAGGTAAATTTTACTACTTGACTATGATATCTATTAAAGGGGTTTGTGCTAATGAAACCAAAATGTAGTCCCCAGAATCAAAAAGTCACCCTTGAGAAAATCTCAAGAACAGCCATTAGTAAAATAATATTTTGACCCCTAAGGAGTAAGCATGCAATTTTACCCTTCTCAGAACAACTACCCTATACATTTGCCTCTCTCATTTCAGAGATCCAGGAAATGCAATCTATGCAGGTAGTGTGGGAACAGGAAGAAGAGAGTAATGATAATGTTTCAAGCTTCTTTGTCTGATTCCACATAGCCACCAATTCAAATACTGACAAATATTAACAGGGTATCCTATATCCATCAAAGCAGGCTTTTCTGTCATCTACGGGTTGAACAGTTACAAAGACCTACAGCTTATCTTAGTAGCCATGAGATAAAGATGGTGACTCAAAGGACTGAACAAAGAAGGAACACTGAAATAAGTGACAATAAAGAAGGAAGGAAGGAATTATGAAAGTTTGTCAGAAAGGCACAACAATAATCATAGGAAATTTTAACCTACATATGGACTGGAACAGTCAAATGAGCCCTGGTAGCCTAGGTGAGGAGTTCCTAAAATTTTGTCAAGATAGTTTCTCAGAACACCATGTTCTAGGGACAACCAGAGAGCAGGTTGTACTCAACCTATTGTGTGATGAGATTAACTGACAATTTGATGGTGAAAGTGCCTCTATATAGCAACGACCATAATACATTTGAATTTTACTTTCAGTTTGAGGAAGAGAGAGAAGCAGATCTGATACTACTTTTCAAAATATAAATAAAAGCAATTATGAAATCGTAAAAGCAGAGCTGACTAAATGCCTGCCTGAACTATTGAAGGGACAAACTTTGCAGGTATAGGATCCAATCATGAAAATCTAGAACACAGCAAAAATAGTTGTGAAGCTGCTGCTCTAGTGCCAAATGTCATTCAGGCCAAAACTGGCAAACCAACAAGAAGGAACAAAGTCAACATTTGAATTACATCCTAGCTCGAAAAGCAGAAAGATCATCAATAATACTATGAATCAGTAAGACAGCATCTGAAGCATCACCAACACGAGCAACATCAAGTCTACCCCTAGAACACATGGAGGAATATCCCTGTTCACCATGCCAAATCAACACTGAGAGCAATGAATGCCAAAATTCACAAGATGAAGGCACAACATTCTGCATTTATAAACAATACAGTGAATACTGTAATTCTGAGAAACAAAAACAAGTTCAAAAAAAGCAGAAAGCCTTTTCTTTTGCTCACATAAACTAAATAATCAGTCAATCAAACTATGAGTAATATCTTCAAAGAAAAGAAAAGCTGTTTATTTTCTAACATCGACATACATTCAACATTGCAGAGCACTGCTACAGGCAAAAATTTGTCATTTTCTTTCACAATCGTGACAATTCTATTCCGTGTAAATTCTCTTAATTTTGCTGGACTTATACACTAGCCATCCCACACCATCTGCTGAAGTAACTAGAGAATCTAAATGTAATACGAACAAGCAGCCAAAATTTCACTGTTTATCCTATTACTGTCAATTCATTGAAAGCAAGACTTTGTAAATTTTCGTAACAAGCTTTGGTAACAGTTCCTGACTGCCACTGAAATCTTGAATTGAAAATATCCAACTGCACTCTTCTAATATGAGACACTTAAGTAATATATGGATCATCCAAGCAGCTTTTAAACAGGATAGCCTTGGGATTACCTCCTGAAAAGACAGAGATTTTGTCAAGGATTTAAGATAATTTATTGAGTTCAGAACATGGTTCATTTGGTACTGAGCAGAAGCTATACATATTCTTACATAAAATTCCATTCTGTGCAAACAAAAAGAATATACTTAAGCATTTTTTGAATTGTCCAGTAGTGTGAGGATTCTAAAGTTCCCCAGAGCATTCTCCATGGCACTGCCTTGGACAATCAGAATCAACATTTAAATCAAGCAGCACGTCTTCTTTTAGTGTGGGTGGCACAGTGGCTCAGTGGTTAGCACTTTTGCCTCACTGCACCAGGGACCCTGGTTCAATTCCAGCCTTGGGTGACTGTCTGTGTGGAGTTTGAATATTCTCCCTGTGTCTACATGGGTTTCCTCTGGGTGACTGTTCTCCCACTGTTCAAATATGTGCAGGTTAGGTTGAATGGACATGCTAAATTTCTCTAAATTTTCCAGCGATGTAAAATATAGGTGCATTATCCATGGTTAACATAGAGTTTTGAAGATAGGGTGGGGCCTGGCTCAGTATGAGATGCTCAGCAGAGGGTAGGTACAGACTCAATGGATTGAGTAACCTTTTTTCATATTACAGGGATACTATGATAACATAAATTGCTGTGAATATAAATTCATGTGAAATTGGTATTTCTTATCGTGATGAGTGCAAAACAAGAAGTTTTATTAACATATTTCTCTTTAGTCAACAATATTCCAATTCTATACCACTAAGCAACACTGATGTTTAATGTAATTGTTTGATGTCAATTAACATATTTAATCCTTTTCATCTGCATGCATTTTCTAATAAGTCTACATTATGATTTCCCATGCCTGCATTTAGAGCAAACTGAGGGTAACTTTCACTTTGGAAAATGATATTGTAGAATGGTCCCTCACTATATTCCATCCAAATTTAGGCCTTCCTGACTCATGATTCTCATGAAATGCAGAGGGATCTGGGTGTCCTTACATGAATCACAAAGGGCTTATACACAGTTACAGCAAGTAATTAGGAAAGATAATCAAAACTTATTTTTTATCATAAGGGGAACTGAGTATAAAAGCAGGGAGATCATGCTTCAATTGTGTTGTGCACTAGTGAGAACACAACTGGAGTAGTGTACAGTTTGTCAGTTCATTTAAGAAAGGATGTCACTATCTCGAAGGCAGTTCAGAGAAAGCTTACTGGACTAATACCTGGAATGGGCTGTTTATCTTATGTGGAAAGATTAGATAAGCTAGGTTTGGATTTAATGGAGTTTAGAAAAGTAAGAGATGACTTGATTGAAATATATGAAACTCTATAAGGTTTTGACAGAGTAGATGCAGGGGTGGTGTGGGTGTATGATATTTCTTCCAGCAGAACAACCTAAAACTTGGGCTTGCTGTTTAAAAATCTGGGGTCACCCAAAAAAAAGGAGATTGGATGAAATTCTTTCTCTCAGAGTCATGAGTCTTTGGAGCTCTCTCCCTGAAAAGATGGTGGAAGCAAAGTCCTTGAAGAGTTTTAAATCAAGGCTAGATACGTTGTGGTTAAACAAGTGGTGAAAGGTCATTGGGGTAGGCAGGAATGTAGATTTGGAGTTACCATTTGATATTACTGAATGGCAGGGTCGGCTTGAGGGTCTGAATGCAAACTCCTGATTTGGATGTTCATAAGAAACTTGTTTCCCATATTGAACTTGCGTACCATTGATGTGGTCCTTAGTGGCCTGATTTTCTTAAGTCCCACATGCCATTCTGGGAGGGAATTAGACCAACACCCAAGGAGTGGTTAATCTATGGAACCCATTGCCACAGAGGGCTGTAGAGGCCAAGTCATTGATGCATTTAAGACCAAGATAGAAAGGGTCTTGGTTGATACAGGGATCAAGGGTTATAGGAGAATGGTGGAGCAGAGTCAGTTGGCTGAATGGCCTAAGATTGCTCCTATTTGTCAGGTCTTATGATCTTATTATGGAAACCTTTAAAGTAATATGGCCATAACAGTAAACTCCTTTGAAATAACCTGGTAATTTTCATCCCAAGCGTTTCCACAAACATGAATGCTTTATGCTTAACATATACCAGTTTCTCCCTTTAGCCATGACAGACTATGTTTGTCAGCCTCAAGAACACCATGAATTGTAAAGCTATACAGGAGGGCTGAGTTTAAAGAAAAGAACCTCAAAGTGCATCATTACAGGAAACCTGTCATCTCAATAATCACTTATTTTCAGTTTACAGCTAATAGCATAAAGGAAGCTTATGTTTCAGTACAGTAACTTAGACATGCAGAATGGCTATCCTGTGGCATATAGGGAAGTATGGAAATTTCACTTGACCCAGATGAACACATGTATAAGAAGAGTTACTAGGCACAGAAACTTGAACTCCGGGTCTTGGAGGCTGGGAAGTGACTGGAGACACTGTGGTTAGGTTATATGAATAGCTCTTTCAGAATAGTGGCAACACCACAGGTTAGCATTATGCAGGCAGATATCGAACAGGTAACAACCTGATACATCCTTTGTTACTTTTCCTTGCCTTCCTTGACCTTTCCATTGTCTTCCATGCAATCAAGTTTTCAGTCAACACTTCCAACTTTCTCAATCACTTTATAAGACACATCTAAAGTTAAAAACGATCTCTCGATTCTAGTTTGACCACAGCTCAGTATCAACAATACGATAATAATGTTTCCCCAGCAAAGCATATTTTTCTCAGTTAACTAATTCACAATCAATTAATGTTCCAAGAAAATGGAAGCAAAACTTATTATTTGAAGAACAGAAAGGACAATGTGTAAAGGAATAGTTTAAACAAAGAAGTAGGTAAGAGCACTGAGTTCACTTTGTGTATCTTGGTTTAAAGAGATGCAGACTGACAAAAATCTCATGCTCTGAAATTTTTGCAGGCCTTAATAGTTCCTCAATTTTCTCAAGAGAATGCAGAAACATTAGTAAAGGAAAAAAGAGAATGCAGTTTGTTCAACAAGCATTTGTATACAAATAAGTGCTCCTGGGTAATGCGGAGCAGAGGAGATCTCCCTACCACCGAGCTAAAAAGACTGGACTCAAATCCTATATGCCCTGGAGGTGTTCCATAACATATCTGAGCACGTTGATTAAAATAACTAACCTCAAATGGTGAGTGCTTATGCTTTGGCATTTTGTTCACTTTCAGAGATTTTTGCCTCAGATTTTTGCCAGCAATATTCAGTATTACTAGAACCAAATGTTTGGATTTCTAAGGTACAAAATTAATTTGGTGATCTTTTATAAAGGAAAAAGGAGAATTGAAAAAGGATGTTAGGGAAAAATGCTTTCACTGGAAACTGCTTATTTCAATCCGAAACAATGCACACATCTGTAGCCCCAAGGACTACTTAATTAGAAATATCCAAGGATAATTATGTTTACAGGCAAAACTTCACTGAGAAATCAGTAATATTTCTGTATTATTGCTTGTACTTGACATTACAGACAACCTCTAATGCAAAGCTAGCATTGCTGATGGCAGAAAACATGAAAAGAGTACTGAATTTTCATTCCTCAAGCAAAACACAAGTTTTCACAAAAATATCAGCAATATCAATTAATTAGCTATGCAAACAAATTAATCATCTTGAAATTCATCTGAGCAAATTTTCCAACCTGCATAGCAAATAGGAACCATGGAGGAAATTGCACGTGGTTAGCAATGAAGCCACATTGGCCTGGCATATTCTTCTTCTGCTGCTTACCAGATGATGAGAAAGGAAGCCAAATCTTTAGACTGTGGATTGCATTAGATATGGCTTGGCATATAAAAATTACACACAAACCAGTGCCTGATCATACTGTGAAAGATCCTGAATTTCTTTAGCACCTTTCACAGACCTGAGGATTGCCAAAATGGATTGCTCCCAGTGACACTGCTTGGACTATAATGTTGCTAGTCTCTGATCGATGAGCAGCTCTCAGTGCTTGAGATTTCTTCCACCTGTGTCCTAAATCCCAGAGAATGCCTGATGTTGGCCACTCGAGAGCCTGTCAGGCTTTTCAGTCAGTTGGGTTTCCTCTCACTTGTTCACCAACCTGGGTAGGTGTCCGTGAGGTGCAGTGAATGCAGTGTTTTATTCCAAAAGGACATACTCAAGTCTGTGAAGTGGAATTTGAGCTCACAACCTTCTGACCCAAAGGTAAGAATTTGATGATATAGCTACTGCTGACATCTAAATACCTACATATGAATTTATCTGAAGTCAAAACACACCAGCATGTAGCTAACACTCATCTGCATTTTGAGTCCACCAATTTTGTTGCACTGAATGGAGCAGATGGCATAACAGTTCCTTCCATCCAGATGGTTACAACATTAGGCACCAAAACTACTTGTCACTGGAGCTTGCCTGTCACTGTTGGCAGTCCATTACTTCACTTCTCAGCCAAATCACCAGATGGAATATTTTGTTTTACAGAAACATTGTAATTCTAAACCACTTACAAAATTGTAGATGAGAATATGATTTAGAAATTAGTTGTTCCATTGTACTCAACTGCGAAAAGAGATATGCTGTTGAAATCTCTCATCTTGGACTTATCAGGACAGATACAAAAATATTTAACATTGAAGCATACAGCAATTTATATGACATGAGGAGACAGATGAAGAAGGGTCTAGGCCCGAAATGTCAGCCTTCCTGCTCCTCTGATGCTGTTTGACCTGCTGTGTTCATCCAGCTCTACACCTTGTTATCTCAGGAGATAAATGCTGATTTGGCAACCGATGTACTTTGATTTATCAAGTCATTGACACAGTGAATGGGGAACAGTCATTCATCACGTTTCTGTTTACATTCAGAAAGAGTAAGTTAACAGTATTGGGTCAAGGGTTTGCCATGGGGATGCATTATAGAGCAAATGGAATTGTAAGTTTACTATTAGTATAGTTGCTGAGCATGTGCAGAGGGAGTTATGTCACATTTGGTCACATGGAACTGGAGCCTGAGTTTATAGAACTCCAAGTAAGCCGATCTTTTTTATCATGTATGTAGTTATGTTCAATGAAGTCTGTTTCTCTTTTCAGTAACAGGAGAGCAAACATCACGTTAATACTTTGTAGCAGTGCCAAATCCATGGAACCAGAAGCTGGTGGCAAGAGCCTGAAGTGATGTTTTGTGATACAAAACCCTGAGGCCAGCCAAGCAATCTAAACCTGAATAGGAAATAAAGCCCAAGACGAAGCTTGGTGGTGGAAAATGGCAGCTAGTAATGGACATTGATGTCTAATTAGGCACCAAAAGATGAAAGCCTGTGCAGAAGCTGATTAATATGTGATAGAAAGTCCATGGTAGCAAATGTGGTTAGTACAGAAATAAAACAATCAGTCACAAGTGTTATAGAAATGGAAATTCTCACAGAGATGAGAAAGAAAGCACTCAGAAAATGCACTGACGGTGGGTACACAAAGGAACTGGGCATAGTCTGAGCCATGAAGGAACTCCACTGGCCAAGCCAATATATTACAAAGTAACAAGTATAAAGAGAAAGATTAGGATAAGGCTGCACTGACATTGCAGAAAATTAAATACAAACCACAGCATTTTATGGGAGTCCTAAAGGTAAGAGATGTAAATGGCAAAATGAACTCTTTCTGGGGAATGTGAGAGGCCAAAAATAAGAATATGACTTCTGTAATGGTACAAACCCACATGGAAAATTTTGGAATGCAGTAACTCGCAGAGAACAGTATTTTAAATTGGATACTGAAGAGACATATTGATGCTTTCTGAAGCTGTTGTAAACACAGCACCTTTCGATTTCATTTTTGGTTGTGGACTGAAATGGGAAAAGGACTATTTTAAGTACAAAGACAGTGGAAGGAATTTGCTACATTTTTAAAAACAAGTCACTGAACTGATGCTGCTTGGCCTGCTGTGTTCATCCAGCCCCATGCTTGTTATCTCGGACTCATTGTGAGTTGTGTTTATACTGCTGCTTTGTTTAAGCATCGGGGGAGGACAGATAAGATCACATAACATTGGGTATGTGTGCAGAATGAAATTCAGCTGGAAACAGACTGCTGATTCGTTTATTTAAATATGACTAGTTGTAAACTCCAGAAGTCATCAGCTTGACAACGGCTGTCTGAATGGCTCCTGGGCAAAAGAACACTTTGGATGTTTTCAGTAGAGAATGAGAAGCTTCCATGACAACAGGAAGAGCAGGTTCTGTGTCTCTATCTCTCTGCAGTAAAAATACCTGAAGCTTGAAGAAGGGTCTAGGCCCGAAACTTCAGCCTTCCTGCTCTGGATGCTGCTTGGCGTGCTGTGTTCATCCAGCTGTACACCTTGTTATCTCTGAAACTTGCAGAAGTCTTTTTTCCCCACCAGTTGCTGTACCCTGTTGCCTTTAACCAGTAACCGTTAGATTTGTACGTGTGCCAACAGTCCTGTCTCTCTTTCAAAGAAGTGAAGGGACCTGGAGAAAGGAGACCAGAGAATAGAAGACCTTGGGAAGCAAAAGGAACAGATCATTGAAACCTATGGACTGATGCTATTAAACTGTATTTCTCTAGTTATCTTTTTCTTCCTCTCTATCCTTAACATCATTTTTTTATGTGTCAATATATTTATCTATGGATTTAATAGAGGATTAGAGTTTAAACTGGTAGGGTTGGTAGTTCATAGGTTGGTGTACACATGGCTGGAACTTATTTGTTTTAGGTTGTAGACATGCTCACCAAGCTGGTGGGTTTGGTTCCAAATGTTTCATCACCCTGCTCGGTAACATTGTCAGTGTGCCTCTGGTGAAGCTTTACCAGAAGTGCACTGACGATGTTACCGAGCAGGGTGTCAAAACGTTAACAACTGAACCCGCCAACTCGGCGAGCATGTGTACAACCTCATCTACAACCCAAGCTACAAATCTTCTCAAAAACTTTAAAATTATTTGTTTGTAATTAAGAGTAGTCTTTATTAAGTACAGGAACCTGGTTTTCTCTTAACCTGACCCTTGCATACTTTGGTTAAATCTGCAACTTCTGCAGCAGTCCCAGGAATAAAGGGGCTCATGCATTGATGTTTTTTACCAAGTGGGTTATAATGCTACACCACGATCGAGACCAGTAGTCCATAACCTCTTCTTCATTAAACCTTTGTGGTTTGGGAATTGCAAAAATTATAGGGAGTGGCTAGATGCACGCTCCACTTCATTACATTGGAAAAAAAGCTTACAGAAATCTGTACAAAATTCTTAATCCTTACATTTTTTTATTAAGTGGCACTGATCATATAGTTTCATATATGCTTTGCTTGGCAGATACCAAAGACCCTCCATTCTTCCTAGAACAGAGCTGGAAATGGCTGCAAAAGTAGGCCACAAATGGTGGCCAGCCAGCAGTGTGTTTTACAGAGAGTGGTTCGCTCATTCAGAATACAGGTACAAAGAAGGAAGCCAGCAGACGTATCATTTATTTACTGAAATCTGAAACTTCAGGCCATCCTGTACTTTTAGATTCAGGGAACACTTCCTAACATGCAGCTGACTCTTTCACAGACATTCAAACTTTTCTTGAAGAACGTAAGGAGAAGTAAAGTTTTCATTTATTGTGTAGTATTTGTTCATTAGATGCAGCAGCACTGCAATTGTAATTAGATGAAGAAATTCAAATGGAAAGTACTAAACTCAATGGGTGCAGCAGATTCTGCACGGCCAGAGAGGGAAATTCAATCCAAAATAACTCTTCTTCAAAAAACACCCAGACCTGTTGGGCCTCTCCAATACTTTCTACTTTTATCTCACTGTGAGCAGAAAATGTTTGGAGATAAAGTTCAATACTCAGCAAAGACCCACCAAGCGGAAGTACAGCGACTTCAGGTTGCCAGCAAGAAATTATCCAAAAATAGATCCTGAAGTCCAAAGTGGATCATAATAACATCAACATGCAAAAATTCATAATTTGCATACACAGTAGCTGGATGCTGTGAAAAAAAAATACTTGCAAGCCATGGAACCACTAAACAGTTTCTTCGACCAAAAGCCTGCAAGATTATGTTATTGAGCTCTCGGAGACTCACAATGCTTTTTCAAAGTTCAACATAGGAATGTGGTTGAATAGCTCAGAATTCAATAAGAAGAATTAGTCTGACTACATCAGTGGAGTGACTGAACAACAGCCCAGTGATTAGCAGACAAACTGTGCAATTAAGCCTTGCAGGCTAAAAGCTAGATGCTTGCAAAAAACTTGCATTCAGACAACTAGTGTTCTCAACCAAGTGGCACAACAGAGAGACATTTTGATGGAGGAAAAAGCCTCTTTGTTCCAGTAATGATCAGAATTTCAAGGTCACAGTAAATTACTAACTGAAGAAATCTCTCTCATATAGTTAATGAGGAATTACCCAGATTTTTCGAAAAGAAACAGCGGAGAGAGAGAACAAGACCTTTCATTCCATTCTTAATGGCACCGACCAACTTGAGAACGGGATTGTCCTTTCAGAAGGTCCTACACCACATAAGATTTTCCAATTATTTCTGGTTTGACAACTTTTTTTTTGTCCATGATGATATAGCCCTACTTTCTCATGGATTCTCTGATCATAGCTGCACCATAGCAGCTTGATGCCCAAGTGTCAAAATGATAACAAGTACCTACAGAAAAGATATAGATAAAAAGTTAAAAATACTCAGTGGCAAAAATTGTGTACTTTATTTATTTCATTTTCTTTTTCCAAAGCCTTACTTAATGTAGAAAAAACAACACTGTTAGTCTTTTTTCCCATTTCCAAAATTTCCCTGAATATACAACTGAACTGTTTTTGAATATTTTAAACAATTAAGTATTTGGCAGTATGTTTTTATTTTGATTACATTTGTGAACAAATAAGGCTAAGCTACATCTCCCTTAATGGAATAGACAATCCTACCATAAGATCAATACATATAATATCAGGACTGTTGCTAGAAATAAACCATGTTTTCAGCTAAACAAAAAACGAAGACCTGCTGATGCTGGAAATCCAAAACAAAAATAAAAATTGCCTAAGCTAATTATTTTGGGTTAATTTGGACTGATTAAGAGTGAGTTAACATTTCTAAAAAACACATTACTGACTGATTTCCATCAATCATCTTCAAATGTACTCTCCAAAATAAAGGCACTAGAATGACAATATGTATCTTGTGAATTGTGTAATATTGAAAATAATTTGAAAAAAATAGAAAAATAGATACATTCTTTAAAATCTATATCATTAGCAGTGGTTGAGAAAAACACCGCTGAATGAAATAGAGTCGTCTTTCTAGGAATGTGTTGAAGAGCTCTTGTGGTACACTGGTGGTGTCCCTACCTTTGAGCCAGGAGGCCTTCCTTCAAATCCCACTTGTTCCAGAGATGCATAATAACATCTCTAAACAGGTTGGTTCAAAAAATATCTAGGAATATGTTAACAACTATGCAAAGAGATAGTCACCATATTATAGACCAAGTATTAAATGGTATTAAAAGGACGTATGTAATCCAGCATGACTTGGAAATGAGAGTAATCCATGTCTGATTAATTTTCCTATACCTAACAATTATTATGGTTGCCTTATACAATTTAATTTTAAATAATGGATATTGGCAGCACAGCAGGAAGTGTACCAATAAAGACCACTACCGTCTAGAAATACTAATGCAAAGACTAGGTTTCTATGCTTAGAAATAGGCTGAATATGGTTGCATGAAAACTTAATGAAATTGTAGCAATTATTTTTGCTGCTATTTTAAATGAGGCATTAATTAATTTTAAAAGGGTTAAAGGACAAAATAAAAGGAGGAGTTTTACTTATTGTTAATGAAGTGGGTTTTGTTTTCATGTATGTAATTACCATTGCAATGTAAGTAAAAGCAGTAACCAATTAATGAAAAGCAAGCAACAATGAGATAAATGGATAGTAGGATTGGAGTGGAGGAAAACTGTTGAGTGGTTCCCAGAACAATTTTATCATTGTATAACATCAAAGGATTTTTTAATACTGATCTGAGGGGCAGATGGAGTTTATTTTTAACTTCTCATCCAAATGACATCAGTTCCGACAGTGCAACACTGCTTCAGTACTATGCTGAACTGTCAGCCTAGATTATGCATTCAAGCCTTGGACTAAAGGTGAGGATGCCGGCACTGGGCACAGGCTAACACAGACAGGAGGACATGAATATATGAAGCAGTTGTCCAATTGTACTTCTGTACAAGCACAAGTGCTAGATATGCGAAGCTGAAGTAAATATGGTGCCTGGTATTACCTGGAAATTATAAAGCGATCTTTGCAAAAATTATAAGGAATAAAAGTAGGTTCTGGTCTTAGAATGAACAGAGATCTGCAAAGGAACCAGAATGGGCTGCAGTGTTTAGAAAATTATATTAATATGTAGCTGCAACTTTTAAACTTGCAATGACTTTAATCTGAAAAATTGTACCCTGATACTGCTCAGTGAAGTCTTTAATTATCTAAACTCTGTGCAGAATCAATGCTTGGAGCTTTGAGTGTGGATTTTACAATAGGCGAACACAAGTGCAAACAGATGAACATTTATAGCTAAATTCAACGAACTTTTGTTCAGTCAGTACGTGGAATTATTTTAAACATGAAGATGCAAACATACAAATCAGGGACACGTGTAGGACACCTTTAGCCTTTCGAGCCTGTTCCACCATTCAGAAAGGTCATGGCTGATCTGATTGTAACATCAAACCTACATTCCCACTGATCCTGCACAGCTTTTGACTAACTTGCTTAATAAGGACCTAACTACCCAATGTTTTAAAAATATCCAAGGACTCTGTTTCTGCCTCTTTTTCAAGAAGAGAGTTCCAATAACTCATAACCCTCTGAGAGTAAACATTTTGCCTAATCTTTAAATGGGCAACTCCTGATTATTAAGCAATGATCCCAATTCTAAGTTTTCCCATAAGAGGGAACAGCCTCATCACCGTGTTAAGACACTTCAGGATTTTTTACATTTCAATCAAGTCGCCACTTACTTGTTGGAATGTATCTATTCTGAATATTCTGAAATATAGCCATAAAAGTCGACCATTTTATTTTTATCAATCTATTATTTAACCGAATTTGTCACTTCACTTGAGTCAGCTCTGCTTTTATGTCCTTATAACTGCCCTTTTATTAAATATTCTTGCAGCCACTCCTTTTCCTTCAAAATGAATGTAAAATTCAGTCATAATCTGGTTGCTGCTACCTAAGGGCACTTTCACTACAAGACCATTCTTTAATTCTATCTCATCGCACTGTATAGTCTGCTCTCTGGTCGGTTGCAGACCATACTGTTCTATCCTGAAAACATTCAATGCACTCCTCACATTGGCTGCTATTTCCCATCTGATTCTTCCAATCAATATGCAGGTTAAAATCTCCCATGATTATTGTCATGCCTTTCTAATAAACTCTCCTTATTTCTTCAATTATACTCTACCCTATTGTGTGGTTACTGTTAGGGGGCCTGTAGACCACTCTCACAAGTGACTTTTTTTCATGATTGTTTCTCGTCTCTACCCAAACTGGATCCAAATTTTTGCTTTCTGGTCTTAGATCAGCCCTTTGTATTGGGCTAATATTTGCACTAACTGACAGAGCCACCCATTCACCCTTCCCTATTTTCCTCTCTTTCCTAATTGCCTTGTACTCTATTCGCACTCTCAGTTCATCTTATTATGCCAAATGCTGATACAATTCAAGAAAATTGTATGGTTAGATTTTAAAATGAAAAAAACTAATATCTGCAACTTTCTTTTTAATATTCTTAAGATAAACATATGAAACAAACAGAGCTTTGTTCTTGATTAAGATTCATAAAGAGAATGATCCCCTTAGCAGTCTGTGGGATGTTGACAATCATGCCACCTAAATCTCCATTTTAATGAAAACACAGCTACCCTTACCTATATGTGAGATTACAAGGTGTGGAGCTGGATGAACACAGCAGGCCAAGCAGCATCTTAGGAGGAGGAAAGCTTGACGTTTCGGGCCGAGACCCTTCATCAGAAATGGGGGAGGGGAAGAGGGTTCTGAAATAAATAGGGAAAGAGGGGGAGGCGGAAAGAAGATGGATAGAGGAGAGGATAGGTGAAGAGGAGGCAGACAAGTCAAAGAGGCGGGGATGGAGCCAGTAAAGGTGAGTGTAGGTGGGGAGGTAGGGAGGAGATAGGTCAGTCCAGGGAGGACGGACAGGTCAAGGGGGCGGGATGAGATTAGTAGGTAGGAAATGGGGGTGGAGCTTGGAGTGAGGAGGGGATAGGTGAGAGGAAGGACAGGTTAGGGAGGTGGGGACGAGCTGGGCTGGTTTTGGGATGCGGTTGGGGGAGGGGAGATTTTGAAGCTTGTGAAATCCACATTGATACCATTGGGCTGCAGGGTTCCCAGGCTGAATATGATTTGCTGTTCCTGCAGCCTTCGGGTGGCATCACTGTGGCATTGCAGGAGGCCCAGGATGGACATGTCGTCTGAGGAATGGGAGGGGGAGTTGAAATGGTTCGCGACTGGGAGGTGCAGTTGTTTGTTGCAAACTGAGTGCAGGTGTTCTGCAAAGCGGTCCCCAAGCCTCCGCTTGGTTTCCCCGATGTAGAGGAGGCCACAACGGGTACAACGGATGCAGTATACCACATTGGCAGATGTGCAGGTGAACATCTGCTTGATGTGGAAAGTCTTCTTGGGGCCTGGGATTGGGGTGAGGGAGGAGGTGTGGGGACAAGTGTAGCACTTCCTGCGGTTGCAGGGAAAAGTGCTGGGTGTGGTGGGGCTGGAGGGGAGTGTGGAGCGGACAAGGGGGTCACGGAGAGAGTGGTCCCTCCGGAAAGCAGACAAGGGTGGGGAGGGAAAAATGTCTTTGATGGTGGGGTCGGATTGCAGATGGCGGAAGTGTCGGAGGATGATGCGTTGGATATGGAGGTTGGTGGGGTGGTACATGAGGACGAGGGGGATTCTTTTTTGGTTGTTATTGCGGAGACGGGGTGTGAGGGATGAGTTGCGGGAAATGCGGGAGACACGGTCGAGGGCGTTCTCGACCATGGCAGGGGGGAAGTTGCGGTCCTTGAAGAATGAGGACATCTGAGATGTACAGGAGTGGAATGCCTCATCCTGGGAGCAGATGCAGCGGAGGCGAAGGAATTGGGAATAGGGGATGGCATTTTTGCAGGAAGGTGGGTGGGAGGAGGTGTATTCTAGGTAGCTGTGGGAGTCGGTGGGCTTGAAATGGATATCGGTTTCTAGGTAGTTACCCGAGATGGAGACAGAGAGGTCCAGGAAGGAGAGAGAGGTGTTCGAGATGGTCCTGCCCACCCTTGCCTGCTTTCCGGAGGGACCACTGTCTCCATGACTCCCTTGTCCGCTCCACACTCCCCTCCAGCCCCACCACACCCGGCACTTTTCCCTGCAACCGCAGGAAGTGCTACACCTGTCCCCACACCTCCTCCCTCACCCCAATCCCAGGCCCCAAGAAGACTTTCCACATCAAGCAGATGTTCACCTGCACATCTGCCAATGTGGTATACTGCATCCGTTGTACCCGTTGTGGCCTCCTCTACATCGGGGAAACCAAGCAGAGGCTTGGGGACCGCTTTGCAGAACACCTGCACACAGTTCGCAACAAACAACTGCACCTCCCAGTCGTGAGCCATTTCAACTCCCCCTCCCATTCCTCAGATGACATGTCCATCCTGGGCCTCTTGCAATGCCACAATGACGCCACCCAAAGGCTGCAGGAACAGCAAATCATATTCAGCCTGGGAACCCTGCAGC
>JAHRHZ010000144.1:46833412-47047280 GCA_024137785.1 Ginglymostoma cirratum | reverse complement strand
CGGGCCTAGAAGGGTCTAGGCCCGAAACGTCAAGCTTTCCTGCTCCTATGATGCTGCTTGGCCTGCTGTGTTCATCCAGCCCCACACCTTGTTACTTTGAACATGGGCATGATTAATGTATCAGAAATGATATTCTTTAATTTGATGAACAAAAAGAAGAATATTAAAATGATCCTTGAATGAATAGTGGACAGTCTTGGTAATAAATCAAGACTCAACATCAAGGCAGTGCTCCAAATGTTTTGAATAGAAATTCAACAAGCCTGGTAGATTTTACTGAACGTGGAACAGGGTGCTGACTGATTAGCAAGTAGACTCAGATTGGTCAATATATTGCCATGAAAAATGCACCAGGGAACAGTTATATCATTTAAAACCCTCAGTTGACAAAGAATAATATTGAGATGGTCATCCAAAAGCTTCCCCATCTTAAATGTAATTAATACAGAAGCAGGGATGTGACTGGATAATCAACCAGTGTGCTACCGCCTGTTAAAATGTCCCTGCCACTTCCAAACTTGTCTTGTGAGAGAAAGTTCCACTCAAGACCTGGATATATTTTATCATGTGATCAGACAGCTTTCAGCTTATTACTCATGTGTGTAAATCCTTTCATGAATTAACCGATGAATCATTGGTGGCAAGCAGGCAGGGCAATCTCACCCCTATGCAGACTGTTCATGCTCAAAGGCTCAAACACCATTTTTAAAGGCCACCCAAATAGCCCTTTACTCATGCAAACCTGTAGCATTGGTGGAGCCTGTGTTGGTCACTCTAACCTCATGGACATACCTCACAGCTAGCAGAAACTGTCCTCAAGGTTCAGCGACATCTCCGTAGAAGTTCTGGACAAGGCCATCAAGTAATATGTGGAGATTCTCTTTCCCAGGAATGCAAAAAAGAAGCAGCCTCTTTGGATCTATTCATCTTGGAACAAGGTAGCAGCGCATGTCAATGCCTGTGGAGATATCCTCAGTGGCTACATTGCATGAACTATGTGTGTAAAAGTTAACGGCCACTTTTACCTTGAAGCATTTAGCATGGGATTGTTTCCTAATACCATTGCGTGCAGATGCTCATCCATCAGCTGGCAACTGTAGGGGACAACCTGCCAAAACATCCTGAGCTACCATCTATATTGCCTCTCTGTCAGTTGGAAATAACTGCAGGGATGCTTGGTAAATTTGGTTTCTGGCCAACATTTGTTGTTGCATGACTCAGAAGGTGCAACCATTTTTGCTTTGTAGTGTAATAGGTCAAGGATATGCCTAGAAATTTCTCCCCATTGTATGCATTAGATTAAGCTGTAAATAAATCCACAAGAGACGTTCAAATATATAGAATCCACATACCAATTATGTGCTGAATTTTGGTAGCATGAGGAATTGCTGCATGGTACCCTACAATGATTGTATCTTTTAAAAAAAGCAGAACAAAGAAGACAGTGACATAGCCTTGAAGACCAAGGTAAGAAGCAGTAAAAAAGATGCAGCAGTAATCCAGAAGTTCCTACGATAGACAAAGCACCAAAAATATGGTTTCTTCACAATTCCTGAATACTTGTGCCAAGATCCATGCAGACAGCCAGTTGAATCAGTCAGCATCACATTATTTAAAGTTTAAAGGACTGTCAGGTGTCATCCCCATGCGTAACAAAGAAAATGTGTGCACCAATTCAAACGAAGCAAAAGCAGACCAGGATGCAGTTAGGAACAGTGCACAGCTAATAGGACAAATTTGAGCTGGAAACTAGAAAAGCCACTCTAAATACAGTACTGAAGGCACACACATAGCTGGACAAAACAAAATAAAAAACAAGAAGCAGAGAGCACAGCAAATACATTGCAGCAGATACGTACAGTATGTTCCCATAATAGCAAGACTACTTCAATCCCTGCATGTCAAAAGCATACACAAATGGCAAAGAAAGAGCAAAAGGATCAATGGCAAATCCCCCAGCATTAACTGGAGGCCATGCAGCTACTATCCAATTTCAAACATATTCAGCAATATAGTATATTATTCTACATGTCATAGACCAAGCAATTAGTCGTTAATTATTTCTCCAAATTTCCAATTGTAAAACAGATAAAGAATAAAGTGTGTCCTCAGGTGCTGTATTCAGACTTCGTGGTGTACCCGAAGAAATAATTTCTGTTTATGGGTCGCAGTATGCAGGCAGACCTTTCAGAGACAGGTGTTCTAAATGAGGCATGAAATATGCAAACTTCTCGCCACATTAACCCAAGTCATATTGGGTTAAGTGAATTAGATAATACAAATTGTAACAAATTAAAATCAAAGAATACTTCTCTGTTAAGCACCAATAACTTGTATGCATATATCAGAGGTAATGGAATAAGACATTCCAAGTCCTTCACAGAAGCAAAATTTGTCATCGTCTCTTAAGGAAGTATCAGAGCAGGTTGTTCATGGACCTGGGTTTTAAGGAGTATCTTAAAAGTGGGAAGAGTGGTAGAAAGGCAGCTATGTTCATAGTGTGAATTTCAGAGGTAGACATTGGCAAGTGAAGGAAGTCCACCAACAGCAAAATAGTTAAAATTGGGAATGTGCACAAGGCAGAGTTCGAGCAGTGGAGAGCTTTGAGGCTAGAGGAGATTTCAGAGAGAATGAGGCCATGATATAAGTTTAATAACAAGGAAGCATGTTTTTTTAAAAAAAGTTGAAGTGCTTTTTTTGGGGAGTGAACAAAGATTAACATGTGCAGGATAATTGTGAACAGCACTTGGAACAGGCTTCTTTAAAAGCTTTAAAATAGATTTTCTTTTAAAATTAGCATTGTAGCCAAAATTCAAACTTGAAGAAATTGTAGATGTGTTAATTTGACATTTGTTAGGTGAAGATGTTAGAATCTACAACTCGGATCAGAGTGACTAAGCATTTAGAGAATTTAGATCTAAAAGTTGATTTGATCGGAGAAAGCCAAAATGGATTTGTAAATGTAGGTCATGTCCAGCGAACTTAAATTAATTTTGAGGATGCAACTAAGATAGAAGACTGGAATGTGTCTATATGTGTAGCAATCAGTAAGATCCCTAATGAGAGATTATCAACTAAGACTAAAACTGATGAAATTGAAAGCAAGTTATTGATCTGTTCAGAAGATGGTTTCGAAAACAGGGAGCAGTGATAGTTGATAAGTACTCAAATTGGAAGGAAGCAATTAATGCTGTCCATTACTATTCTAGATCCTAAACTATTCATTAATGACAATTTAACACATTAAAGTGCCATATATTCAAGGCTGTCAATGAAACAATGGTGTCACGTTAAGCAGTGTAGAAAGGAGCAGTAAATTAGAAATAAAATTGTTTTAGGGTTTTTGTGGCACAATTGCAGTGTTCCTACTTCTGAGCCAGAAAAGCCTGGTTTCAAGTCCAACTTGTTCTAGAGGTATGTCGTAACGCACCTGAGCAAACTAGTTAAAGTAATCTAGAATTGACATTGATAGATTAAATGAGTGGGAAAATTGTAGCAGAATGATATGAACAGAGTTCAGTGCAAGGTCTTTAGACCAAAGAAGATAGGTCTGAACATCTTTCCAATGGTGAAAAATTAGAAATATAAAAGGTATGGCAGTTAGGTGGACAACCATTGTTGACAGCATGAGTCTTGAGGACTGTGCTGTCTGCTGATGCCAGGGTAAGAACGTCTTCTTGAGGCTGAAGAGGAATTTGAAGGTGGACAGGAAGGAGATCCAATTGTGGTCCATGTAGATGCCAACAACATAAGAAGGAAAAAGAAAGAGTCCTTACTAAGGAAGTATATCTATCTAAGGGCTAAATTACAAAGATAACAATCTCTGGATATTAGATGAGCCACAAGCATAGAGTAAATAGGATCAGAGAGTTGAATACATGGTAGTTATAGGAGAAATGGAATTTAAATCATAGATCACTGGTACCTGTACAGGCAAAAATGGGAACTGTATTATTAGGATGACCTTCACTTTCACTGTACTGGTATAAGTTGCCTACTGAGCCATGTATGTGATGCTGTGGTGGCGGGGGAGGGATTTAAACTAAATAGTTTGTGAGAGGGTGGGAGAGTCACATTGGAGGAGATTTTGAAAGTCAATGAGAAAACGCAAGGCAGCAATGCAGGATAGCAAAATGTTTAATTATAATTAGTGTTTAGCAGAAAAGGACAGAACACGCAAACATAAGAGTGCAGGGGCAAGTATGGGCAGAGCAGGAAAAACAGGTAAAAAGACAGAAATGAAGATTCTTCATCTGCATGCACACAGTATTCATAATGCAATGGAGGAATTGCTACCACAGATAGGATTACAGGAATATGATATTATGGGTCTGGGTGAAATGCTCAGTGTGGATGAGCCAGATGGCCTGCTTCCAAACTTCAGGGTTTCTATGACTCTAGGATATGACTATCACTAGAGAAACATTGTTACAAGGTTAGGAAAGGTATTTAACAATATAGGAGGAAAAAGAGGAAGAAATAGAAAGTGGAATAACCCTGTTAATAAAGGATGGGATTGATACAGTATGGACAAATGTTCTTAGCTCAGAAGATCAAATGTAGAACCTGCAAGGGGGACATAAGAAATAGTCAAGGGAAGAAGTCAGTGGTGGGAGCAGTATATATCAGAAGCCATGCAAGCTTGGGAGAAAAGTACTGCAAAAATTATTTTCAATCTTCAAACAGTATGGACGAATAGAATTGGCAAAAGTAGACTGGAGGGTAAGTTCATAGAGAATACTTACAACAGGTTCTTAGAACAATATTCTGGAAGCAAGTGTTCAGCACAAAATTTCATACTTGGTAATGTATAACAAGTCAGGATTATCTAATAATCATAACTCAGGATATTCTGAACAAATGGAGTATAACATAGAAATTCCAATTCAGTTTGAGAATAAGAAATGTGGGCCTGAAGCTATTGTCTTCAACTTAAAGTTGATTTCAAGCGTATCGAGAGAGAGGTGGCCACAGTGGAAAGGGAAGATAGGTTAGTGGTGAGATGCTGGAGAAGGAGTGTCAGATATGTAAGAAGATAGCTTTAAACTTTCAACAAACATATATTCCATTGAAGAAGTAAAAAGATGAAAAAGACCAATGACAAACTAAACAAGTTAAGGATGGTGTCAAATTGAAATAAAAGGCATACAATGAAGGTGATAGGAAAACGTTAGCAACTATTGACTGATGACTAGACAAAATAAAGAGAAAGAAATTAGTACATGAGGTACTCTAGCAAGAAATATAAAGATGAGCAGTAAGAGTTTCTACAAGTATTCAAGAAGAAAATGAGTTTCAAAAGATGAGATCTGGGTGCAAAGGTCATTCATTGACTCAAAATTTTTGCTGCTCAACGTGCAAGCAATTCATAAGTGATCCAAAGTGCAGATTCAGTTCGTTTGATTTCTTTTTGATTTTGTTTTCAGTGTTGTTGAATAAAGATGATCATTTTGAACCACTTGAATGCTGCTCTCTATGTTTTCCATCTCATATTGAACAACAATGAGATGCTGGACTACATCGAGCAGTGGGGAAACAGTAGAAGTGGCTCAGAAAGGGCCAGGAGATGGGAGATAGTAAGAACTGCCGATGCTGGAGATAACACAGTGTGGAGCTGGAGGAACGTAGCAGGCCAGGCAGCATCAGAGGAGCAGGAAAGCTGACGTTTTGGGCCAGGACCCCCACCCAAAACGTCAGCTTTCCTGCTCCAGGAGATGGGATGTGGCTAATGACATGTAAGCTGTGCGCCCTGGTATTTTAGAAGCAACTAAGTTAGAAATGTACAGTTGGGTTGTAAGGATGTGTCATTGATGATGAAGAGTGACTCTGACTGCCAACGCTTGACGAGGTGCATGGCTAGCAGTCAAAGATGATGCCAGCGGCAGGAATCTCAGGATATCCCTGTTGTAGTGATTGGAACCAGGTGGACCTCATTGACCACAAGGTCGTTGACTTGAGTTGTTAACCTGGACCAATCAGGAAAGCCTTGGCTGACCAATATAACCAGGAGATTATAATCTCTTCAGTTGAGGACTGATTTTGAGCTAACTGGCCACAGCTAGTGTACTGTGCACTAGTAAATGAAGGGTAACTTGGTGACAGGACACCATACCCTGGGCAGTTACTCCCGTTTCAACTAGAAAAAAGAGGACATGCCTACAAAATATTTGCTTGCAACTGTCAGCTTGGAGTTGGGGTGAGCATTTCTGGCATCAGGCCTCTATTTGGGAAGCCAGGCTCATTTGATTCTGCTGTCGAAGACTGTACACAGTATGTGGAAAGAGTGTGATATCTTTTCCGGGCAAATGACATTGGAGCAGGTGAAAAGCAATGAGTAATCCTTCTGACTATGCATGTCAACTATACTGGTCCTTTCATGGGCTCAATGTTCCTGGTCATTGTGGATGCCCATTCAAAGTAGTTGGAAGTGTGTAAGGTTCATTCAGCAACCTCAGGAATGACGATTGAGAAGCTGCAATCTTTGTTCGTGATGCATGAACTCCTGGAAGTATTGGTCATGGACAATGGGACATCATTTACCAGCAGGGAATTCATATATTTCCTAAAGTCCAATGGCATTTGGCACATAAGGATTACTCCATACATTCCATCATCCAATGGTCTAGTGAAACAACGGTCCAAAAGTAGAATGCAGGCTGAAAGAAATAGCCTACAGCGTCAATTGAGACCAATCTGTCCTGGTTCCTGCTTGATTGTAGGACCACCCCACACGCAACAACAGGAATAGCTCCTGCAAAGTTGCTGATGGGAGAAGATTCTTCACCAGATTAAACCTGACATTTCCAGATCTGGGGGGGTGGAGGGGTGGGGGGGGGGGGGGGCGAGGGTGAAATGGCAGCAGGAACGCCAGTGCTGACCACATGCCTCCTCTAAGCAAGAGAGACAATTTAATTCAGGGGATGAAGTTTCGTGCTGGAACCATGGGAATGGGCCTGTCTGGGTATGAAGCAAAGTTGTTGCAAGGCTGGGTCCCATGATGTACAAAGTTCGGTTGGGTATGCAGTCCAGAACAAAAACATGGATTACCTGAAAGCTGTTACCTTGAAAATGGAGCCAGTGCAAAGCATACTTGGCCCCTCAGAACAGCCCTAAGGTCTGACAGAAACCGTAGGTGCTCCCCTTCCTTCTAGGGTCAAAGAAACCTCAGAGTCTGAAATGGATACAGTCTCGATACCATTGCCATTGGAAAAAGAGGAAGAGATTATTCCGAGACATTCCAGACACAAGGGACAGGACACGGTCCAGTAGGCGCCTCCTGTGGAGGAACTGGAACTGGGGGCAAACGTGTCGCAAGAGAAGCCACAAGCAAAAGACCCGGCCTACTTTCCTGCATTTGGGGGAGGCGGAGGGATGCAGTGATTGGAATCAGGTGGGTCCATTAACTTGGAGGTTCTGGATTGGGGTTGTTAACCTGGGCCAATCAGGAAAGCCTTGCCTGACCAAAATAACCAGGAGACTAGAACCTCCTCAGTTCAGGAGACTGATTCTGAGCTGGCTGCACACAGCCAGAGTACTGTGCACTGTAAAGTAAATAAAGTGTGATTAGATGTTGGCACACTAGCAGTTACTTCACCAGCAGAAGCAGGTACTTCTATCTATGGCAACAGGAAGAATTGAACTAGCTTCGGATGAGAAGGGCTACATGGGATTATAGTATCAATTTAATGAAATGAGTTTGGAACATCAGTGTAAGAAAATTCACTAGGGCTCACAATGAGAAATGCTTTGCAAAACTGAGCAAAACTGCCACTTGGTTGGTTTCCAGTAAGATTCAGCCCATGGTCTGTTTGTGAACAGAACAAAATCCATTGCAACATGTTTTAACCAAGTGCAAAAGATTACAAAATCTTGAATTTTCATTGAACATAACTTAGACTTGAACTTTTGTAATCTGTTGCACTGGTTTAATTGAATTTGCATAAATATTGTAGAAATGCTATTGCCTAGTATTGACAGAAATAGCTATGAAAATAATTGCATATTTTAAAATATTCCTCTGTCCAAGGTGCAGGTTTGTTCACTTTTCCCAATAGCTTCTGGTAAAACTTTACTGATTGCTGGTATTATCTACATTCTGTTGTCGCTTACACTTAGCACACTGTACCACAGATATCAAGCACTTACAAATTACTATGGATGTAATAAACCCTCAATTATTCTGGTTCCAGAATGATATGCAATCTTCCAAGTGAGTGGTAACACAACATTAGAAAGTACAACTACTTCTAAGGCAGATTTGAATTTTGCATTTTGCTGTTTACTTCATTCAAATTTTAGCTGCAATTTGCGCATGGCAGAACTTGAATTCAATAAAAATCTAGAATTTAGTTCAATGATGACCATGAAACGATTGTCGATTGTCAGGAGAAAAAAAACATCTGGTTCACTAATGTCCTTTAAGGATGGAAATCTGCCATTCTTACCTGATCTGACTCACATGTGATTCCAGATCCATAGCAATGTGCTCGCTCTCAACTGCTGCCTGAATGAATGATAGTCCAGCCAGTTACCCCCATATCTTGTGAATGAATACAAACATGGAATTCATTCAGCAAAACTTGCCTAAAATGAGAAACATAACAAAAGTTAAAGCTTTAAATCTGCTCTAGAATTTATAACTATCTACTTGATCTTTTATCCACACAATGATTTTATATTATCAACAGTAAAATGATGCTATTGGTTTTGAAGCTGTGTATTTGGCTGTTTTCTTCATTTATTATTTCTCTGTACATCTCTCTTTGTCTTGCTACAGGAAAAAAGCAAATATGCTGATGCCAGATCCTGAATTTTCACAAAAATAGAGGGCACTGTGTCTTAGCCAAAATGGCACCAAAGTAAAGAATGCAGAAGTCCCATTCCCAAACCTATCTTGTTTGCTGAGGTGGGGCTGATCAAGAGGCAGGAAGTGCTTCACACATCCATAGCCCATGGATGTTGCCATATCTTTAAAAGTAGTTTCCTTCAAACTGAAGCAATATTTGTTACTGAGACTTCCAAAGTACAACTTATGGGAAAATATTTAAAACTACCAGAGTCCTTTAGGGACCTTTATAAATGACTTGGATGAGGAAGTGGAAGGATGAGTTCGCAAGTTTGCCAATGACACAACTGTTGGTGGACTTGTGGACAGCGTGGAGGGCTGTTGTGGGTTGCAATGGGACATTGACAGGATGCAGAGCTGGGCAAAGAAGTGGCAGATGGAATTCAACCCAGAAAAGTGTGAAGTGAAGCCCATTTTAGAAGGTTGAATTTGAATGCAGAATACAGGGTTAATGGCAGGATTCTTGGCAGTGTGGAGGAACAGAGGGTTCTTGGGGTCCACGTCCATAGATCCCTCAAAGTTGCTACCCAAGTTGATAGGGTTGTTAAGAAGGTTTATGGTGTGTTGGCTTTCATTGGCAGGGGGATTGAGTTTAAGAGCTGCAAGGTTATCCTGCAGTTCTATAACACCCTGGTTAGACCACACTTGGAATATTGTGTTCAGTTCTGGTCGCCTCATTATAGGAAGGATGGGGAGCCTTTAGAGAGGGTGCAGAGGAGATTTACCAGAAGGCTGCCTGGACTGGAGGGCAGGTCTTATGAGGAAAGGTTGAGGGAGCTAGGGCTTTTCTCATTGGAGCGAAAAAGGATGAGAGGTGACTTGATAGAAGTGTACAAGATGATGAGATGCATAGATAGAGTGGCTAGCCAGAGACTTTTTCCCAGGGTGGAAATGACTATTACAACGGGGCATAATTTTAAGGTGATTGGAGGAAGGTATAGGCAAGATGTCAGAGGTAGGTTCATTACACAGAGAGTGGTGGGTGTGTGGAATGCATTGCCGGCAGTGGCACTGGACACGGATACATTAGTGACTTTTAAGTGACTCTTGGATAGGCACATGGATGATAGTAAAATGCAGGGTATGCAGGGTAGATTGATCTTAGTAGGATAATAAGTCAGCACAACATCGTGGGCCGAAGGGCCTGTACTGTACTGTACTGTTCTATGTTCTATGTTCTATGTTCTTTGGAGATGTAAATTACCTAATTAGGTAGGTCAGGTATACTTTTAGGAGAGGTCCAGATATGTTTGAGGTTGTCTTGTCCTTAGGATGGGGATTTCAAGAATAGGGAGCACATTATTAAAGCCAGAGGAGAAAGATTTAAAAAAGACAAGAGGAGCAAACGTTTTACAGAGTGGTTTGCGTGTGTCATGAACTTCCTGAGGAAGATAGATATGGATAGGACCACAATGTTTAAAAGACATTTACATAAGTACATGAATAGGAAAGTTTTGGAGAGATATGTGCCAGGTGGCAGGCAGGTGGGACTAGTTTAGTTTGGGATAATGTTCGGCATTGTTTGGAGGGACCAAAAGATCTGTTTCTGTGCTGTGTGACTCTCTGACTCCATGGCAGAGTTACAACATTTAAAAGACATTTGGACAGGTTCAGAGGGATATGGGTCTCAATGGCCTATTTGCCATTGAGAAGGTAAGCTGTCTTCTTGAACCGCTACAGTTCATATGGCATAGGGACACCCATAATGCTGTTAGGAAGGGAACCCCTGGACTTTGACACAGCGACAACAAAGCAATGGCAGAAGAAGCTCAAGGGGATGGAAGATCTACTCCTGTCCTAATTCTTAAGTTCTTGTGCTGTAACTCCTTCTTTTAGGCTAGTTCATCAGGATTGAATTTGACTTGCTTGCCCTCCACTTTTCTAGATAGTATGATGGCTGCGAAGTCTCACGTATGATCTGCAGACTCAGCATGTGGTGGTCAAGGTGGTTCTTGAAGGATTGAGTAGATGGATTTATTCTTTGGATGTATGTGCATTTCCTCTAATGCTTCGACTTTATCTCCATTCCCGACATAGTGTCTCAATGTTTTTGGTGCCTTCCTAGATGCGGTTTCTCCAGTTTGGTCCACAAGGACCTCCCCTAGGTCAGAAAGGATGGTTGACTTTCTCAGGGATGTTTTGATGACAATCTGCAAGTGTTTAGATTCCTCCTGGACATTTCCTGCACCAACTAGTCACTGAGCAGTGCAGTTGCTTTGGTAGTCAGGTGTCAGGCATATAACCTGCATGTCCCACCCAGCAGAGAGGGTTTTGAGAGATTAGCACATCAATGTTGGGTAAGATGACTTGGGACAGGATATGACCATTAAACAACTTTCTTGACACCAAATTTGGAAGATCGTGTGAAGGCACCACTAATAATATTTCATCAATGCTTTGAAGTGCACCTGCAGGTTATCTAAATCTCAAGTCAAAAATCACACAACACCAGGTTTTGGTCCAACCAGCACCTTCACATCATAAATCTCTAAAGTACGTAGGAGCATGAGGATCACTGCTGCCTGGTAAACTATTACCTTCATCTCAGATTTCAGATTCTTGTACTCAAATACTCCTTCCCTCAGCTATTTTGAACCTGCACTAAGACATTGGAGGCAATGATGAATGCTCCTTCATTGAGAGAACAATGCCAAGATATCACACATGGTCCACATTTTCTAGGATTTCATTGTTGATCTTAACAACAGGGAGATTTTATGCTGTAAGAGCCAGTTTGAAGACAATCTTAGTTTTTAAAGTAATTATCGAAAGACACATTTTAGCATTGTTTTTGGCGAAGGTGTTGTCAATGACCTAGGGCTCAGTTTGAGTGAGTACACAACCATCATCTGCAAATTTAAATTCTATCTGATGTTGAAGTGCATTTGCTGTTGAATTAAAGATGGTATAATTTGATCAGTTTCCCATTCATTCTGTTGGCAATATCCTGGATGTTTATAATGAGGAAGATGAAAAGAGAGCCTAAGCAGCACCACAGCCATGTTTGGTCAGTCTTCACTTGAGATAGGGTTTGTGCCGGTTCAGTTGGTGAGGATCATAACTTGCAAGTGTTCATGGGATAGGCAGCAGTTTGTAACAAGTTATGAAGGCAGCTACATTGGAGGATGATTCTCCATAAACTTTTGTGGTGAAGTGTCAGAGGATTTTAGGAAGTTATAAAAGACCACAGAGAGCAATTTGGTGCTGTTGTTCTGCATTTTTCATAAATTTGCAGCACAATGAAGATGACATCCCTGGTGACTCTCAATCCTTTATTGTGACTTGTGGAGGCATGACTTTGATTGTCAGCATGCTGCCCGTGCGGAAGTACGTGATGTGTGCATCAACATCATGAGCCTCAAGGACAGAGTTTGGCCCTTGCAGAAGAGTGTGCAGCATCTGGTTTGTCTTGGTGGCTCAAATACAGCTGCATAACAGACAGCTGCAGAATGAAGAAATTGTGACATATTATTGGGATGATTCACAGCATATGTTCATACAGTGGCTGGATTCTGAGGGCGAGGGTGTAGATTTCTTTTTTTCCAATTACGGCACTTAGAGTTAACATGTGACACCTATAAAACAATATGCACGCAGTCCCCTCACCATGGCAAAATCTGAAATCTTCATGAAGTCATATAATCAATTTGCTTGATGCTCTCCAGGAGGTGAGACCATTCATTTTGAGTAGACAGCCTCAGTGATTTCTCCCACACAACATGACTGAAAACAGTGAGAGGTCACAAATATCTCCATCTGCACATTAAAGAAACAGATATATAAAATTTTGACAACTATGGTCACCCTCATTGTCATTATGCAATGCAAACCCAGTACATCAAGTTTTAGAGAGCTGTTCTCCCCACTTCCTCCCTCTTCTAGCATCTTGTCCTGCTTGGTGTTACAGGGAAATAGCTGCTCCTGTGACCATGTTTGGATTGAATTATATTGTACAGAAATCTTGAAGTCAGGACAAAGTTCAATTGCATCGACCATACCACTCCGTTTACACTTTGGCACCTTTTAGCTAACTCTAGAAAACATCAAAGATTGGTCCATAACAACAACAACAGTAAAAGTGAATAGCAACTAAACTGTAGGTAGTTGATAATCCTTTTAAATATCAGAGTCCTTTAAACATCATGTAGGGGTCCTCATGCTGCTGAACATATGTTTAATTATTTTTGATTAGGAGAATACATTTGCTAAAGCATGGAGCTCCAAAATGGCAGCACTAGTGTCAGATAAAAGATACTGAGCTCTGTCTATACTGCATATTCCTGACAGATACTTGCTGCCCATGTGGTGATGCTCTCACCAATATTCTGTACATTTTGACTTCCTGACCACGTTTGCTACCCATAAACCAGATGTAACATTTTTGAAGTTTTGCTTTCTATCTTTTTCTCACTTTATTGCACCCATCAGTGCAGTAAGAAAATTGTTGAATTAATGCATAGCCCTTTCAACTTAAATGCATGTTAAATGCACTTTGTATTGCTGAGATTGCATGATGCATGCCCATGCCATGCTTCCAACTAAAATCGGGAGTAAAATTATAGCTAGATGGCTTCATTGAAAGAATTTTTTCAAAATATATATTTCAAAAAATGTTGGAAATTACTTTACATAACTGTTCAAAATTGGCACCATATGACATGAAAACCAAAACATTTCTCCTTCAACGATATATGTGACAGCAGTTACAATAATAGTTAATATTTATAGGATTCATGACATGTCAAACACATAGAATCCCTGCAGTGCAGAAAGAGGCTATTCAGCCCGTTGAGTCCATACTGACCCTCCAAAGAGCATCCCAGACCCAGCCCCCTGCTTTATGCCCATACCCCTGTATTTACCATGGCTAATCTACCTGACCCGCACATGTTTGGACTGTGGGAGGAAACCAGAGCACCTGGCAGAAACCCACACAGACACAGGGTGAATGAGCAAACTCCACACAGACAATCACCCGAGACTGGAATTGAACCCGTGTCCCTGGCGCTGTGCTAACCACTGAGCCACCATGCCGCCGTCTGAGAAGTGAGGAGTTTTACCAGTTTCAAATTCCTTGGTGTACTATGGAATAAAGGCCTTGGATGACGGATTTCACTATTGCTTCTTTGTAGCAACTGCTCCAAGCCTCAGCACATAGCACATTCCGAGGTTAAAGACTATCAACGTACACAGCCATAGAAAACTCTGTTCTGGAAGGCCAGAAATTTTCAGGCAGACCAAAGGTCATCCTTCACAGGGTAGATGTTGATTTTTAGTGTGAGTCCCTGGGAACAGCCAGTACATCGCAGAGTCTTGTGTCATAATGCTGTCCAGAAAGCCTTGTCAAAAATCATTGCTTCACTGTCCAAACCTTCTTTGTAAAAGTGCAATCCAGAAGGCGGATTTCACTCATCCCAACCCACAACCCTCTCAAGGACAATATATCAGACCCCAATGCATGTAAGAAGAATCTGATGAGGACAGTCTTCTTGCTCCCAGCCAAATTACAGCTTGGTGCTTACTTGAAAGTTCTACTGATGACCCACTCCACCAAATGACTTTGGCAATTTTCTCATAAAATATTCTAACATGGTCCACCATCTGTTTCTTACAAGGCCACAGACATTGCATCCAAACCACTGCTTGATGAACTTGTGGACAAAGGTGGTTTCTCCTGCCTAAATTTCTCCATAGGAGGCAGATAGAACTGTACAAGTCAAGTGAATAAAGCATGCTGCAGCACCTAAGCTACGCGTCCTTCCTGACACAAGGTATAGGTATAGTGGCAGCACAATGTGACATTTAGTTTTTACATGCTAAAGATTCATTCACAGCTTGATGCAACCACACACAAGGTGCATATCACAATGTTGACTGGTTTCCCCAATTATATGGATGTTTTTACTTGTCCCTGCAAATAAAGTCCATTTTAAATCTCTAAATAAAGCAAAAGACCGCTCAGGTGATTGCCACAGCACAGAAGTCCGGTATGGCCCAGACCTGTGCCACATACACCAAGAGTACCATGCATCTGATGATCAAGTTCTCATCTGAACTGGAACGGGAATGTGTCTGAACATGCCCAGTTATTGCTTTACCATGGCTAAAAACTCCTTCCACTTTAAACACTCACCCACCTGTTGTGAACCATATTACCATACACCTTCAGGCAGTGTGATCTGACAATGAAGAGGATTGTTTGTCTCCGGTACTAAAAAAATTTCTTGGTCTTACTACAGCATACTTTTGGTCCTGGAATTTGTTCAGAAAACTTTCTAATTCTCACATATTGATTGAAACTGTGCCAATATTATTTGTATAGAACAGTTGCATGCATCCTCTCCAAATCATGTTTTGATAAACATATCCATCATGTCAATGTACGTTGTTCTGTCACAGACCTTTCCCTGGCCCAAGCTTATGAGGCAGGTGGACACCCCTGTCATAGACATAGCTGATTGTGTTCCTCCGTAACACAAAGTTATCAGAGATCTTTCAGCTTGCTACAGGGCAGTTCTGGACTGGGTAAATCACCATCATTTGAGTGAACTAATTACTGATGATCTTGGACAGAATTCAGTCATCCACATTAAATGTGAAATGGGCCACCGATTTTTGATTTCCTCCCTCTTCCCCCTTCTTCTTGTAGATGAGGACATTGCTGCATTTCCTTATCAATTCTGAGAATCTGCCAGCCAGAAGCATAATTTCATACACCTTCTGCCAGGTCTGGGCCAAGCCTGTCTCACAGAGTTGAATGCAGTTCGACTGGTGAACTGTCAATTCTGAGCATTTTACTCATCTCAAATGACCTAACTGCTTTTAATAGCTCATGCAGAGATAGCAATTGTCTAGATTGTCCCAAGCATTGTCATCTAAGGCACTGCATTTTCAAACAGTAAAGGGTTTGCTAACCCTTTTATTATGCCAGACTGCAACGAAATTACTGAACCACCTTCTTCCTTTAGGCTGCAGATGAAAGAGCTCTCACTATGTACATTTTTCAACAAGAAACACAAAGATATCTCATGCAACTCTGCAGGCTCCTGATCAAAAGATGATGCTGAAGGCTTCTGCAACAAAGACTGAGACCTGTGACTCTTCACCACTTGGAGATTCTCTTTGGCATTTATCCTCATCAGCTTTAGTAGTAATCAATACTGCATCTTTTCTGGATTTGGTCCATATCATTCCCTTTTGGTCTCTCTCACACTCTCTCCTTCTGAATATATAATAAAATATCACAGATCAACATACATTTTGAGTTTCCCATTAATAGTGTGTACCTTTGGCACTCTGAATGCACTATGAGCTTACTATGAAGTGATTTATGTCATTTATGGTTTGAAATCAAGCTAATGGATCAAAAACAAAACAAAAATTATTGGAAGAACTCTGCAGGTCTGGCAGCATCTGTGGAGAGAAAGCAGAGTTAATATTTCAGGTCGAGTTGCCTTTCTTCAGGACTGAAACTAATGGATCAGAATAGGATTTTAAGTAGCATGTAACATATTCCTCAGAATCATTATAGACAACAATAGTTGATACACCACATAAGCAATTTTCTATTTTCCAAAAACTCTGTGATTATTTAAAAAAAACTACTTGGCATTGTTTCTGATGAAATCTGTGTCCAGGGAGAACAAGAAAACACTTACTTTAGTCTATTGGAATTATGTAGTGAATGAGTTAAATGAATGTGTGCCAGGCAAATGGCTGGCATGTTTGATTTATAATTCACTTACTTTGGTGTGAAATTTAATTAAGTATGCACTAATGAAACCTGTGTTATCAGTCATCTGAATTATATAATCAACTTTTGATCCAGGCTACTTGGTCTCAGTTGTGATATTTCTATGTTCTAATAATGCTGGCTTTGAGCCAAAGAACAAACGACAAATATGTTTCCACAAACAGGTATGAAGTTAGGATAATTTGCTAAGTTAAATAACCATTTTAAAGAAATCCTTTTCTTTTATTTTAGTTACTGATAAGCTATTAACCAGCATCTTTACATTCAAAGTTATTTGATATTCTATTAATAGAAAACTTAGATACATATATGGCAGAATTGTTGCCATGCAACAGCTTGAACATATCTAACATCTGTTTTGAATGAAATATTCCAAAGAACTTCACAGACTAGAAGGGAAAACAGAATATAGAGGCCATGAAGAGAATTTAGATAGAATTGACTGTCTAAAATAGATTGAATGTTTCAGAAAAATACAGGTTTTTGAGAGATCTTTAAAGAGAAAAATACAGTGCTAAAGAGATTCAAGAGAGTAATTCCAGGCAGCAGGTGATCAAAAGCTAACTAGGGAACTGTAGCTCAAGAGATTTCAGAGAACGGATGGAATGAAAGCATATGATGATTTGAAGATGAGGATGAGAATATTAACTTTGATGAACTAAGGGAACAGGAGCCAACATTGATCTGTGATGATGGCAGTCCTGAGCAAAGAAGCTTTATTGTGAAATCAATATCCAAAGCTGCATTAAGCACCAGTTGGTATTTAAGAGACACAGGCTAAAGAAGGCCATCGAGAACAATAATGAATAATCGAGATTGGATGTGACACACAGACATGACTAATGATTTCAGTGATCGTTAGAGACATAAATGACCAGGAGTTCAAACATAAGGGGATACATGATGAGCAATAGGTCCCTGGGAAGAACTGAGGACCAGAGGGACCTTGGTGCGCATGCACTTCAATTTGCTGATCAAAGATGAGAGGGCACAGATTTAAGGTAAGGGTCAGAAGGTTTAACAGAGATGTGAGGAAAGCTTTCTCACCTAGCAGTGGTGAGAATCTGCAACTCAGTGACTGTAAGAGTGGTAAAATTATAAAATGCTGTAAATTTTAATAAGACAGAGGAGATGAGAAGATGTATTTTTAAATAAACAAATAATATTGTTTTTACTACAGCTCAATCAAAGTGATACTAATCCAAATACTTTAAAGCAGCGTTAGCAGAAAGTACAAGCATTTGAAACATTGTTATCTTTAAAAATAAACATTTTGAAATTGACAGAAGTGATTAGAAAGCCAGTGCTCTCAATTATTCCATGTTCTCCATGGCACTCCTGCTTCAGTGCTCCGTTGGACATCTAGACTCTTACCCAAGTTTCCTTGTGCAATCTTAGCTGATTATTGGCACAGACACAGAGATTCACACAAGACGTTGCTCAATTACATGGTAGAATGAGCTGATTTATTAGATTGACAGCAGTACACAGTTAGTGGAAAATTCAACGTTAGTTTAATCAAATAGGTAGGACATAGATCCCAAAAAGCGGCTGATTGAATCAAACAAGACATTTTTTTGATTGCTCATGAAAGGTAAAGTAAAGACACTGCTCAAACAGGTTGCAAAACCTAAAGCAAAACATCAACTGCTAAAGGCTATTGGGCAACACTTGCTGAAAATTCCTGTGTGCACTAATAGCTGCACGAACATACAATTTAAGACTGTCAATTTTATAAAGTAGCTCATCTGTGCTTGTTAGAAGTGACATGTATTTATGTGCAGTGATTTTTATTCAGCAAAAATAAAATATGTTCAAGCTTTACACCTTTTTATGAATAGAGTGGCTTATAATGAATGTCACTACCTAGGTCAAGGAATGAGCATGCATTCACAGAAACATAGCATACAGTTCCTGCTGTTTCCTCCTTGGCAACTCTTAGGCAACACCTTAGCCAATGTGAGTTACTTGCGAATGAATCAAAACTCTCTTTATCCTATGAAAAATGAAAATCATGTCTATAGAGATTGACAGCCTGCTCAGGGCTGCAAGGGATAATCTGTTTTATTCCTTTTTTTTAGTTTATAATTGAGGCCAGGTAAACTTATAGAATCGGGGAGTGGAATTTGTCAGGCACACTGAGAGGATATGATTCAGTTTTCCTTGGATTACAGAAGTGGTTACGTTACTGATTCTATGTCAGACAGCCATTCTGACAACATAGATATCATTATCACATCCCAAGTTGGAGTTTACTGTGCAGAAATTGATTGCCACATTTCCTAAAGTATATCAGCGACTGCACTTCAAGATACTTAAATGGCTAAAAATCACTTGGTGATATTCTGGAGTTGTGAAAGGAATTGTAATTCAGTCAAAGAAAACTGCAACTGATTGATTGTGTCAAATAGCATGTGAAATTTGAATATGGAGTAGCAGGAAAAAAAACCCATCATTTTATTATCACAAAAGATGTCACTCTTTGAATCATTGTTTGAATCTCTGCAAAGTAGCTTTACTTCATGTCACAGGACTGAAACCACCAAACAAGAGTTTTAGGAGAAACAGAGATGGAGCTGCAATGTGACAAATTTTTCAAGAACCCTAAACAGATCCAGTTGTCGATGATGGATTAAGGATTAGAAAGAACAGATGGATTAGGGATATGTATTTTGAGGGTAAGCATAGAATCATAGAACCCCTACAGAGTGGAAACAGGCCATTTGGTCCAACAAGTCCACACCAACCCTCCAAAGAGCTTCCCACCCAGACCCATCCCCCTACCCTATTTCTGTAACCCTGCAGTTCCCATGGCTAATGCACCCAACCTACACATTCCTAAACACTATGGGCAATTTAGCATGGCCAATCCACCTAACCTGGACATCTTTGGACTGTGGGAGGAAACCAGAGCACCCAGCGCAAACCCACGCAGACACGGGGAGAACAGACTCCACACAGGCAGTCGCCCGAGGCTGGAATTGAACACGGGTCCCTGGCGCAGCGATAACCACTGATGATGGTGATTTTAATCAGAAAATAGATGGTGCCTGAGGAAAGGGAACCACTAACAGTCAGATAGGTTTGAGCTACTCAAGTGGTCGGATGCTGGAATGGAGGGCGTGAAGATAAGAGTTTGGAGAAAATAAAGAGAAATGTAAACATAAAGATTAAGGATAGCAGACTATGGAAGATAAAAGAGGAAAAAGAAGTAGTTTGAATTATATTTAATATCAATCTGAACAATAATGTAAGTTCCTTATATTTGTAATTGAGAAAGGATGGCAGGAGCAGGAGAACAGAATTTACAGAGATCTTTGATTAAGAGTGGGGTGAGGTTGCCTCTGAAAGAGTGTTTTATCTGATATAGTCGATAATCTTATTTTTTTTTATTCATTCATGGGATAAGGATGTCACTGGCAAGGCAGGATTTAATGTCGATTCCTAATTGCCCAGAGAGCAGTTAAGAGTCACCCACATTGCTGTGGGTCTGGAGTGTAGGCCAGACCAGGTAAGGATGGCAGTTTTCTTCCCTAAAGGACGTTAGTGAACCAGCTGGGTTATGTAATCTTCTATGTAACAATGTAAGAAACTGGGCGTGGATAATGAGTTATTAAAGAATCCACAGATATTTATTCCAACTGACTATTATGTACAAACATCACACTCAAGAAAGAGAATCATCTGGGCTAATATTAAATTGTTAGATTACAACAGAAGGCCGTATTTCCAGTACTATTTCAAGTAAGATCGAAAAGAGACCTTTATACTCTCAGGTCACATGCCATGAGACAGTGATGCTATCATGAACATATCTCTTTAAGATATACTGACTGTGAAACAGGACACAATAGAGGGGCAATCCATTCGCAAAAGAGAGCTGGAGAGTGATGGAATGTGAGTGGTAAGGAAGTTGACAAATGGTCATTAAAATATTTTCAGTGATTCAAGAGTAGAAATGCCGAAATGGACAAACAATGAAATAATATATAAGAAATGCTCAGATGTAGGAAGAAACCCTGATCCATTCATATTCAGAAAATAAAATAGAACAAAGGAAATATATGAAGACATAAACAAATTCTCATGCCCATGTGGAATCAGTTTCCAGTTAAGTTCAACTCCCCCTCCCACTCCCTGGAAAATATGTCCATCCTGGGCCTCCTCCAGTGTCACAACGATGCCACCTGGAAACTGGAGGAGCAGCACCACATATTCTGCTTTGGAACCCTACAACCTAATGGTCTCAATGAGGACTTTACTAGCTTCAAAATCTCCCCACCCCCAACCTCATCCCAACACCTGCAAACCCCCTCATCCCCGCCTCCTTGACCTGTCCGTCTTCTCTCCCACCTATCCGCTCCTCCCACCTCACTGACCACACTCCACCCCCACTTCCAACCTACACTCACCTTTACTAGCTTCATCCCCGCCTCCTTGACAGTCCATTTTCTCTCCCACCTACCTGCTCTACTAACCACCTTCTATCACCACCCCTCACTTTTTATTTATTTCAGAGCCCCCTTCCCCAATACCCCCTACCCCGATTTCTGAAGAAGGGTCCCAACCCAAAACGTCAACTTTCCTGCTTCTCTGATGCTGCCTGGCCGGCTGTGTCCTCCAGCTCCACACCTTGTTATCTCAGACTCCAGCATCGGCAGTTCCTACTATCTCCAGTTAAGTTGAAATGCCCATCGAGTTATTTCAGTACTGGGTTCTTATACCATTTTCATTGCTTAAAAAGAACTGCATTGACAGCTGGGGGAGCTTCTAATGTAAACCTTTGCCACCAAACTTTTTAATAAAGATTTCAGTGCTAAACTAAGTGAAGACAGCTTTAGCATGGAAGGGCAAATTGTGTTGGCGCAGGCTTGGAGGGGTGAAGGGCCTGATCCTGTGTTCTGTTGCTCGTTGTTCTTTGTTCTTTGATTGTAGTTAAATTTACTTTTTTTATTACAATGACCTCTCTTTATCTCAACCACTTGTCTTACTGACATCCGGAGGTATTAAACATTCAGGAGTAATGTTACGACGAAGACAACTAAATTGAAAATTACGCTTAGTTTAGGCTAAAAATAGTCCTTAATCGTAGCTGGTCATTTCTGAAGAGCAGTTTTAAGTCTTTCACAGGGGCATAACCTTTTCTTATCTGAGTGTTTTTTTAATCAAAAAGGCTTTGCCACCAGAATTTCTATTCCATATTTGTTTATCATAGAGAACATTTAAGTGGTATTTGGATGTTTTGCAGTCAAGGACAAAGTAGAACATGTCCTTTCACTGTGGTCACAGTCATGATAATGAAAATGGTCTATAATCAATGACTTGGCAGAGATTGATTAACTCCGTGGATTAGTTCATTTAAAGTAGTTAAACACATAGGTTATGCAGTAGACTGCAGCAACCAACTGATTTGTGTGTGCCTTGCAAATCCACTGCAGTCTAACTACCCGGCAGAGTTGCAATATTTGTATACAAGGCACACGACATCCTGAAAGTTGAACTCTCTTAAAGGTGAGATACACATACAATATTTATGCTTAGTAGTTCCATTAAGTTCAGATATTCCGTAAGATTTTTTGCAAAACTGAATATATCTTGCAATGTCAGGTCAATTCAGCTATCTTTGGACTGGGTACAAATCACAGATGAGGAGCTCTAGCCCTACACCCTTCAAGTGAGAATCCATGCTTGGAGATCAGGAATACTAAGAATGCCCTTATATGAGGGACAATTCATCTGAAAATGTGTATGACCCCAGCCTCTGCCGCAAGAAATGCATTTTTAATGCCCGGGTATTAGATCTTTGATCCCTTTCGATTTAGGGTAGCTTTGTGTTGTGCATTTTGTATTCATATCTCATTAAGAACAAGTGAGAAAAAAAAGGCTTTTATCCCATTGTTCTGGTTTGTAGTCATTCAGGCTTCATAGGTTAATGAAAAATACACCAATTCATAACATATTTCAAATGCTTTAACTGGCGACAAATGTTAAATTGATGAATGTGCAAATCAAACCAATTTCACCCATTATGGCAGTTAATCACCTACACCATATCTTGAAATTTGCTTAATTGGTTTAGCTAGGATTTTTGTATGTTGACAAGAAACGTAATTCAACTTAATAAAATGAAAATACTCTTTCATTAATATTGATAATTATAGCAGGCTCTCTTGTGTGCATTTATTCCACTTGCAAAATAAGTAACAATTCATTCTAATGTCCACAAAATACCAGAAATGCATTGTGCAATCTCTGTAAATCTTTGAAAGATATTACATTTAGTGTTATGTGAAAAGCAATCCATTGTAATAAATTAGCTGAAAGTTCATGAAAGAGACCATTAAATGAAGTGAAAGAACTATAATTTTGTGGTTGTACAGAATCACAGAATTTTACAATACAGAAGGAGGTCATTTGACCCATCGTGTCTGTACTGGTACCTGAAAGAGCTACCTAGCTAGTCCCATTCTCTTATCTATGTAGGTTCAAAAGCATCAAATTAATTTTTTATGCATAGAAAGAAATACGATCTCATTTTTGACTTCCCAACACTAATTGAGTTTCTTGAACTAAATCTATTCCCTTATGTCCTCCAGATGAAATGTTACACCATATCTGTCTACTCTTGCCAATGGGCAGAATTTTTCAAGGCCCTGAACAACGTGGGCGATGGCAAGACAGCTAGGAAATATGGTGAGAAAGAAAAAATATTAGGTTCTTGGTGTTAAGAATTTGGATGTATTAACATCTCATTATTACAGAATCTCACCCCGTTTATGTGCAGATTGCTATTTCCCAGACACTGGGGAAAACCCCAACGTAAATTCAGAACAGTGAACCTGGTGGCTGCAGATTGATGGTTCTTTCTCTGGGCCAGCATTCCCCAATGTCTCAGGATACAATCCATCAACAGTGACTGCATGCACTGTCCATCCTTGAAGATGGACATTGGCAAAGCACCATGCTCGCCACATAATGATGGCACATCTTCAATTCACTTCTACCATTATATACCACTTCAATGCTACACTTTGGAGCTCACAGACACTTTATATTAAAATATCATTGCCAGGCTGCTTTTCATACACTGTAAAAATCCATCTCATGAATCAGAGTAGCGTGCATATCAGGCTGTCTACGTGGATGCTCCCATCATCTTGGTGTTGCCTAGCCTTCCCTTCCCCTTTCTGTGTATTATCACCTCATTGAGAACTTGCAGCTTCACTATGCTTCAGTCTTGCCTTGTGTTTTAGCATGGACTTAAAAGACAGACAGCTAGTCATGATTGCCAGCAATGATCAGTCAAGGCAATGGACATGATGCTGATGGCACCATACTACATCAATGTCACACCTGCCACACATGCCAGCCATTTACATGGCAAACATACCGCATGTGTTTCAACCAAACCTCTCAAAGACTAGGGGGAGGTGTCCTTCGTCAATTCAAGGAGAATGTCAACAGTCAGGAGAAGCACCATAGTGAATCAAGGGCATTATCCAGTATCTGTCCAGGGGCTTGCATGTGATCTGACGGCTGGTTAGGGCATTCTGGATCGGGATTGCTTATCTAAACCTTCCAGCGAGTATGGCATGGTCAGTCCTGCAAGGAATTAGCAGTAAGTCAGCCACGAATCCATACGGAGATCAGTCAGGGGTCTGGTCACTCATCATGTGAGGCTGTTGTTCCAAGTCAGTTGAGTGGAGATGGCGTAAAAGGCCACAGTCAGTTCCAGAGGTCTGTTCACTGAAAATTGAGGAGGAGCAGTTTATGAAGGACCACTACTGTGGTGGGGAAATTTGGAAGTTTGTTGTAGAGATTGAAGGCAGCAGAGGGAATGATAATTGTGAAGGAGGGAGCAACTCAACATATACAGATGGTAAACTGCAAAATTTCAGAGAGCTTGAAGTACTGACGCACAGGTTCTCTTAGACAGTGAACACCATTGTGATTTCAATAGTAGGTCAGATATTGATGATGAAATCCTACATCATTTCCAACGCGCCAGTACAGCCTTTGAACAACTTAGAAATGGCGTGATCAAAGTCTGAGACTTCAAACCCAATGACAAGCTCATGGTGTACAGAAAAGCTGTGGTCCCCACCCTCCTACACACATTACAGACATCGATCATGTACAGCAGACACTGCAAATCCCTGGACAGTTATCAACAGTGCTGCCCTTGTAAAATCCTGCAATCCACTGGCAGGAAATACATACTGACGTAAGCATCCACTTTAGGCCAATATCCTCAGTATTGAGGTCATGCACAGACAACTCTGATGGCTGAGCCACAATGTCCACACGCCCAATAGAAAACTCCCTAAACAGGTGCACTACTTCAAGTTCCACGATGGTAAGTGATCACTGGGATGGCAGAGGAAATGCTGCAAGGAACCCTGAAAGCCTTCCAAAACAAATCCAATATCTCCATCAACACATGGGAAATGCTCACCCTAGAACACATAAACCGGACAAGAAGGATCTCCGAAGGCAACAAGCGCTTTCAGCATCACCAAGTGCAGCACATAGATGCCAAGCATAAGCAGCAGAAAGAACACACAGAATTCAGAGCGTCCCACCTACCGACCCACTTCCTCAAGCACCATGTATCCCACATTTAGCATTTAGCCATTGCGGAACCTCTCCCCCAACCTCCCCCACCCCAACCCCGAGAGGAAGCAAGTTATCCTCAAATCCGAGGGACTGCCAAAGAGAAGAAGAAGGTGGGTCAAAGCATAATGATGTTTGGCTTAACTAAGCCGCAGGCCTGGGATCTGGGGGCTAATGCATGAAGTTGAAGAGTTAAAGAAAATGAGTTGGGTGGGAAACAATCTTGATGATGTTGGCAGGGAGAGCAAACAGAAAGAAACATAACAGTTTGAGGGGGTCACATGGATTGACAACTCACTTCATGAGAAGTTACTTGTGTTGATCTCATCCTCAGCCAAATCGCAAGTGCACAATCAAAATGAAAAACAGCTGGCACCACTTCCTGAGTGGGCAGAGCAAGTTTATTTCATGTGAAGTTCTAAGCTCTACCTGTGTCATCCTTCAAGGCCAATATCATTAATCAGATACTCACACAATACAAGTTAAAGATATCTGTTATTACAGCCTTCTAGATATAAACCTCATGCATTGACTAACAACATCTACGAAAATTCCTGATCACAAGCAATCTTAACTTTATCACAGAACATTCCAAATTAATCTTGTAGTGGCTTCAGAGCAGCAGTGATGTTTGAGAAGCTGTAAGGTTCAAACTAAAGTCCAAAATTCATTAATATCTTTCAAGGTTGCAGAAGTGCAAGAGCTGATCACCTCACATTTTGAACTATAAAATGTCCACACCACTATCTTATATGAAATTTTACCTTTCTTCAGTAATGTGGGGTTTTGGGTTAGGGAAGAAGGTTTCATATTTCTTACCGTACTTACAAATGAGACTACTGTCTGAGTGCCAAATGTCTTGGGCAGTATTCTTCAGAATCAGGTCTAACTGTGTAAAAGCTCCATGCAGAGAAATCATATTGCCTTCCTTGCTGTAATCTTCCATATTCTAATGATTGGATAGAGATGTTTAAACATTGTTTGTGTGCATGGTAGCTGCTGACTGATCACATGACTAAGGAGTTGCCTTATTTCTAAAATTCTCCACAGTTACCCATTGGAAACATTCCTGATAGATCTAGGAACAGAAGCTGGACTATGAGCCTCCACAAAAACTGAACACATGCATCTGGAAGGCCAGGACTAGCATCAACATCAAGTGAATACAGGGAGCAGCCTCTTTTGCAACGTTTCCAGCCAAACGATGCTGCAAAAGTGCAAGAGATCCACAGTTGTTCGTCTTCCATGGAATATCCTGCTGACATCAGATGGGCAGTAGCACTATACTCTGTGTAGAACTAAGGGTCAGATGACATGCCATGAGACCCAAAGTGTTTGAAACATTTTCTTCCACTAGGGCTAACAAGGGACTTAAACATCTCCTCAACATAATGTTCCCACACTTCTCCAGGTCTGAAGGTTTGTTGAAGTACAATATTAAAACAAAGAACAATACAGCACAGGAATAGGCCTTTGGGCACACCATGACTACATTGATACATGATGACTTTCTAAACTGAAAACCTTTTTCCCCTACATAGATCATATTCTTCTGTTCCCTGCCTCTTCATACATCAGTCAATATGTCTCTTAAATATTGCTAACACCTCCACCTTTCTGGAAACGCATTCCAGGCACTTCCCACCCTCTGTGTAAAACATTTGACTCTCATATCTCCTTTAAACCTACCCCACCTTTTATCTTAATCCTATGTCCCCTAGTAATTGGCATTTCTACACTGGGAAAAAGACTCTACCCATCCATTCTATCCATGCCTCGCATAATTTTGTAAACTTCTGTCAGGTCGCCCCCTCATTCTTTGATATTCAAGTGAAAACAAACCAAGTTTGTCCAATCTCTCCTCATAGCTAATACTCCCCAAACCAGGTAACATCCTGGTAAACCATTTCTGTACCCTCTCCAAAGCCTCCACATCATTCTGTTGGTGTGGCAAACAGAACTGTACACAATATTCCAAATGTGGTTGAACTAAAGTTCTAAACAGCTGCAACATCACTTGCCAATTTTTGGACTCTTGTGCCCAGATTGATGAAGGCAAGCATGCCAAATGACTTTCTATCTTATCCACTTGCTTTGTCATTTCAGGGAACTGTGGACCTGCACACCTAGGTATCTCTTCACGTTGAAACTACTAAGGGTTCTGCCATTTACTGTATCCTTCCTTCCTGCATTAGATCTTCCAAAATGCATCACCTCACTTTTGTCCAGATTAAACTCCATCTGTCATTTCTCCGCACAAGTTTCCAGCCTATCTATATCCTGCTGTATCCCCTGGCAATCCTCCTCACTATTCACAGCTCCCCCAATCTTTGTAACATCCTCAAACTTACTAATGAGGCCACATAATTCTCCTCCAAATTATTTATATACATTACAAACATCAGAGGTCCCACACTGATCCCTACAGAACACACCAGTTCTGCCTTTATCGGTAACACAACTCTCCCAGCTCTCTTACATCCCTCGCTATCACGCCTGAAAAATCTAAACCCCAGAACATTAAGCAGCCAGTCTTGTCCCACTCTCAACCAAGTCTCTGTAATAGCTACAATGTCATAGTTATATGCACTAATCCAAGCTCTAAATTCATCTACCTTACCTGGCACACTCCTTGCATTAAAACAAATACACTTCAGACTGCCAGTCCCTTTATGTTCAGTAACCTCTCCCTGTTTATTCCTTTTAGTCTTACTGGCCGTAGTCTCTGACTCCTCCTCAGTCATTTTACTTGCTGACCTACTGCTCTGGTTCCTACAACCCCCCGCCACACTAGTTTAAACCCTCCAGGTGGCACTAGCAAACCTCCCTCCCAGGATATTGGTGCCCCTCCAGTTTAGATGCAGCCAATCCTTCTTGTACAGAATCCCTGCTGCCCTGGGAGATACCCCAATGATCCACATACGTGAAGCCCTTCCCTACATCAACTCTTTAGCCAAGCATTTAACTGTACTATCTTCCTATTCCTAGCTTCATTGGCAAATGGAACAGAAAGTAATCCTGGGATTATAACCCCAGAGACTCTGCTTTTCAATTTCCTGCGTAACTCCCTGAATTCCCTTCTCAGGACCTCATCTCTTTTTCTGCCTATGTTATTGGTACCAATATGGACCACAGTGTCTGGCTATTCACCCTCCCCCCTCAGAAAATCCAGTGCCAACTCTGCAACATCCTTGACTGTGGCACTAGGAAGGCAACACACCATTCTGGGAGTCTCACTTGCAGCCACAGAAACACCTGTCTGTGCCCCTGACTGAAGAGTCTCCAAACACAACTGCCCACCTACACTTTGGCTCTTTCTGCTGTACAACAGAGCCAGTCATGGTTTGACACTGATCTGGCTGCTGTTGGTGCTTTACCCCAAGAGGCCATTCCCACCCCAGTATTTAGAACAGTAATGAAAACAAATAGTGCTGGAGATCACAGCAAGTCAGGCAGTATTCATGGAGAGAGAGCAAGCTAGCGTTTCGAGTCTAGATGGCTCTTCATCAGAGCTGAAGTGAAGTGTGGAGAGTATAGCATTTATGGTGTAGTTGGGGGGGGTGCGGTTGGAGTGCTGGGGGAGAAAGGACATTGATAATTCAGATTAAGTGATTAAAATGTGAGAATGGCAGAACATTGGTGTGTCTAATTGGCAGACTGGAAAGAACAGACAGTCCCACTAGGGGAGGGGGAGGGGAGAGAGGACATGGTGACAGAGAATGTAACAAGTAAAGGTAAAAGAAAGGGAAGGAATGAATTCACAATCTGAAGGTGTTGAACTCAATATTGAGCCTAGGGGGTTGTAATAGTGGGAGGCCTGTATTAATGCTGCCCCCTCCACACTTCACTTCACCTCTGATGAAGAGACATCTAGACTCAATACGTCAGCTTGCTCTCTCTCTATGGATGCTGCCTGACCCCTTGTGATTTCCAGCATCTTAGTTTTTGGTATAGATTCCAGCATCTGCCGTAATTTGCTCCAGGATGGTAAACTTGTTTGAGAATGGAATGGCCAGAGGGGAGTCCTGCACAGTCTTCTCACACTTAGTCCTCTTCCTGGTGGTCACCCAACTCTTCTCTATCTGTGTAGCCCATCCTAGTGATGCGATCAGCTCACAAAACTTGCTGTTCACAATGTTCTCAGCCTCATGGATGCTCCATAGTGAGACCATCCGCTCCATGCAGCAAATCAGGATCTGCAGCTGAACACACTCCCTGTCTACACGGTCACCGTGCATACTGGAAGTATCTTTGATTTCTCACATATTGCAGGAGGACAAATCCACAGGCCTGAGTTCTTCTTTCATTTCAAACTTTACCAATTAAATCAACCTTATCCACTACGGACAGTAATCCAGGACCTGATTACCCAACCTTATCCACTCGTCTCCAGACTCAGGTGTCTCACTCCCACTCTCTATTCCTAGCAGACTACAAAACTTAAGATCTGTATCTCTCTTCAGACACTGCTCACTCAGTCTGCAAACCTGGCTCATGACCAGCCAAGCCTTGGTCACTTTTTGAGTTATGATGTCACATCCGGAACTCTGCTCCTAGATTCAGCTTCACATTCGCTCTGACTGAACCCACTCCTCAGGTATATATCCTGCTGTCACTGTCCACCTCCAGCTTTGCTCTGACTGACCCTGCTCCTCAGGTGTATATCCTGCTGTAGCTACCACTATTTGTTCTCCTTCACACCTGTTGCTGTTACTGCTCAGACTAACTTATTGACAGAAGACATTACTTAATCTGTAGAAACGCTGCTCCAGATATCCGAAAGATGCAAGAGTATGCGATGTATGATGAGACTCTGTGACAGCAGCAGCATTATACCAAGCAGAAAAATTAGAAGGAATGTTAACTTCACTATACTACAGTGCAATATCGCAAGAAGCCAGGCAGGGACTTGATTAGCAACCACTTTCAATGGATCCGAGTTGCATGAAGTCATAATTTACCAACTGTAAACGTGTGAATGCTGCTAAGGCCAACATCCACTGTTTAATCCCAACCGCAAATGCAGCTTTTGCTCTTTCTTCACTTGTTCTGCTGTTTAATATAAATTATGGTTACGGCCTGATGGAAGCCTCCACAACAAGTGATGTGCCCTCATTCTATTATGACAATTGTTTTGGGTGCTACAGAAAGAATATCTATCCATTAGGCAGGATTATCACATTATGCTGTGCTATGGATAGCTAGCCTGAATACCTTCTATGCTCTAGTTGCAGCTAAAATGCCAATTGATCATGTGGCCGATGATGCTAAACGAACATGTATTTCCAAATCAGTCATTCTATTTACAATAAAGTTTCACCTGTGCCACCTATGCGCCCTCAGAAGGTTTTCTTTCACCCTTCCTTGCTGCCATGCCAAGTTGTAGTCCCAGGGTCCCTCAGCTGGGCTGAAGGGAGCCTTCCTTACAATGGAGTCTGTTGGCCTTGAGTTTTTGGGTAGGCAACCCTGGGGATGTTTGCGGCTAGAGGGTCTGGACATGCTGAGAATTTCCTGGTTAGATGCAGGCTCACCCTCCCTGGCTTGAACTCCCATTCAGATTGATTGCTAAGAGCACAGCTGAAGATGGAGATCTGTATGCATACCCAGCATACATTGAGTGTGCTGGATCTAGCTGCCCGTATTAGTAGCTAACCTGTCCAAGACGACATAGAATGGAACCAGCGAGGTACATGTGCTGTGCTGGATTCTATCTGTGACCAAGTTTGCTGATTGTCTCCAACAAACCTGCTGGCTGCTCCAGTGTCAGTTTGTGCATTTTGGTGAAGTTATTAATGACCAACACCTCTTCTGCCTAGGGTTGAGCAGATGTCTGAGCTCAGCAGTCACGATTGACAGTAAGCTGGGGCCTTTTTTTTTGGCTAACTGCAGCAATGTGCCAGTGACGGCTAGCTAGAATCCACTTGCCATTTTAATCAAATACCTTAGCTAGTGGAGGGTGTAAGAGGCCACCTTGCTGATGCTTTCTCTAAGGGATCTATGTCCTGTGGCAGAGGAAGAGGTGTTGGCTAGAGAGCTGTTTGCATAGCAGAGACTGCATGAATGCTACTCATGTCAGCAGAAGGTGAGCATGGGAACCAGCAGTGAAATAAGAGTAGAAGCTTGAGCAGGTTAAGAATACATTCAAAGTTGTAGAGAACAGTGCTGCAGTTTACAATGAATCTTATTTGATTTTAGGGAGTAGGAGGTTTTAACATCACCAGATGAGCGATCTTTATTCTTTTCTGCAATTCAATGATTCTCTCCTCATACGGGGTGTGCAATTCAGGGTGGGCAGAGGTGGGACACTCTTTTTCTTCAGAAGTGCCCAACGATTCACCAGATCCTGCCAGCTTGGTCTGTATTTGCCACCTGGAGGAATGCACATGCTGAAAAAGGTTGATAATGTTCTGCACTCTCCCAGAAAAAGTACCAACATCTTCTTTCTGCTATCTCACACCCACTCTCACTCTGCCATTCCAACCACCTCCCACCAAGACTCAGGATCTACTCATGTCACGATTGCATGCAGCATCTTTCCTCAGTAGCTCTTGCCCACCCCATTCTCCCTCACCGAAGCTGCTAACCCCTCTTACCCTCTCGGTTCCTTAGTCACTCACTCAGGATAATCCAACTTCCCTTGATCAGCTATCTCAGGGTCAATTATTTCTACACTGGAACTGTGAGAAGTAATTCCTGGCTGGCAGTGTTTGAACTAGTGCATAGCTGGGCTTTAAATGTGATACCTGCACTGGGGAACCTGACAGGCCCAACACCAACAATCACATCTGCCACTGGTGAGCACATAATAACTTTTCAGGCTGAATCTAAAACAGGAAAAATTGCACCCAAAGTAATCATTGTGGTAGTTCTTACCAATTGTCATTATCATGTTCTCAAAGAAAGACAATAGAACATCTGCTGGAACAAGGTTCCCAGATTTGACATAGCATGATTGCTTAAATTAGCTAAAACTGATGTAAGTATGAATATATGAAATGCATCTTTAAAATCCTGTTACATTAAAAATTTATATTTACAAAATGATTTTCATTTTCTCTGAACATCCCAAAACCAATGAATTATTTTTGAAGATTGGTTAACTACAGATATTTTTAATATGCAAATCTGGTGACAATTTTGTACACGACAAGATTCTACAACCTGTGAATGAGTTGAAAGCAGAAAGTGCTGGAGAAACTCAGCAGGCCTGGCAGAAGAGAGAAACTAAGTCAATTTTTTTAAACTAATATGACTATCCTCCAGGTGTTGGTTCCAAAGAATTGGACTTGAAATGTTAACTTTATCTCTCCCTCCATAGATATTACCAGACCTGCTGAGTTTCTCCAGCACTTTTTGTTTTGGATTCAGATTACCAGCATCCGCAGGACTTATTTTATGTAAATGAAATGAATGGTGATGCTGTTCCTTGTAATGTTCATTGATAAATAAAGGTTGATTAGATCATCAACAGTTGCATTTATCAGTGCAATAGTGTCACCTACATGCACTTAAAGATATAGATTGTTTAATGTCTAATTTAAAAACAACATCTTTATCAAACTGTGACGGAGGTAATCTTGGAAATTAATGATCAGTTAGCATGTGTGAAGGGGAATATTTCATTAAATATTAAATTAATTGGAAAGAACATAATGGAGCTATTGCAGAGATGGCAGATATGGTATGTAAGGGAATTATAGTGAATATTTTGTATGTGAAGTTTCAGAAAAGCTTTGACAGTGCCCAACACAGAAGACTGTTGGAGAGTTTTTAAGGGTCTGGAATTAGGATAATGCAGAAAGTTAGATTTAAAGTTTGTTAGAAAGGAGGAAGCAGAGTGGTGGGTGTCATAAGATAACTGGAATTTGGTGGATGTGTCCTAGCAGCTTCTGTTCATACTCACTGTCTATATCAGCAATTGTAACAATAGGGTTAGGAGAATCAGATTCCACATTTGAAGATATAATCTAAGTAGGAGACAATATCATTTAATTCTAGCACCAATGGAAGCTGTAAGAGGATAATAATATGGTCGCATGAGTAAAAATGTAGCATTTCCTTGATAATCGTGGACTAATGTATACTTATTTGAATAAAGTAATAACGGACCATTCTTCTTTTTACATTTTATGCAATTCATTAGGATTGCTTCCAACCTGGTTTGATGGATTCTGAGATGGCTGTTAAATCCAATACCTGACGGACAGACTCTGCAGCAGATGGTGTTTAAAGAGTTGGATAGATAGCTTGGTTGGAAATTTGTACACTCCCTCTGAAACCCTGACTTCCCTTCTCCCTGTACATCTGTCGATATGTCCAGTGCCTTCCCATAGTGAGTTGCAAGCTCATGTTTCCCATTAGTCAGTAGGTAGTACTGAGCGATTCCCAGTTTGGGTTCTGCCAGAGCTACCCAGTTCCTGACCTCATTACTGCATTGGTTTAAACATGGACAAAACAGCTGAGTTTCAGAGGTGAGGTGAGAGTGACTGCCCTTGACATCAAGGCCACATTTGATCGAGTATGGAAACATAGAACCCTAGCAAACCGGAATCAATGGATATTGGGGGCAAACTCTCACTGGTTGGAAGCATACCTGGCATCGAGGAATATGATTGCATTAGAGGTCAGTCATCTCAGGTCCAGGTCACCTCTGCAGGGAATTCGTCAGGGTAGGGTCATTATCCCAATCATCTTTAAGCGCTTCATCAGTGACCTTCCATCCATCATAAGGTCAGAAGTGGGGATGTTTAGCAATGATTGCAGAGATCAGCACCATTTGCAACTCCTCCAATACTGAAACAGTCCATTATCAAATGCAACAAGATCTGGACAATATCCAGTCTTGGGGTAACAAGTGGCAAGTAACATTCAACCATACAAATGCCAGGCATTGGCCATCTCCAATAAGAGACAATTTAACCACCACCCCTTGCTATCACCGAATCCCCCACTATCAACATCCTTGGGGTTACTATTGACCAGAAACTCAATGGGACCTGCCACATAAGCACAGTGACTACAACAGCAGGTCAGAGGCTAGGAATACTGCAGTGAGTAACCTCATCTTCTGCCTCCCCAAAGCCTGTCTACCAGGACTTTGATTCCCCACTTGCCTGGATGGGTGCAGCTCCAACAACTCTCAAGAAGCTTGACATCATCCAGGATGAAGCAGCATGCTTAACCAGCACCACATCCAGGAGCATCCACTCCATCCATCACAGCTAAGTCACAGCAGTGTACTATCTACAAGACGCATTGTAGAAATTCATGGCAGATTCTTAGACAGCATCTTCCCAACCTAAGAGAGCTTCCATCTAGAAGGACAAGGGCAGCAGTTACATCGGAACACCACCACCTGCAAGTTTCCCTCCCAGCCACTCCCCATCCTGGTTTGGAAATATATTGCCATTCTTTTGCAGTTGATGGGTCAAAATCCTGGAACTCCCTCCCTAAGTGCATTGTGGGTCAACGTACAGCTTGTAGACTGCAGCGGTTCAAGATGGCAGCTCACTGCCACCTTCCCTCATGCAACTAAAGACAACCAGTCAGCAATGTCCATGTCCCTCAAGAGAATTTTTTTTTAAGTCTATATTTGATCTCTTCAGGAATGCTTTGAGAATATCTCTAATATTTCTGCTTTCCACATGGGAGTCTTCTACCACAATTGAGTTCTCAGCAGAACAGTTGCTTTGTGTGTCTGCTATTGGATATACACACGTGTATTTTTTGTGTATCTGATTAACAACTCAATGATCAGGTTAACTTGGGAGCAGATACTAATCTTGAGTAACTTTTTCATTGAGGATCTTGCAAAGGTATCACTGTTGGTATTTCTCTCATGCTTTATGATACCAGGGTAGGTTGTCCAAATCTCAAAAACATAAGGGAGCACAAGGATCACTGCTGTTGGTAAGCCATGACATTAGTCTTGTTTTGGAAACGCTGATCCTCAAAAATGCTTTGTTTCAGTCAACTGAAGGCTAAAGTGGCATAGAGGTAGCAAAATTCATCATTGACTTCACACGTCTGCCTTCTTCAAGAGGAGACTGTCAAGACATAGATAATAGTCCATAATACTCTTGATTCACAGTTGAAAATTTACTTTGTTATAATTAATTTGATAAAAGATGGATAACACTGGTAACAATTTTTCTTTTCCTGCAGAAGAAAACTAGCTAATCTATATTGGTGCTTAAAGTGTTAAATGTTTAGATTTATTCTCAGGCATTCATTTTCAAAATGATTGACTTAGCTTCAATGCCTAGTCAAACAATCTCACCATGATTCTATAAGTACTTTGTTGTGCTTGACTGGATTTCTGCTTCAGAGAACTGGTTCTGTTTAACAGAATGCAAAATCTCCTAACTTTGACTTCTGCTGAAGCATTTTTTTTAGCAATTACTGTACCATTTCTTTAATGAAAGTGAGTACAGTGAGCTATTTTTAATAAATATGAAATGATCAGAAGAACAGTCATGACTGTGCACAATTCCCTGAAGGTCCACAATCTGTCAGGAGGTATTGCTCTGATTTATATTTTCCAGTTGTTATCAGGCTGCAAAAAATGACTCCACTGGGAGGTAATCAACGATGGTCAGGACATTTGTGAAAACCAGTGCATTTCCCAGAACAGTGAAGAAACTTTGGTTTCAGTTCTATTTTTAGTTCTTTTGGTGAGAACCCCATATTTTCACACATTAAGAATCAGCCTCAAAACTGGTGTAGCCTTTTCTAAACCCACCATTCCAGGTTAAGCTGCCTACCATGAGTATGTCAGTTGCCATTTGAACGGTATCAGTAAAAGGATTCTAACAATTTTCCACACACATCAACGTCAATTCTTGGGAAAATTCACTTAACCCTTCTCTCATTCTCTTCACATATCTCATTCAAGCCTACGACAGTTGCCAGTGATTGCAATGGATTGTCGATTAGAAACAGCTTGCTCTCTACATCTTTTTTCTCCAGTTTTATTGACTGCCTCTACGATGTTGAAGAAATTGCATGACAGAGCCAATGATTTTTGACAAGAGTAGACTACTTGCATTGATAATAATCCTTGTAATATCCTTGCTATTATAATAAATATACATATTACAACATCAATCTACTGAACCAATTCTCTGCAATTTCACGCTCCTATAATTGTGGAGCAACTTCACCCTGCTTTTATATCATCATATGAACAGTGTGCACTATATTTTGTTTTTATTGTTCATAGTCTGTGATCAGCTCATTTGTAAATATACCATCAATTTAGTGGTGCTTTCCTGCCGCATTTTTGTGTATTTCCTAATAAGTGAACCAGTGTTGGCCATCCTTGATTCTCCAAATGTTTCAAAAGAGCAATTGATGTGAGATTGGAGGTGAGTGCAGGCTTGTTACAGGATGATGAGTTGGGAAAGAAGAAGCCAGTTGGGTACATCTCAAGAAACTAAATCAGTACAGAAGAGTTATGCTATTTGTGTATCACATATTTCATAATGAAATGAATTTTTGAAATAGTGTTTTTTCTTCAGGGTAAACACAGGCAAAGACCATATCTTATTTGTTTCTCTGTTATTTTGAAAATGGACTGCAGTATGATAAGAGATAACAAGGTGTGGAGCTGGATGAACACAGCAGGCCAAGCAGCATCTCAGGAGCAGAAAAGCTTGACATTTCGGGCCGAAACCCTTCATCAGAAATGCTCTGGTTCCGTAGGCAGGTACTAAGAAAGGTGATGTGGCTGTAGTACCTGGTTTGCTTGAGGATATAGTCGAGCAGTTTTAAGGCCAAAGAGATTATGAGAGAGATGCAGTGGGAGAGAGATCCCCTGAGGTTTGTCCGGAGGGAGGAGGGTAACTTCTTCAGGGTAGGCCTCCTTAGAAGAGGCTTCGCAGTGGTGTTAAAATTGTATCAGAAATAATAGGTACTGCAGATGCTGGAGAATCCGAGATAACAAGGTGTGGAGCTGGATGAACACAGCAGGCCAAGCAGCATCTTAGGAGCAGGAAAGCTTGACATTTCGGGCCTAGACCCTTCATCAGAAATGCCGGAACTGTTTTAAAAACCAAGGACTGTTGAAGAATTGTTGCACGTTTTAAAAAGCAAGTGACCTGGCACTCATTGTAAGGACAGTTTATACAGCTGCTTGTTCAAACTATGCAGCTGTACCCACATCCCACCAAGACCAGAATGGCCTACCACTCTGACTGTTGCACGCAATATCTTCGCTCACTCACTGTCACTCATGCCCAGCCCTCAACGCCGTTAACCCAGCATGCTCATGCTCATTGCTGCCTAATCACTCACACAGGAAGCCTCACTACCTTTTCCTCCACCTGCAATTCTACTTACAGCTGTGCCACCCACTTTCATCTCACTCCAATCCCTCCCATTGGGTTCATTTCCAGGAGAAAACTGCCCATTTTAGGACAGACAGAGAGCCAAGATGGGTGGGATGGAGCCCAACATTCAGCTTCTCATCCAGGACAGAGGGAGGATTCTGATCATGACTGGGACTTCTCCTGTAAAGATGACAAAACAATATAAGAAGTGATGCCCATTTCTGTGTTAATGTCCCATTGCCACTGTGGATATATTGTTAACATGCCTGAACATCAGCCTCTTGTTCATAACACATTCTTTCTTTTGCTTCCTGCAGATACCAGCAGACTCATTGACTTGGTGTCAATGGCCAAGTGGCTGACACTGCAAGACATCTACTTTTCTACCACTGATGAAGGAAGTATAGAGGCCTCCTGTTCCCTCCATCAGCTCAGATACTTACAGCTCAGTGTAGACATTCACTGGATTGGAATTGGAAGCACGTCACCATCACATCTCCACAACTAGTGAAGGGACAAATACTCCAGGTTGTTGGCACTTAGAGACCAGAAACTTGCTCAGTACCAGTCTGGAGAGGATCCTGTGGTGTCAGCAATTAACAACTTGCTTCAAGTGCAGACACAGAAGTGGCAGGCAGGTTTGTCCAAGGCACTGTGCCAAATGACTCAACGGCTACAGGACCACACCAATGCTGTTAGCACCATTCTGTCTCTAGTATTCGATGACTGGCTGGTCCAAGGACAGCTTAGCAGATGGGATAGATACCTAGGCCCAGCAGTTTCAGTGTTTGCTGGATATACACATAAACCTGCACTCTATCACTCTAGCTGAGCACCAATGGTAAAGTGATAGAAGAATGAGGAACTTGACCACAATTCAGGCGTCCCTTTCTCATACAGAGACAGGTTGGTGCCAGTAGACATCCAGCAGGATGAAGGAACAAATACAGGCTCCACAAAAGATGTCTCCCCACGGGACATTCCAGAGGTGGTCGTCCATTCTGCCTGCCACCCTCAGTCCTGTGAGCTGGACACACGCAGCATGTCTGGACCCTTTAGATCAAAGCTTCCGTGTTTCAATCAAATCTTCAAAGCTAATGGTCTCCAATGTACGACAGGATCCCTCCATTCCAGCAGGGGACCCCAGGACAACACCAAGACATACTGAGAGGAAAACAAAGCAGACCTTCTGAGGACACTTCATTTTAAATCCATTATCAAACTTGTTAAGAAATATTAACTTTTCAGTTGTGTTACTCACAGGTTTACTTCACCTTTAGTTTATGGTTATCTGTGTAAGGCTGCTGTCCTTTGAAGTGTCTCACACAACACAACAGTGAAGTTCCCTCCCTCATAGAATGAAACACCTTGCCCGCTCCAGGAATTGTTGAAACCATTTTCATCTCCATTACTCATTTGGTATTTACCGCATGGTGAAAGGAAACAGCGGTTTCATCTCAGTCTCAGCCTCTTAACCACAAATGTGCGCTTTCCCTTCTTCGTAGACTTCCCCATTAGCTTTGAACTTTATCACCTTCTGATCGAAATCATCATCTCCCCAGTTTACCCCCACTCCATGTCCCCCATTCCCCTTGCCAGGTCCCAAGCACAGCAAGTTAACATACCCTCAATATCCCCTCAGTGTAGTCAGGGTGTTGCTGACTGTTAATGCTTCTCACTTTCACATTACCCCTTTCCCTTCAATGCTGTATCTGCTCCTACCCTCATTATACAATGAGCTGCTTTCCTTCTGCATCCCAGCATGTTGCCTCCAATCCCCACAACTGAGTTCCCCAGCATCCGTCCCATAGCAATAGCCCCTGGTAACAGACACCTGCCTCCCCAGCCTTTCGTGGACATGCCCACAGAACTGGCCATGAGTCACACCTATGACCCACTTAGGAAAAGTAATCCCGAATGACGAGTGACCAGACATCTGACCAATCTCTGTACAGCTCCCCTATTGATGTTTCTCAGGCTCTCCAGTTTGTTTGCACTGGACCCCCAGGGCTAACCATGACCCACTTTATGGACTGAAGAGGTACAGACCATCTGCCTTTGACTAACTATCCGTGCCCAAGACCAATATTGGGCACTGCCCTTGACTTATTGTGCCAGGACCCCCTGACTGATGACAGTTCATCTTGACCAGACTGAGGATAATTCCCTTAGATTTTAGAACATAGCCATTGGTTGATGCACAGGCAGTGTGTTTACCCATTATGCAGCTGGCATTTGGTTCAAGCATGAGACTGATGGAACACAATGTCATACAACAATATATCTACCTTCTTGATTAATGAACTGTTGACAATCATGACAAGCTACCTGGCTTTATGTCTAAATGCAAGTCAAGATGGAAGTACTATAAGCATTTAAAATCTGGCTGAGGGGGCCAAATGTGAAAAGGCAAAGCAGGGACAAAATGAATAAGTGCTAAGAAAACAAGTGAGGTCACCTGGGATGCAAGTCTAGTCCAACCAACGAAGTTGGTGCCTGATCATGCAAGCAAAATGTCCTAGCAGCAGCATTACAATAAAAAGGTGCCATTGTGCTCCAAAGTACCCATGGAGTGTACCCTGAGATGCTGTTGCTGGTTGTCCAAGATGGCAGCCTGGAAAAGCATATACTGATCTGGAGTCACCAGATAAATCTCACTTTGCCATTCTACACTTGGTTTGAGAATTGGATATTTTGCTGTCAATGTCAAGAAGTTCTTCACTGGGTATCTCAAAAGATTTCTCAAACTTTCTCGCCATGGCCCACATCGCTCTGGAGCCGGGAAGGTAACAATTACAAATTTCTTTCCCTAAAGGACATTATTAATCAGTTGGGCTTTAGGCAACAATCTGTTGGTATGGTCACCAATGCTGGTGCTATATTGTTATTCCAGATTTGCTTTCTTTATTGAATTTACTTGCTGCAACCAATGGAATTTTAAAGCATATTTTCAGATAGTTAAATGAGGCCCCTGCATTTCTAACTCAGTGACATAACACTGTGTGGCCATTTTCAGAATGCATACATTTTCAGTCTATACTCCCTGCTTCACACAGTTCCATTTCCAAGCAGATTTCATTAGTTTCTTTCAGTGTTAAATTGCTGTAATTATCGCACCTCATTGTCAGACACACAGCTCCTTCAAAACTACATCAAAATGGTCAAATAAATTACAAGTTCATGCCTTTGGCATATCAGAACACTGAGTAAGTACAATGTAATTCTTAATATCAGTGGCATATCAAGAAATGGAGCTTGAGAAAATCTCAATTTTTGATGAACATGCCGCAAGCTAATTTTGGACTTATATTTTAATATGATGAGATTGAAGAGGGTGATGTGGATGTGTGCTAGGCAGAGTCCCAATTTCCATACTTCCTACACCATTACACCTAACATTGCCCACCATACTTCCCTACTAGCAGTGAATGCTGCAGATTTAGTGAGAAGATGAAAAACCAAGGCTAGACTTCCATTAACTACATTTCAGGTGATATTTCAGTCAGTCCATGAGTGAGGGACACCATCTGCTCATTTCCTACTCAAATTTGATGTTTCATCCAAGTTGCCCCCTTTATCATCACAAAGGTCACAAGATATCTGCATAGTGTAACCACTTCAAAAGTTTCTTCCTTGTCAATGGTCCAATATTCAAAGCCTGCAAGCATCAGAGCATAAGCTTGGAGTGCTTCCCAACCTCTAACATAATCTCTGCACTACTGCCCCTGTCTCTACCATGTACTCCTGCTTACTTGTAATGCGTGTTTCACCATTTGAAACCCAGCTATATGTCTTACATTTTACTCTTATATTTAACTATCTGAGTTGGCAATTGGGCTGCATGAGTGAGTGCAAAAACCTTTTTGATGCTGCTTAGGCACAGATTTTGCCCCTGAAAGTCAAGAGTAGCACCAATGTTTTCCAGATCCACGTGTTTTCTTTTAGCACACTGTGCAACATCTACTTTCCCTAAACTGCACAATATCAAACGCTGGCTCACATGCAACATAAATGCTGATAAAGTCTGATTGTGTTGAATGGACAATTTCTGTGCTCTTGTGCACTTGATTTTAATTTTCAATTGGCATTCAGTAGTAGAACCAATCTTGGATGTCTTTCTTGCATACTTGTCAGTGACTTTTTTTTTAACCCAGCTATTGCAAATTGTTTTTTTAGATTTCTTGACCATTTAGCTTGGTGGCATGGCAGTTGCTTGCATAAATTGACTTCGACTCCAAGTTTGAAGGGACATGATAGAATTAGAATTGGGAGCAGAATACAATAATAGGCAAAATGGAAAGCACTTGTTCAAAAACTGCATCTTGCCTTATTAATGCCTCCCCACATGTGATGATTGGGGCTTTAAGAGCCCACACGACGATGTTGATCTGAGCTTAAAGGAGGAGCTTGTCAGTGAAACAAAGAAGGTGTGGTGGGCATTATAGATGAAGTTGATGCAGTGCTACAGTCACAATTTAACATTGAAATTTCTGTTTAATAATTTAAGCAGGGAAGGAAAGATAAGTATAGGGCCACATCCTGATGTGTTTGCTTTGCCAACCCCCATTCTATATCATCATCTCCTCCAGCACATTACTCAAGGTACTAATTGACCTTGCAAATTCAACCGCCTAGATTGTCTGCATCTTACCTGACCACTTCCCCCTCTCTTAATCATCTGTGTTTATCTCAAAGAGTTTTATGACACAAAATTGAAATGCACTTGCAAATGAGCAACCTGGAAGCTAAACAAAAAACAACAACTCACTGACCTTATAGGTTATATCTTACCTCGTACCTTAGACCTGCACATTCCAGGCGGGAATTCATTCCTGTGCCTCAGTCATGTGGCAAGTTCCCAATCAGCTGTTTGAATTTTGGCAAACATTGGAAAATGTCAGTCTCCATGTCAATCTGGTGTTTCCTGAGAAACAATTTCAAGTAAAAGATTTTAAAGTGCAAAAGGAAGGTGCATTGCAACAATGAATAATTCAGATACCTGTTAGAGATGTAACTGCGAAATGTGCCAATCAGGCAATTAGTCTGAGTAGTGCTGGTAATACTGGTAGTGTGTCCAACTGATTTGTAATAACATATTCATTGTAGGTCAACCCATCCAGAATGATTCTGTATTTCGGTGCTGATCAAAGCAAGAGATGTAACTTTTGGAGCATGAAAAGTTTATCACCCAGGTCAGGTGCAGCACATTTGGATATCAAGTAAAGCTCTCCCTCTTCACTGCCTTAACTGTATACAAACAAAATCAACATATATCTATGTCTCATGAATTAATAAACAAGTAGAGAATGAAACCTTCAAAGAAAAAAGGAAGAAACACTGTCAGCAGAAGAAAACTGGAGACAGAAATAGATGCAGAGGCAGAATATAGGTGCAGCACAAGAAATATAAAAGGTAAACAGGGCAAAACTTATGTTGTTGACATGCTCGCTGAGCTGGCTTGTTCTCGTTCAGATATTTCATCACCATGCTAGGTGACAAAATCAGTGGACCCTCCGATGAAGCAATGTTATTTTACTCTGCTCGGAACTTATTCTGTTTGGTCCTTTATGGTGAGTAGTTCCATTTCCGGTTTTGATCTGTACGGGTTTTTATATGGGTTCCAATTCTATATGCTTGTTGATTGCATTACGGGTGAAGAACCATGCCTCTAGGAATTCCCGTGCATGTCTATGTTTGGCTTGGGCTACTGTGGTTACTTTGTCTCAGTTAAACTGATGGCCTTCATTGTCTGAATGTACTGATATTCAGGAGAGTTCGTCGTGCTGTTTTGCTGCTAGCTGATGTTCATGTATTCTGATGGCTAGTTTCCTTCCTGTCTGTCTGATGTAATGTTTCTAGCAGTCGTTGCATGGTATTTTGTAATCCACATTGATTCTGCATGTTGTGGGAATGGGGTCTTTAATCCCTGTAAGTGTTTGTCGTAGAGTGGCTGTGGGCTTGTGGGCTACCATGATTCCTAGTGGTCTTAGGAGTCGTGTTGTCAGTTCTGATATGTTCTTGATATATGGCAGTGTGGCCAGTGTATTAGGGTCTACTGTGTCCTCCTGTTGTTATCTGTTTAGTAGGCACCTGCAGATGGAGTTGCGGGGATATCTGTTTATAGCGAGAATCTTGTATAGGTGCACTTCCTCTTTCCTGCATAGTTCTGGAGTATTGCAGTATGTCCTGGCCCATTTAAATAGTGTCCTAATGCAGCTTTGTTTGTGGGTGCTGGGGTGGCTGCTGTGAAATTTGAGGATTTGATCAGTGTGGGTTGCTTTTCTGTGTACTGAGGTTTGGAACTCCCGGTTGGCCATACGCTCAACTTTAATATCCAGAAACGGAAATTGATTGTTGTTTTTTCCTTCCCTTGTGAACTTAATCCCTGCGAATACACCGTTAATGAGGTGGTGGGTCTCTTCTAATTTGTTGCGTTTAATAATGGCAAACATCTTGCCTACGTACTGGACCCACAGTTTAGGTTAAATGCTGGAGAGGGTGGTGTATTCTAGTCTTTTATTGACTGTTTCTGCGAAGAGTCCTGAGATGGGTGACCCCATTGGTGTACCATTGATCTGTTTGTATACTTGACCATTAAAGACATAGTGTGTGGTGAAGCAGAGATCTAGTAGTTTAAGTATGTAGTCATTGCTGATGGAGCTGCTGGTCTGTGTTGCTGCTTCCTCTAGTAATGTGGCCACTCTTTCTTTCGCTCGTGGGATGTCAATTGATGTGAATAAAGCTGTGACATCAAAAGATACCATAATCTCGTCATCACTGATTTTATGTTCTTGAGGGTATCGAGGAAATCTTGGGTTGAGTGGATGGAATGGGGTGATCCATCAACTAGGTGTTTCAATCTCTGTTGTAGGTCCTTGGCCAGTTTGTATGAAAGTGTGCCTGGTGGGGAAACAATGAGTCTGAGGGGGATGTCTGTTTTGTGTACTTTCATCTCAGGACTCATTGCAGAAGCTACGGATCTCTGCCAAAACTTTAATGGGCAAAATTTAATGTGAGCAACTAGTGTCTCATTCTAGAGATAAAAGGTACTGCAGATGCTGGAGAATCCGAGATAACAAGGTGTGGGGCTGGATGAACACAGCAGGCCAAGCAGCATCATAGGACCGGGCCTAGACCCTTCACCAGAAAATCCAGCCCCACACCTTGTTATCTCGTTGTCTCATTCTAATTGTCTTCCACTTATCTGAGTTCCCAATGTACTGCTGCAGAAAAGGATCAAAAAGATACCAGAATCCCTCACAGGACTTAAAAACTACAGGCACAAACACCATTAATGGCTCCTTTGTGTCAGTTTTGATATACCATTGATGAAGGTTTTTAAGTAGAACAATTTCAAAAAATAAAGAGAAAGAAAAGGAAGAGCCTCAGTATCAAAAAAGAAAGTTACAAGGCATCAAAATTGAATTGTAACATGATTATTGTTCTTCCCAATCTATAACTGTATGTTTAAAATGCACATACAAATATTGAAATTCAAGGAAAAACATCTGTGGTAGCTTGGCAATTAGACGGAATTTAATCCACCCACGTTAGAATCTTTTGCTGTTACTTAGTAGAACGTGTCTTTCCTGTTCACTTGTGATTTGCATTTAGTATTGGAATAAAATTTCAAATGTATATTGTGATTCCAAATTATTTCTTTGACAACCAAAGAAATATATACCAGTATCCATCTTAAAATAATTCTCAGTTGTTGAGTGTTACAACCAGACCCCAGACCAGGTTCCCCAATCTGTTACAGTTGTAGACTATTTACCTCAAACTGTTAAGCTCACGATGAGGAGCGATGAACTGACTCCCCTTCTTCATTTACCCATCCCTTCAATTCATTGGAATAAGGTTTATTTAAAATCAGTTCCTTGCTTGTGAGTACCTTATTCCCAGAGTCAAATAAACTTTAGTTCTAAAAGGAGCCAATTTAAAAGGGCTTCCTTCAATTAACAAAGAGTAAGTTTATTGTTAAATGTGAGTAGAGATAGTAATGCAACAAACATACACGCAGTTTATAAAGAAGTGGTGAGTTCAAAACATTAAAAGTTTTAATGAATTCTTCACAAAGATTGAATAATTGAACTTTGAGGCCACTTACAGTGGAAGTTACCAGTAGTGTTGATGTTAGTAGCTGAACAGTCATTTTTTGAGATTCTTGGTTATGTCGGCCAATTGAGGTTCCCTCGTCTTGATTTAATTTTTAAACCTGTTTGCAGAATTCAGAGTGAGAGAAAGTCTTTATCTTCAACACAGGTATTACGTGAAGATAGTTCTTTGGCTGACCTTCATAGCATGGCAACGCTCAATCCCAGCCAAATACACAAGGGTGTTCAGTCCCACTAGTCTACCTCAATAAAGTTAAAATTGACTTTGCAACCTCTGTCCTCATGTATTCTCCAAAGGAAAAGCATGAAATATGTTTAACATATAATCCACAGGGAGTAACTTGATGCTGAGCATGGGCTGTCAGTGCCTCTTATCTGCGTACTCACAAAACATCACTGTCAAGTTTGTTTGAAGTTTCTTTGACATCTTAAAGTGTTACATCCTCTCAGTCTCTCACAATATCAATCTTATAATTAACCAGCTATTATTTCAAGAAAACAGAGAAGGAAACTAATGAACCAAATACAAATTGTAAACATTACTTACTCTTACTTCAAATCCTACTCACCCAACAGGTTCATTCCCTGCTCTCACATCGCACAGATCTCTCAGCTTCTTAACCTTTTATCCTTTGCCACCCACCTCTAGCACTGGACAGTTTATCTCTTGCAGTAAATCTTAGCGAAAGCATCTTTGTTCCCCTTTGCACTGAATTTCCCCCTTTCCCTCACTTGGCCTTTCCCTCATGCAGCTGAAATCGCCATCGCACTGATCATGCTCCTACCTCTTCCAGTCTTAAATTATTCCAGTATATTAGCCATAACACAGTGTGGAGCTGGAGAAACACAGCAGGCCAGGCAGCATCAGAGGAGCAGGCAAGTTGACATTTCGTATCAGGACCTTCTGAAGAAGGGTCCCGACCCAAAACATCAGCTTTCCCGATCCTCTGATGCTGCCTGGCCTTCTGCGTTCCTCCAGCTCCACACTGTGTTATCTCAGACTCCAGCATCAGCAGTTCATACTGTCTCCAGTATATTAGCACTTTGCTACAACCTAGAAAACTATACAAACAGCATTTTATGCATGTGTGCATTCACTTTCCGTATCATATCATGCTAAGAACATATGCCGAATTAAAAAGAAAGAATCTCTATTCCATATAAGAAAAAGAAGCCACTGTCTGAAGCTGAATCTAATATACAATCTTTAGTGACCTGTATAAATCACAAATAATTTCTTACTGGAGAGCTCTGGTCTAATATGTAGATTGAACTCTGGGCTAGCAATGATACAAACATTTAATTTCAATTACAGTGAGTGAGAAGATGGAGGGTATGATGGCTTATAATTCTTGTGTGGAAGGAAAAAGGAGTGGGATTGAGTTTTTGGTTGTTTAGGTACTGATTCTGTGGTCTTGTGTTGGGTGAGAAATTACACATGACTGTCTCCATTTTTGAGCAGTATAAGTACCATAAGAGGTTCAAAACATCTGTGGCACATGTGCACATTTCTGTCACCAAGTAGAGATAACTCCATACTCAGAGCAGGGTAAACAGGGAAAGATTCACAATGGTGGTGAAGGTGATTGTGATGATGGTCTTTGATGCTTCTGGGTTCTTCCAGGCAGGACCAGAGAGATTAGCAATATCTCACAATTTTCAGTGTATTTTTGCATGAGGGAGGTTGCTGAGGCCCTGTATTTAAAAAAAACTAACTTTATTTAATCATCTCTTATCAAAGAGAAACAAGCATGGTTAAATAGAGTCATTGAGTCATACAGCTGTGCTGCATGGAAACAGACTCTTTGGTACAACTCATCCATGCTGACCAGATAACTTAAATTAATCTAGTCCCATTTGCCAGAATTTGGCCAAAATCCCTCGAAACCCTTCCTATTCATATACCCATCTAGATGCATTTTAAATGTTATAATTGTACCAGCCTCCACCACTTCCTCTGGCAGCTCGTTCCATACATGCACCACCCTCTGTGTGAAGAATTTGCTCCATAGGTCCCTTTTAAAACTCTCCCCTCTCACCTTAAACCTGTGCCCTCTAGTTTTGGAATCCCCCACCTGGGGAAAAAACCTTGGCTATTCACCCTATCCATGCCCTTCGTGATTTTATAAACTTTTATAAGATCACCCCTCAGCCTCCAAAGTTCCAGGAAAAATAGCCCCAGCCTATTCAGCCTCCCCCATAACTCAAATTCTTCAACGCTGGCAACATCCTTGCAAACCTTTTTTGAATCCCTTCAAGTTTCACAACATCCTTCCTATAGCAGGGAGATGAGAATTGCATGCAGTATTCCAAAAATGGCCTAACCAACGTCCTGCACAGCCCCAACATGACCTCCCAACTCCCACACTCATCGCACTGACCAATAAAGGCAAGCATACCGAATACCTTCTTCACTATCTTGTCTACCTGAGACTCCACTTTCAAGGAAATATGAACCTGCATTCCAAGGTCTCTTTGTTCAGCAACATTCCCAGGACCTTGCCATTAAGTGTATGAGTCCTGCCCAGATTTGCCTTTCCAAAATGCAGAGCCTCACATTTATCTAAACTAAACTCCTTCTGCCACTCCTTGGCCCATTGGCCCATCTGATCAAGATCCTGTTGTACTCTGAGGTAACCTTCTTCGCTGTTATCTAACTGAAGGCTGGAGGCTCCATCATGTCCACCCTGGGTCTCCTCCAGTGTCACAATGACACTACCGCAAACTGGAGGAGCAGCACCTCATATTCTGCCTCGAGAGCCTACAACCTAATGGCCTAAACGTAGATTTCACCAATTTCAAAATCTCCCCACCTCCAGCCTCATCCCATGACCAACCCTCCCTCTCATCCCGCCACCTTGACCTGACCCAACCTGTCCATCTTCTCTCCTATCTATTCACTCCTCCCACCTCACTGACCAATCCCCACCACTGACTACCTGCACTCATCTATCACCATCCCACCTACCTTCCCCAGCCCCACCCCTCCTCTCTCTATTTATTTCAGAACTCCTTTCCCCCTCCCCATTTCTGAAGAAGGGTCCTGACCCAAAACATTAACTTTTGTGCTCTTCTGATGCTGCCTGGCCTGCTGTGTTCCTCCAGCTCCACATTGTGTTATCAACAACTCTGCAGAATGTTATCTTAAAGGTACTTTAGCTAAGTAACGGTTCAATTCAGGAGAAGAAAAATACCCATAGATTGTCTAAATGTTGAATTAATTTTAAACACAAGCATTTATCCTGGGATGTCATCCTGGATCAGTTATGACTGGCTGATGTCACTCTTCTGTAGAAAGTGGTGTAAATTTGGAATTTCTTTTAGGAACACCCTGTTTGCACTGATGAGTACTTCTATTGTGGGTTTTCAACTCACATGCTTTGATGAGAAGAGTTCCAATGAGAAAAGGTCATAGCGGCAAAATCTATTGCTGGAAGTTACTTCTCTGTCAGTGTTTAAATCCAACATTCTTTTTCTCAATGACAAATTGAACCATCCAGACAGCTTTTTCCTTGCAAATGCAACATTGAAGCTGCTGCAGACAATGTCATTTTCTTTGTAAGACATTCTTTTCAAGAAGTTATAAATATATCTGCGTATGCCCTGTCAATGATATTATAAATACTTTGGACATGTACATCTTCACCATAAATGCATTAGCCAATTATTTAATTCTTATCATGAAAGTAGGATTAGTTGAAACTGTTACAAACCAGCTGGAGGTAACTGGCTCAGTAGTAGTAAGCTAATTATGATGATTAACGTGAACAATTACAAATCATTTACAGATATTGTGATCTCATCACATTTATGAATTATTATTCAATCAGAAATAAATGAACTGGCTAATTGGGCACATTCTGACATAATTGTTGCAGTATACCTACCAGGGACTCTTGCCATTAACCTGATGAGCATACCAAGATTGGGATAGGGGTTCTCTGCACAACCTAACAGTAACAGAAAGAATTGACCTTCTGTGATAGCAAGTCGAGATTACATACAGAATAGTCTGGTGAGGGTTTGGACTAATCACTTTGGGGAAAGTTCAGCAAAGCCCTCCCTCAAAATATGTTACAGGTGCTAATGTTGCCCTCTTTAGGAAAAAATGAGATCATGGTGTATTTATGCCAGAGGAATCATAGATTATTGGGACAAATGCTCTTAGAATCCTTACTCTAATCTTCCATTAGTTTTTCTTAACCTATAAATTCTATCACATTCCATAAAATATTACTTCATTCAAAGCACCTCATAGATTACAAAGACAACAAAATGACATAGACAAGCTCTAAAATATCACCTTTACAATAATAAGTATTACCTGATTATATCATGAAAAAAAATAGATGTTTTCTAAGCACACTCTGGATATACCAACATACAGTTAGATAATCAGTCCAAAAACGTAAGTTGAAGAATCTCTGGTTCTCTGCTATACTGTCAAAATATTAAACTATGATTGGTAAAGAAGGCCAACGTAGATAACCTTTAATCCAATCATGACATACCAGTACTATTTTTCTAATAATCCTATTGACTAATGATAGAAGTGGTGAGCTTTTTGATAAAGCTCTTCAACTTATGTGAATACATGAGAATTATTTTTGTTGCACATTGTTCACCATCCCTTCCTTTGAAACTGTTGTTTCTTATAGATGTATCAAGTGTACCACACAGCAGCGTGTTGAAAGCATGGATTCTTTGGTAGAGATCACATGACAATGGCAGACTTGGGTGGACATTTATATGTAATCACGTTTCAATCTGAACAGTCCCCTTTTAATACAAATAAATGAAAACAAGAAAGGCATGCGTTATCACTTACATTTTTAGTTACTCTAGTACTAACTGCATCCAATTACTGTTCTCGTGCCTTATGGGTTTATTATTTCCATTAGTGTCTGTGTACATATTAATCATGCTGATCTCTTAATGGAATTTGTGCATATTGTTGTCATTGACTTTTCAACTGAATGATCTTATTTTGCCAGAGAATGTTATTTCTGTGTCATTTGGTGTCGCTATAGTAGACATTGTTGTTTTCTTTTTCTTATTGCATTGCTGTTAAACTCTGGTCTGATGGTTGGTGTGTGCTCTGTGCAGGTGGTGCCTTCACCTCTTCCTGATCAGTTGCCTGCAGTTGATGAACATCTTCTGCAGTTTGGATGTTTGAGCCTGCAGCTGTGATAGTGTACCTCGTAGTTCAGTCCCAGTGCATACAATCAAGGTACAACTGTAGTCAAGTTGCCAGCTGGGCTGCTTCTTCCAGGTATTGTTGAATGTTTGTACCCTGACTGGTTCTCTCATACTCAACACTGGCAATGGTTTAGTAGTTTTGTCAAAGTGAAATTTGGCACTTTACTGTTTCACCTTGACTCTTTCATTCATATAAGTTACTCCTTCTGGGTTCAGTAGCTTTTTTGTTATTGGAAGAGTGGTTTACATGCAGCGTGACATTAATCGTTGTACTGAACTATTCCCCTGTCTTCACTAGCTGCGTTTTATGACTCAAGGATTGCCTTGTTTAAATCTGTGCATGATTTGCTCGACATCTTTATGATTCCTTTGGCAATTTTCACTGCCACTGCAGCCTTTCCATTTCACTTGGGATATTGTGGAGATGATGTACTGTGTTAAATATCTCAACATTACATGAAGTGACTGAATTCTTCACTCATGAGCTGAGGGCCATTTTCATTCATAATAATGTTGAGAATGCCATAATGACTGAAGTGTGCTTTTGACAATCTCTGTGGGAGTCATTGAAGTCAGTAGGTCCATCTCCTGGTACTTAGAATAGTGGTCTACTGTGACAGGGTAATCAGTTCCTCCAAGTGTGGAGAGAACTACTCCCCATTTCACCCATGTTCTGCCTGTGATGTTGAGTGTCATCAGCAGATCTCATTTTAATTTTGTTTCCTAGTATTCAAGATGTACAACTCATACATAAAGTTCACCTGGGGCTGAAAGCCTGCTTTCAAAGCTACTAAAATATCTGCCGTGTGCTTTTCTCTATTCTTCTCAGAGATGTAAGTGGAAATATTTTGAAACAGTTTATTTCCAACAGTGATAAAATGTAGTGACTTGTATTTGTTCTGGTTTGCTCATCAAATCCGTAGCTATTGCATAATTCTGTCATTAGTCACGGAAGAATTCCCTGCTTTCTCTCATATCCCAGTAATTTGAACAGTAGCTAGAAGGACAAATGCTGCAACAATCTTCTCTTAAATAGTGTGAGCTTTGTCTTTTTCTCTTTCTCAGTGGCAGGTCACAGTACTACAGCTTTGTTTTTTTTAATTTCACCTGTGGGCACTCACTCCAATGCCTCTTCTGAAACTATATTTTTGAGTCTTCAACACAACGACCCTTGTGAAGAGAAGCTCAAGATATCTGCCCAAGGGGTGTGTACCTCATGGCTGTGGTCACTTGAATACAGTAGACTAGGACAAACATTTTTATTTGATTGCATTCCATTCCATCTTCCATGCAGTAAATTCTGAAGAAGGGTCCCAACCCGAAACGTCAACTTTGCTGTTCCTCTGATGCTGCCTGGCCGGCTGTATTCCCCCAGCTCCACACTGTGTAATCATATAATCAATTATTTGACAGTAAAACTATGGTGTGAAATGCATTGAGCCCTAATAAAATTACTGCAATGGTATTGATGGATTGTATTGTGAAAGTATCCACTTCAGTACAACTACAACTCTGGCATCTATCCAATAATGTGAAATATTGTCCCATCAACAAAAATCCAGACAAATCCAATCATGACAATTACTACCCTATTAATTCACTCTCAATCATGACCATATAGAAAGTGTCATTGACTATGCTATCAAACAGTACTTGTTGAGCAATAATCTGTTAATGCAGCTCAACCTGTTTTCTTCCATGGGCAGTTGGTTCCCAGGTTCCTCATTATTCAAACATGAACAAAACAGATGGGTTTCAGAGGTGAGGCAAAAGTGACTGATCTTGACGTAAAGGCACAAAATCATATGATACCAGGTTATAGTCCAACGGGTTTATTTGAAAACACAAGCTTTCGGACTTTAGCTCCTTTCTCAGGTGTAGTGTGAGATAGAAAGTAAAAGAGACAGAATTTAGAAGCAGAAGAATAACAGCCCTAAAACTGGCCACCTCTTGTTGAATCTTCAATCAGTTAGGAAGGTGACTACTGAATAAAATGCAAAATCTAGATTCCTTTCAAGTAATTGTACCGAGATAATCAAAGGTCTTATCATCGTACACAAGAGATGACATGTCAGGTCTGACAATGCATTTTACGTGTGAGGTCTTGCTTAGAAACTGTCTATGTTTTAAACTGGGGTCAGGTTTTGTTTTTCTGAGCATAACAGAATGTATTTGCAACCACAAAAACACCTTGGATGAAATAATTGATGTGAGTCTGTGAGTGTGTCTGTGAGTGTGTCTGAACATGCTTGCATGTGTGTGTGTATGTGAGATGTATATATATGTGAGAGAAAGAGAAGGAGTGTGCACATGCGTGTGTGTGTGTGTGTGTAAGAGAGAGTGTACGCATGCGTGTGTGTGTGGGTGAAAGAGAGAGTGTGCACATCCTTGCATGTGTGTGTGTGTGAAAGAGAAAGAGTGTGCACATGGGCGCGTTTGTGTGTACGTGTGTATACATGTGTGCGTGCGTGTGAAAGAGAGAGAACGTGCACATGCTTCCGTGTTTGTGTGTGTGTGTGTGTGTGTATGTGCATGCATGATGTATATATGTGAGAGAAAGAGAGAGAGTGTGCACATGCTTGCATGTGTGTGTGTATGTGGGATGTATGTATGTGAGAGAGTGAGTATGAGGGAGTGTATATATGTGAGTGTGTGCGCCTGTGTGTGTGAGCCTATGTATGCATGTGTGAGTGTGTGTTTGGGAATATATAGTGTGATGGACTGTAGAGTGACATGAACTCAAGATCACGATCGAGGCCATCCTCAGGGATATGGAGCTTGGCTATCAGCCTCTGCTTAGCGATAATGAGTTCCGTATCTCAAAGACCACCTTGGAGAATGCGTCCCCGAAGATCAGAGCCTGAATGTCCTTGACCCCTGAAGAATACCCCACTGGGAGGGAACACCTCTGTCTGGTGATTGTTATGCACAATGATCTGTTTAAGGTTTGGCTGTTGTTTGAAGGTGAGAAGTGGAGGCGTAGGGAAGATCTTGGTGAGGTGCTCATCATCTCAATAATGTGTTGAAGGCTGCGAAGAGCAGACCATTGTTTGCAGCAAACTGCCCAGCCTTCAAGATGCCATTGATCACAACACCACACAACTGTGTCATGGCAACCTCTACAAGACATGTCAGATCATCGACATGGACACTACCATCACACGTGGAAACACCACCCACCACGTTCATGACAGATCATGTGACTTGGCCAATGTTGTCTATCTCAGATGATGCAGGCAAGGATGTCCTGAGGCATGGTATATTGGCAAGACCAGGCAGACACTACAACAATGGATGAATGGACACACAGTCACCGGACAGGGGTGTTCCCTCCCAGTGGGGGAACACGTCATGGGTTAAGGGCATTCAGCCTCTGATCTTTGGGTAAATGTCCTTCAAGCTGGACTTCAAGACACACAACACGCAAAATGGCTGAGCAGAGTTTGATGGACAAGTTCGATACCCATGAGGATGGCCTTGATCATGATCTTGGGTTCATGTTCAAAATTTTTTTCTGAATCCTTTTTGTCAGTGTAATGCTTTGCATTGGGAGTTAATTAGACATGTAGATCCATCAAATTTATTCTAAGATGATTCAACCAGGCCTATGAAATGTAATCTCATGGGTTCTAATGTATAATTGACTTGTTTATTTTTAAAGGAGCAGAAGCAGTCTTGAAGAAGGGTTGATGCAGTGAAGGAAACCTGAATCATTCTAAGACTGTAGTTGTTTAAAAAATCCACAGTGTTTACTTAACGTCACAAAGAACATTGTTGAAATGTTTTGCTTTAAGTGATTTGCATCTTTGTATTGACCCTGCCTGCCTGCCTGCAGGAGCACATTTTGAAGAATCAAAACTGTTTTTTGGGGTATACAAATAAGCAGAAAAGGAAACCCAAATAACTATTGACATTTGGGTGAATCAAATTAATTGGGCCTCACTTTAAGTTGCTCTTTGATCATAATCAAGTTGAAACGAGTGATTAATTCATTAGAAAATGCTCTACAACAGATTAACTGGAGCTGGCTTCTAACCTTAAGGCTATCATGCAATTTGTTGAATGTAATTGTTCAGACTGCAAAACAATATTGTTTATTTCTCCTAAAGAAATGTAAATAAAATTGAAAACTTGCATCTTAAAAGCATTTGAAAAAAAGTAATGAAATATATCTGCAAGTTGTATTATGCTGTATGTAATGCCTGGGATACTACATAGAATACAAGAGAGTCATAGATTTGTAGAATTGTAACTGCACAGAAGGAGGCCACGGCCCCTTAAGTGATACTGCCACCACTCACCCAACCTTTCTCTAAAACCCTTAATTACTTTTTCCCTCCCTTAAGTGCTTATCCAAAACAGTCTTGAAGCTATGACTGAGTCTGCCTCTACCACCTTTCATGCAATGCATTCCAGGTTCTAATCACTCACTGTTTAAATAGGAAATTTCCACATGCTGTCTTCGTTTTCCCAATCACCTTCAATCTTCTAGCCCTCTCGTTATCCATTTTTTTCCAATGGGCACAGGTCCTCTTCATCTATTTTGTTTAAACCCCTCATGATTTTCAAATTTCCCTTTAGCCCTGTCGTCCCTAAGAAAAACAATCGATCCTAGCCTCTGCACAGAACTGAAGTCCCTGGGACTATTCATGTAAATCTTTGCTGCACCCTTACTAAAGCCTTCAGATCCTTCCTAAAGTGTGGTATCCAGAATTGGACAAAATATTCCAGTTAAGACTAATTTAGTATTTTATAAGAGTTCACAGCTGGAACAGAGAAACTAGGAGCAGAAGTAGGGCATTCTGATCTTTAAGCTGGCTCTATTATTTAATATGATTATGCCTGATCATTCAACTCAATAGCTTTGTCCTTCAATCCTAAGAAGTATCTATCTCCTCTCGAAAATATTTAATACTTTGGTTTCAACCACTTCCTATGGCTGCAAATTCCATAGGCTCACGATTCCCTGGCTGAAAATATTTCTCCTTATTTCTATTATAAAGGGTCTACCGATATCCAAAGACTGTGATCCCTGGTTCTGGACTCCCTGGTCACCGAGAAAATCCTTTTTGCATTTACCTCGTCCAATTTCAGTGGATTTTTTAGGGATCTACAAGATCTTCCCGACTCGTCTAAACTCCAGTGAACATAGTCCTAAGCAATCCTATCTCTCCCCATATGTCGATCCTGCCATCCCAGGAATCAGTCTTGTAAACCTTTGTTGCACTCCCCCACCCAAACCCTACCGCGCCCTCCCCGACCCCCCACCACCACCACTGCCACCACCATCACCATAGCCAGAACATCTTTCTTCATAAATGAAGACCAAAACTGCAAACAATACTCCAGGTGTTGTCTCACCAATGTGCTACACAGTTGCAGCAAGACATCCCTGCTCCTACAATCTGCTACACCTGCGTGCTTACTTCGGGGTGTGGAAGGACACCCAAGTCTCATTGCATCTCCCCTTTCCCAATTTAGCATCAATCAGATAATAAGCTGCCTTACTGTTTTTATCTACGTTATTTTCCATCTACCATGTCTTTGCTACTCACTCAACTTTCCTAAAACACATTGAAGCATCTCTGCAACCTTCTCACAGTTCACCCTACCAACCAGCTTTCTGTTACCTGCTTCATAACTTTGATGTCTTTCTGCTATATACCTCAATAACTAAACTGAAGGACCCATATGACTTTTTAATCACTTTCTCAATCCAAATGCTAATAGTCATTTCTCAACCTTTTCTGCCACCTTCAAAAATTATGAAGCAAGGTCTCTATTTACCCACTCACTTTAGAATTGCATTTTGTTTATTTCAGTTGACCCTCCTTGTTCTCCTAACGCAATGTATCACGCCACACCTATCTGCTTTATACAGCATCTGTGACAAGTCAATGCCTTCTGTGGCCTGACTATATTCTCTGTCTATATTCACAATGCTCTTCATGGGTCAAACTTTTTGCAAATTGTAAATTTGTATGCGACGATCCAAGTCTAGGTCATTCACATCATGTCTTTTGTGTTCTGCCTGAAGTCAGGGTGGGTCATGATTTCTCCTTCGCTATTTTTGCATTATTGTCTGTATGCTGGTTTGCGATTGCTTGCCACTTTCAGGCACAAAATGAGGAGGCAGGGTTCTCATTTACCTCAGATCCAATGCACCTCTTCATACAATTTCTGGTACTTCTCTGTAGTTTTCCTGAAAATATGCTCCTCTATTCCTTTCCCACTAGTTAGTGGGCTGTGGAATGCATCCAGTGAACTCCATTATCACTGCTGCATCACATTCCCATGTGATTATCTGCAGATGCAGCCCTCAAATTTTATTTGACATGATAATAGTATTTGTATACATGGACTGGAAAACTGAATTAGATCATATTTCCCTCTCCCTTATTCTGACCATATTCAATTTTTGTTTGTTCAGCTCAGCACAGTAAAAACTGGTATTTAAAACATTATATTGCAAAGGACTTTATGCTCGAAGAATAAAAGCCTCAATGGAAAAAGTGTGGCAAGTAAATTGAACCCAACAGGGAAGGTAAGTGTTAACTTTTTTAACAGATTCCCTCGGATGCAACAAAGACAATCTGCTCCTTCCAAGTACAACTGCAGCACTGCAGCAACTATAACAACATGCTTACTCAGCTCAATTGTTCAAGAATTCTCTTTTAATAAGACTTCCAGGGAAAATTTCGAAAGCTGATTTTGATGTGGTTATCTAGTCCTATGCAATTTTCTTTAGTGTGCTGATGCAGTTTCTAATTCTCCATCAACTACAGAATGTTCACAATTTTGTGATTTTAGGTTCCTAAATCCCCTTCCCAACAAATTAGTTCCAAAACAAAACAGAAAAAGACACCAATCACAATTTCACATAGGACAATATGCAGCTTTTACATACTTTGCATACCACACAATCTGTGTTCATGGGCTCCAGCAGAATCATTTAAGTTAATTTTAAATGCCTTTAAAGTTGACAAATTGTTCAGGCATTTGAAAGCTGAAGGGTTTGTTATGAAGGCAGTCTAGGTATGCATTTTTGGGGAGCTTGATTTTTTTCAAAGATTGTGGAAAAATTGATATGTTTCAAGCTTTGTGAATATGCCTGCAGTGATTTCTTTAAAAGAGGTCATTGGAAGGTCACTGTGGTCTCTGGAAATTTTTGACTTAAATGAACCGTCCCGGACATTACATGCTGCAGATCCTGCACGGTGAGAGTGAACAAAGAGAGATTTGTCATCTGGAATTAGGTGGGGAATAAGAAGCCTGTGAAGAAGCACTGCCCCACTTAACCTGTGCTATTTTGTAAAATACTCTTCTTGATGAGTTTAGGTTGAAACTTCTGAAAGACTGATGGCTGGAACTCATCAATGTGTATTTTCTGAACAAGCTGTGTGTTTCAATACATCAGAAATAGCCAAGTCTGCTAACTGACATGGCAACAAGTACCAGAACATCAAAAGCAGCAAATTTTGGAACATTCTGCACCTTGGTCCTTTTTCTAGACTAATCCTTCGGGCCAGAAATTCTCTTTTTCTTTTAAGTGACCTTTTCCTTTCTTCTCCCCGTGTGAGTTGTGTGTTATTTAGAGGGATAAACATTTAGACTTCCATATTACTGACAGTGAATATTAACCTTGAATTGTTTTTATTTTGTTAATAGACCCATTATTGCAGTAATTAAAGAAAAACCTGGTTGAAATGCTTCTCTATTTAAATGTAACGTAGATATGGTATTTAAATGACCACCTTGGTAACCAGGAATAGTTTTTTCATTTTATGCTACAGCCTGTGGAGCAGTGGGATTAAAATGGCAGCGCAGGCCTGCAGCCTCTTTTGTAACAACATCTTAGTAGGATGATCTTAGTAGGATAATAGGTTGGCACAACATTGTGGGCTGAAGGGCCTGTACTGTGCTGTACTGTTGTATATGCTATGTTCTAACATGCACAACTATCCTTTCAATTAGAAGGGTTCTGGAGATTTGATGTATTTCTAAGACATGGGCATAAAGTAACACATGACCCAGAGTACAACCAATTTTGCAAACTTTTAGGAATTCAAGGCTTGTATTATAACAATGTCATAAGATTTGACATACAATTAGGAATACAATTTAATATTTTCATGTTAGCGTCATTGAAGTAGAGAAAATCCATTCAGTTTTATTATAGCCCTAATTTTAACTTTGGATGGTGTCAGGCTCAGTAAAGGCATGTCATATTCATAACCTTAAACATAGACTGCATTCAGTATCGAAACTTATGGTACTGATTTCTCTCTTTTCTTAATGGACCAAAATGCACATGAAAATGCTGCATGAGATGGATGCCAGGAATTGAGCGTTGTTTCCATTTTCACGTATACGAGTTGTATTCCCCCAAGAATCGTGGAGAAGCCAGACAGTCAAACTGCAAACAATACATAAGAAACCACAACCTCAGCTCGCAAGTGCTCACGGTAGCATTCCACCACAGTGAAAATCAAAAATGCGCAATGGTGATGAAAACGGATTAGCTGTCATTGGAGTAGAAGGGGTAAATGATTCAATGTGTGAGGGAGGATGCTGCAGGTTGCACTGATGATTGGGCATTTAAAGGGAAAGAACACACTGACCCCATGTACCATACAGGATACAGGCGTGCAGGGTGTCTATTCCCTGGCCATTCTAATGCATTGTCTCCTCTGTATATTGTACCTCCCTGCCAAAGACATTGCTGGACAATGTCATTATCAGCGACACTTCTGAGCACAGAAGCCATGAAACAAAATAGGGTTGTTGCACGTGGAGAGCCAAAGGTTTCATGACCTAATGCCACGTTTATGTGTTGTTCATCTTGATAATGCAGTGAGTTTACAGCACAGATATCCATCCCTGGCTCCCAAACTGTCTTTGTGCAAATGTTTTTCTTGTCTGTGACGGAGGTGAATGGATGTTTTCTGGGTCTGTTTGATTGTGACAATTGTCTCCACCATTTCTTAATTACATTACATGATGGTGTTTATCCTGTTCATTGTTGTGATATCGTAAAACACTGATAACTACCCAACAATGTGGAAAATTGCCTAAGTATGTCCTGTACACAAAAAGCAGGACAAATCCAACCTGGTCAATTACCACCCCATCAGTCTCCTCTCAATCATCAGTAAAGTGATGGAAGTTTCATCAACAGTGCTATCAAGCAGCACCTGCTCAGAAATCACCTGCTCAGTGATGCCCAGTTTGGGTTCCGCCAGGGCCACTCAGCTCCTGACTTCATTACAGCCTTGGTCCAAATATTGGACAAAAGAGCTGAATTCCAAAGGTGAGGTGAGAGTGACAGCCCTTGATATCAAGGCTGCATTCGACTGAGTGTGGCATCAAGGAGCCCTGGCAAAACTGGAATCAATGGGTATCGGGGGCAAACTCTCCACTGGTTGGAGTCATACCTGACACATAGGAAGATGGTCGTGGTTGCGGGAGGTCAAACATCTCAGCTCCAGGACATCTCTGCAGGAGTTCCTCAGGGTAGTGTCCTAAGCCCAACCATTTTCAGCTGCTTCATCAATGACCTTCCCTCCATCATAGGGTCAGAAGTGGGGATGTTCGCCGATGATTGCACAATGTTCAGCACCATTCGTGACTCCTCAGATACTGCAGCAGTCCATGTTAACATGGAACAAGATCTAGACAATATCCAGGCTTGGGCTGACAAGTGGCAAGTGACATTCGCGCCACACAAATGCCAGGCTAGGACCATCACCAATAAGAGACAATCTAACTACCGCCCCTTGACATTCAATGGTGTTACCATCACTGAATCCCCACCAGATCAACATCCTAGGGTTTACCATTGACCAGAAACTCAACTGGACTCACCACATTAACACAGTAGCTACAAGAGCAGGCCAGAAGCTAGGAATACTGCAGCGAGTAACTCACCACCTGACTCCTCAAAGCATGTCCGCCATCTACAAGGCACAAGTCAGGAGTGTGATGGAATACTCCCCACTTGCCTGGATGAGTGCAGCCCCAACAATATTCAAGAAGCTTGACACCATCCAGGACAAAGCAGCCCGCTTGATTGGCACTACATCTGCTAGCATTCACTCCCTCCACCACCGATGCTCGGTAGCAGCAGTGTGTACTATCTACAAGATGCACTGCAGAAATTCACCAAAGATCCTCAGACAGCACCTTCCAAACCTACGACCACTTCCATCTAGAAGGACAAAGGCATCAGACATATGGGAACACCATCACCTCCAAGTTCCCCTCCAAGTCACTCGCCATCCTGACTTGGAAATATATCACTGTTCCTTCACTTATGCTGGGTCCAATTCCTAGAACTCCCCCCACTAATAACATTGTGGGTCAACCTACTGCAGGTGGACTGCAGCAGTTCAAGAAGGCAGCACACCACCACCTTCTCAAGGACGACTAGGGATGGGCAAGAAATGCTGGCTGGCCAGCAGCGCCCACATCCCGCACATAAATAGGAAAAATAAATTCTAGTCCTTCTTAATAGTATAGTCCTGTTGTGGCCAGCTCTGTGATTGTAACTCAACTAGAACAGCATTTAAAATATTTGAAACTCTGTAATGTTGGAGAGTTTTTTGTTTTGATTTACTAGTAGACATTGTTTTCCCACCAGAAACGTTGTTTGGTATTTGAATGAAAGACCTGGCATTGAGTCTTGGTTTAAAATATTCCACAACACTCAGTCTGAGGTACTGCGGGTTTCTAGCTTTGCTAAAGCCAGTGGACGTCAATGGAAAATAATACAATAAGTGAAATTTGGAATATTGGTGGATAATAGGACAATAGAAATTAATCCAAGGCAATTATTGTATTTGACATTCAGTGTATCACTTTAATCACAATTGGCACTTTATCCAGCAGTGTGGTTTTATAGAAATATTAGGATGCGTAATTTGATCTTATGTTTGGTAATTATGTTGTGACTATCTATTATGTGCTGTCATGACTTACATTTCTGTGAAGTCTCTAATATAATTAGTATTCTAGATCTTCTAGTTAGGAAATACTAGTTATGTTTATTGTAAAGCAAACCTATCCCTGGGGCAAGTGAAAGTCTTAGCCCGTTCCCTGACATGTATAATTTTATACTTGTATCGGCTCTTTCACATTTAAACTGGAATAGAAATTGCTGGAACTGAAGAGTAAGTTGATTAGAATCGGGAAAGAAAAATAGATTAGTGTTTCTTATGATCAGAAGGATAACCTATTGATGGAATTTTGCAGCCCAGTGTATCTGGTCTGGGAACAGGAGTCATGGGAAAATAGTAGTAGATGGAGACAAGAAAACCCTGATGTGTTTATGTTGCCTTTGGATATTGAGACAGCTAGGCTGCTGGGAGACTATGCAAAGACCATACTTGAAGCCAAAAGAAAGGTAACTAAGCTTGGAGGGAAGGCAAGGAATGCTATTAGCCCAGTATTTTAGAATTTTATGAAGAATGCATAGAAGTATGGAACTTTGGGGCCTTGTCAGCTTATGCAAAGGTGGAAACTTAGCAGAAGGTCAGTCTTGGTTGCAGTTGACAGTGGTTCTGAGGGATAACATGGCATTGTAAACAGTCAGTATATGCAGTCATTGCAATCTGAAAGTACACCATCCTGGCAAGCACAGTGAAAATGGGCATTCAGGCTGATATTTGTCTCTGATCTGCACAGAGTAAGTGGGTGGAGGCCCTAAAATGTGAGTGCATCAGCTTGCAATCAAGCTCTATCAGGCTTTTGAGACCTCTAGGAAGGAAAAGTGTCAGAGAAGAACAGCAGGAATTACAAATGAGGCTGTAGTCCCCGCAGGGGCAGCAATAACATGAAACTGGAAGGGGTTAGATGTGAGGGTTTGCCTATTTTAGAGATGAGGGAACATTTTTTCTCTCTCAGAGAGTTGTGAGCCTTTAGTGCTTTCTTCCTCAAAAGGCAGAAAAAGAAGTCTTTAAATATTTTCGATGCGGAGTTGTTCAGATTCTTGAGATGCAAGGGGTTAAAGGTATTCAGAGGTTAATGAGTTTGGTCATGATTTTACTAAAATGGTGGAAGAAGCTGAAGGGACCAAATAGTCTAACACATTTTGATTGCTGATATCCAGCATTGATGTTTTATCCCTTTTATTTCCCAATCCATTTTGTTGTGCCTTTAGCTTGATTTTACTATAAAAGGTTAAGTTTAAAGGTCCACTTTCCAGGGCAACTTATTCCGTACTAAATCTAGGTCAATTTACTTTTTCTCTCCAGCAACAATCCAGCTGATAAGAACTGCAAAATAATAGGGTTAGAGTATAATCATACCACTCCAGGAACACTCATTAGCCCAGGTATTTTAAACTTCTTCATATGGCTGGAGGGTTGGATGAAGTATGCTGCCTGTACGCCATCCAACAAACGGTATGATTGATAATGTTTCAAGCCAGCTTCTGATAACAGAAACGTATAGTCTAATAAAAGCATATGTAGACATGGAGAAAGATTTATGGAAGAGGAAATCAATTTTAATTCTTTGCAGCATGATCAATGGTGTGAGTACTTCTAACAGCTAGCAATAGACATTTGATATCTACCTGGTCTTTATTAACAATTTTTTTTAATATGTCTTAATTTAGAATTGGGTGATACGTCTGATGTAAATTTTACATTATCTCTTTTGCAGTATTTCATCTTCATCTAAACGTAACGCTGATAGAAGGTTATTGTATGAAATGAAATAATTACAAAGAATTAGTGCCGTAGCCACCTTCTGCTAGAGAGGCCAAATTAGGTTACAATTTACCCAGTTTCTAAAAATCATATTTGACATCTAGTAATAACTGAACAAAAGAAATGCATGCTGTAATTCTCAAAAGCAGGCCAAAAATAAACAGGGACTGGATAGTTCAATATCCACTGATTGCAATGAGACTTAGGGAAGAAATGAAGGAGAATCTGACTTGTTTTTCCAAGATTTTGTGTATAGTAAATATCACAGCTCAAAAACAGTCACTTATAGAAATGATAGGTATTCAGAGCCAGTCAACATGGATTTCAAATATCAAGTTACACTTGAACAAGTGTACAGCACTCTTCAAGAATAATTGATTCTCCGGCGAATGTTATCCAACTGTGGAATCACATATAATGTTAGACACATATAATGTTATAATTGTAAGTGCAGGCTGTTTGGTTCAGTATCCTGAGCGTGTGAAGAATTACACTGACAATGAATTTAGGATTGTCAGTTAGGCTCACAATGTGGTGCACTTGCATGTGCTGGAAGCTACATATATTAATTCACAGGGCCCTGCTCTTTTCAGACAGGAAGAACATGTACTCACACTACATTTGCTTCAACTCCAGAAAATTATACGTCAATTATTCTCTGGTTCCTTTGTCAGATTAATGCCTCGACAACTGGTGTTAACCTGCCTGGTTTAAAAAAAAGTCTGGCAGTTAACTGTCAATCAGAATTATCTGGTGCATTCTCAATAGCAACTCCTCCACCAATCTAAGTCCACTTGCCAACCAACTCTCCTCTCATACTGTATAATTTATCTAAAATTGGTATTCTTGTGAATTGTCCTGATGAGAACAAGAGTGAAAAACTTCGACAAAATGTGTACTTTTTCAATGATACATTATGATTTGAAGAGATAAGGAGTAGACAGCCTCAGTGGCAATCAACATACAGATATCCACACCCCAGAGATACGACTGACCATATCTGAATATTCAGGCAGCTGTTTAGGCTTAATGAACATGTTAAAGGATGGTAGCAGCTGCGAAAAACTCTCTGCAGCCTGGATCTGAAGTTAAAGCTAAGTCTAAGAGACACAGCTGAACAGGGAAGGCTCCAACAGCAAGGACCTGGGAAGACTTTGAAGATACATGTAAGGAAAAAGCAGGAAGACTTCAAAAACCTTGCAAAAGATTTTGATAACATGGCTTCAGCATGGGAAGACTCTGAAGGTAGGGTTCGAAAAAGACAAGAACTTCAAAGCCTAGCTGTAAAATGGTAATATCTTGGACAGTAAAAGCACAGGGTTGGAACACTAGGACACAAAGAAGGGAAAAAAATGCAAGTACTCACTTAAATCAGTCAAATGCCATGCTACATAGGAATGGAAGCTCCATTAGAGACCACGCCATTGCCTCAAACATTTGAAAACATGAAAGGCTCATAAGGCCAGAAGTGGAAGATCTGAGAGTGACATTTAGTATACGGAATGACTTCAAACCCTCAAATGAAGGAGCAATGCCATTAGGTCAGCATGGTTTGCTATGTTATAGGTCTAATCACTGGTGATGTTCTGGTAAAGATTATCATACAGACTATGATGCATTGATTGAAGCATTTTATTTGTACTTTAACCCCAGAAGTAACAAGTGATCGAATGGGTGAAATTTAATTAGGAATGTCTGTGTTTAGGAGATTCAGTAGAAGCATTTTTAATGGACTTATGTAGTCCAGCAAAATGATCTTGGAAGGATGAATTAATTGTTGACACTATGGTAAGTTGTGTGAGATATGAGTAGTTATCAGATTTTCTTCAATTAAAGGAAGATTTAACACTTGAACAAGGAATCAGTTTCACTACACAAGCAGAAGACAGAGCCCAAATGGATTAATACTATCAGAATACGTTGGGATTCTTCTGATGTTACCAGATGTGTAAGCCCTGAGATAGCATTGCCAGCCTCCCAAAAGCTTACCAAAATGACAAATGAGTATTAATCAATGTCATTAACTGTGACACATTGTACAAGATGTAGCTCTAAACAAGATTCTTAAATGCAACAAAGATCTCTGAGTTGGAGCTGAAAATTAGATGCATGGCCAGTTAGGATACTTTAGAAATGTTTTAAGTTGAAAGTACTTTTATCTCTTCAACAAAGGAAATATCCTGTCAAAGGTAGTTTCAGAGATGTGGAATTTATGCAACAAGAAAAAAGAAATCCAAAATGTTACAGAACAAAAGGTGAAGACAACATTCTGAGCAGAGGTGAACAAGAGTCACAACAGGCTCTGGACCATCGGCTAGAAGGTTTGAAGCAGAATTTACACTCAACACTTGGGCAGTTGTTTCAATACTGGTATGCAGCATGCCACAGATGAACTCTATGAACTGTATCAGGTGCATGGGCAAATCACTATAAATCAGAGGATAAAATACCAGTGAAACTTTTTATATATTGAGGAATTAGAATACCTAAATGTTGGGTAGAAATATAACGATTACCAATTATTGACGATCCCTAATTGCCTTGAGACTGTGGTAGTGAGCTGCCTTCTTGAACCACCCATTTGCTGTAGGTACACACACCTCTTTGGGAGGGAGATTCAGAATTTTAACCCTGCAACTGTGTAGGAGCATTAACATAACATCAGTGACCAGGTTATTGCTCAGTTTGGCTTCCATCAGAACCACTCAACTCCAAACACAACAAAAACAGCTGAACTTCAGAAGGAGGGTGAGGGTGACTTAGACCTTGACAACTAAACCATGTTTCATTGAGTGTAACAGCAAGATGCCCTAACAATGCCTCTTAGAAAGATTACTTAGGGTAGTTAAGAATAAAGAAAGGAAAGAATTTCAAAAAGAATTTCCAAGGCTGTTGAAAAGTTTAAACATGTTGAAATAGGAGCATTACGTTACTCTGCATGGAGATATTATCCCCATCGGCTTATACAATCTCTGGCAAATTCCTTGGTCTGAGAGAAATAAAATCTCAGTTATCTAGCATGATTGAAATTGCTGCAATATCGCCAGTGAGAGAACATACACAATGATGTTCAGGACTAGTAACTGTTCCCTAGAGAAAAAGAATGACTAGGATTATGGTGAATCTCACTCAGTTAAACAAATGAGTGAGGAGAGAAATCCACCCTGTTTTGCTTGTCAATGATAATTTGTCAAAATGGACCGGAAGCAATTGTTTCACCCATGTCAACAGTTAGATCTGGCATAAATCTTGAGACCAAGAGTGAAGATTACTGACTACATTTATTAGACCACTTAGGTGGTACTGCTTCAATGACTACCATTTGTGATCTCTTGTCTACAAGAGATTTTCCAGTTGGCAATATCTAGAATCTGGAAGGAAATCAGAGAATTATTTGTCATAGAGATCACATCCTCGTGCATTGTAAAATGAAGAAGGAAAATATCATTAATATCAGGGATGTGTTAAAGGCACTAAAGAATGTAATCCTTATACTAAAGGATGAATGCGAATTCAATGGAAAAAATACATTTCTGTAATACTTTATCCAAGAACAAGGCATCATGGTGGATCCAAGGAAGACAAAAGCCATCTGTGAACTTCTTTCATCAAAGTGCTAAAATGATATTAAACATTTCTTAGGCATGGAGACTGGGAACTAAATATTATTGGATTTTTGACATTGAGAAGGCATAGGTTGAAAGGAAAAGGAAGTTAGGTGATACTGATTGTAAGGAGCAGGATCAGTGTATTTTTAAGGGTGGATCTCAGTTGGAAGGATGGAGGGCCTGTTTAGATGGACCTAAGAAGCAAACATTTGTAGACTGGTTTAAAGGCCAGCAAACAGTAATGTTAATGAATGGAGCAGAATAAATCATGATGTTAGAGGTGCGTTTAACAAGGGCAATGCAGTAATTATGCATGAGTCCAACCTGCATGTGGACTACAATGTTGTGAAAGAAGAATTCCTGGAACATGTTTATGAAAGATTCCTGGAGCAATGTGTTGAAGAATCAATCAGGGCACAGGCTTCTATAGATCTATTGCCATTAAATGAGAAAGGACTAATTAATAACAGACACAAAAATAGAAGTTGCTGAAAAAGTTCAGGTCTGGCAGCATCTGTTGGGAGAAATCAGAGTTAACATGTCGGGTCAAGTGACCCTTCCTCAGAACTTGAAGATACCTATGGTCCTGGGTGGATTCAAAGCACCGAGGATGAAACTTGAGTTGGAATCCATGTGGTGTGCGTCTGATCCAGAGGCGATCACTGACGAATGTGATGTGACTGTGGAAATGAGTTTTAGTGAATACCTGGTCACATACTAGGAGCGACAGTGAAATTAATATTGGTGGATAAGAGAAAAGATTGGAACGGAAATCCTGTCGAAGAGAGGAGCAGGCATCTTCAAGGTGGGCATGCCTAGAACAGAAGTGGCAGTCAATTAAATACTAAATAAAAACCAAAAGAACTGCGATTGCTGTAAATCAGAGACAAGCACAGAAGTTACTGGAAAAACTCAGCAGGCCTGGCAGTATCTGTGGAGAGAAATCAGAGTTAACATTTTGGGTCAAGTGCCCCTTCCTCAGATTAATTAATAACGTTATCATAAAATAACCCTTACAGATTAGTGACCATTGAGTATGATAGAATATTCCATGAAAGATATAGCTCAATTTGAACCTAGGACCTTTAACCTAGATATGAGCAATTATGTAAATTTGAGGATCAAATTGACTATGGTAGAGAATTTAAATAAAAAATGTTTGACAGAATCTCAGAAGTGCTATAGTGTAGAAGGAAGCTATTTGACTCATCTTGCCACCACCAGCTCTTTAAATGCATCATTGACTAGTCCCAATCACCTACTTTTCCCAAATCTTGGCACCTACTTTTATTCAAGTAATCATCCAATGCCCTCTTGCATATCTCAATGGAATTGGCCCCCACCACACTTCCAGCAAATAGGCAATGGCTGGTATTTCAAGAATCAATGTTTTTTTTCAAAAACATACATGCATTTAAGGCAAAGCTACCACCCCACCCCCTTAAAAATTGAATTATGGCTAACCAGGGAAATTAAAGATGGTATTAGTTCAGTGGAGCAGGCTTATAAAGTTGCCAAAAAAGTGTTCTTAGCTGGGTGATGTAGAATTCAGCAAAGCAGGAATAAGAAATTGATATAGGAAAAGAGAATAGAGTACAAATGCAAAATAATAGGAAACATAACATATTGTAAAAGTCTGTAAAAGTATATGAAAAGGAAAAGATTAGCAAAGACAAATGTTGAGTCCACTACAGGTTAAGACAGAAGAAGTTATAATCAGAAATAGAGAAATGGCTTAGGAGCTAAATAAATATCTTGAGTCTGACTTCGAAGAGGAACATCCAAGAAGTGTCCCTGAAATAAGTGAAATCCCAGAGTCCAGTGAGCATATGGGACTGAAACAAATTAGTATCTGTAAGGAAGTCTTCTTGGAGAAATTAATGAAACTGAAAATTAACAAATCCCCAGGATTCAATGACCTTCAGCCAAGGATGTTGGAAAAAAAATGGCTACAGAAATGATGGCTATATTGGTGATTACCTTTCAAAATCCTATTAATTCTACAGAGGTGTCTGCAGATTGAAACATTGCAAATATAATCAGCCTGTTTAAGATAAGAACAAGGGAAAAGCAAGGAACAACAGATGAGTAAACCTGGCAAATTATGAGAAATATTTCAAATCTATTATAATGGATATGATTACTGGATATTTAGAAAGTAATTGTTTGATTGGACAAACTCATTATGGATTTATTGTCTTTGACAAACTTTATTTTGAGGATGTTACTCAGAGCTGATAAGGGGAAACCAGTGGAAATGGTGTTTTTGGATTTTCAGAAGGATTTTGATAAAGTGTCACACTAGCAGTTAGTAAACAAAATTAAAGTGGGGTTTGGGGATAATATATTAGCATGGATGGAAGCAGAAAACAGAGAACAGGAATAAATGGAGTACCAAAAGAATTAGTGCTTATGCCATTACTGCTCACAATTTATATCAATAATTTGGATGTGAGGACCAATGATCATATTTCTGAGTTTGCAAGTGATATAAAATTTGAGGAATTGTGAGTTGTGAAGAGGATGAAGAGAAATTTCAAAGGAATTTGGACAGAGTGAGTGAGTGAGCGAGCAAGCGAACAAGCGAAACCATGACAGATGGAATGAAGTATGGATAAGTGTGAGGTTATTCACTGTAGTAGGAGTAACGAAGGTGCAGAGTATTTCTTAAAGGGAGAATAATTTGAAAGCATTGATACCCAAAGAGATCTAGGTATCTTTGTTCATAAGTTAGGGAAAGCTAATGTGCAGGTGCAAGAAGCAATTTGGACAGCAGATGCTTTGTTCGTCTTTATTGCAGAGACTTTTCGCAAAAAACGTCTTTCTTCAATTGTAGAGACCACTAGTGAGACAGCTCCTGGAGTTGTGTGTGTAGTTGTGGTCCCGTTCCCTAATGAAGGATACATTTACCGTTAAGAGAGAGCAGCAGAGGCTCACCGGACTGATTCCTAGGATTGTGGGAATGCCTTCTAAAGAAAGATTAGTAGATTGGGCCTATATTTCTGGATGTTAGAAGAACAAGAAACAATCCCAAAGAAGCTTCCAAAAATTTTTAAAGGATAGACAGAGTATTTGCAAAAAGGATGTTTCCCCTAGCTGTGGGGTTGTGAATAAGTTGACACAATCTCAGAGTGAAAGCTAAATCAGCTAGGATTGAGATGAGGAGGAACATCTGCATGCAGAGGATGGTGAATATTTACACTTCTCTATCCCAGAGCGCTGTGCACATGAGTTCAAATCCCTGCAGAGCAGCTAGTGGAATTTCAATTAAACAAAAAATAAATCTTCTCCGTTTAGGTGACCATGAAATTTCAATTCCTTGTTATCCAGACTTATCTGGTTCAACAATGTCTTTCAGGGAAGAAATTCTGCCATCCTTACCTAGTCTGATATGTGACTTCAGAGTCACAGTAATGTGATTTAATCTCAACTGTCCTCAGCAACATCCTAGCAGGTTACTAAATTCAAGGACAGTTAGACATAGGGTCAATTGCTGGCTTTGTCAGTGATGTTCACATCTATGAAAGAATAAATGTAAAATAAACCAAAGGATTAAACTCCATCTTTGTGTAGGTGGTGTACAAGCCTGTCCAAATCTTCCTATGGAGCCATGATCCTCGCATCCTTAGGCATTTTTTCAGGTCTCCTAGAAACCCTAAAGAGTTGTCTGATGACACCCAGCCGGGTGACCACATGAGGATAATGTGTACATAATGAAAGCCATGAAATCAGCCAAAGGGTCATGGAGCAGGCCAGCAGTGTGTTAAAGCAAATGTTCCACTAACCGGACTGCTCGTGGTGGGGTGTGGTAGGGAGGGAGTGTACACTGTGCAATACCCACCAGGCTGTTTCTCCAAGCTCCTGACAGTCTGCTACACCCCCTACAATTTCACCATTACGAGGTCACAATCATTACCACCAGGCATTAAAACCCTACCTTGAGAGGAGGAAGAGGATGAGGTGAAGAGGATTCCTCTGGGAACTCTTTACTCTGAGAGTGCCAGCTGAGACTTACTTTCCCTTCAGGAACATCCCTGCACCACCATGATGCAACATCCTCCACCTTGATATTCACATAGGGCACTCTATAACACTGTACCCATAAGCAAGATCCTGCACTAAAAGTCGCCAGCAATAGCATTCCTGTGATACCCTTATCAAATCTACAAAACAAAAAAAAACTCTGTCCTTGTACTTTCCCTTAATGCCTATCTGCAGGTGTCCTTTTCTGGCATCAGGCTCCTACACAGTGTAATCCCAGTGGCATCAGAAGCTCTAATTGGACGGCTGCAGTTGTTGGTATGGAGGTGCCAGATGAGATTGCAGGATGACCTGGAAATCCTGTGAACCTTAAAGACCTGCTTTCAGACTTCACCATCTCTGCAAGGCTGGCAGGATTCTGGATTGGCCGGCTGATAGACAACACCAAGGTTCTGGTTGAGTGGCAGCAGTGGGAGCTCAAATCTGAGAGAGAACAGCAAGTTAGTAATCGATAGTACCACTGCCACTCCTACAGGGCAGCAAACCCCTTTGAACCCTGAGATCCACAGTTATAATGATAACAGTCTCAATCTGAATTGACTAGGAAAGAAAGGAGAGAGAGAAAGAGAGAGAGAGTGTGGGAACTGAGAGAAATAGAGAGGCAGAGTCAGAAAGGGCTTTAAGTATGAGCTTGGCAACCAGCAAGTAGTTGGAGTGAGCCTGCTGCTGCAAAGAGGTCAAAGGAAACTGTCAGCCCAGCAATGAAATTGAATTTATTAACAGGATTTTAGACTGGATAGCGAGCAGTGGACACTGTTAGAATGCTGGTGTTGGTGATCCTATACACGAAGAACAATTAGTTATAACGGTTACAAAATCAAGCAAACTATAGAAAATATCCCAGCTTTAAATGCTGACAGGGTTAATCAGATCAGAAAGCAGTACTACTGTAGATTGAAGATCAGAATCAGTGCCAGTTTTTTTTAGTTTGATGTTGATGCAGAGGAACGCGAAATAGCTGTACGATGATGTACAGTACAAGCAGGTTGAGCGTTCTCAATGAGAAAGCACCAATGCTCTTAATGGGTGGTTAGAGTGTTTCAAGAGGCATTCTTAACTGCACAGCATTAAAAAAATTCCTGCAAAGCAACTATTGATGATAGAGAAGCAGGTGATGAATTTCCTGCCCATTTGAAGAGTCATTGATGGACATGAATACTCACCAGGACAAGTTTCTAAAGTTGATGTGGTGGGGCTTTATATGAAGAATATACCACAAAGAATGTACATTTTGAAGAAGGAGAAGACAGTAGCAGGATTTAAAGTTACCAAAGATAACCTGATTACTCTTCCTGGTCTAAATGCTGCAGGACATCTTAAATTCTGTTGTACCAGTCCAAGATGCCACAGGCATTGAAAGGTTTCGTCCAGACATTATTTGGCATTCAAAGGACTAAACCTAGAGGCCAGGTTCACGCTTCCAAAAATGGTTTTTATTGTATTGCATCCCTGCACGGAGTGCATATTGCACCAGGGAAAGGCTTGCCTGCAAGATATTGCTTCTCTTGGATAATTGTCTAGGTCAGCTTAATGGTGTTGATAAATTGCTTGTGACAGCATAGTGATACCATATGCATAACTGATTTCAAATTCAATTGCTTGATTTTAATAACCGGACTCTTGTGGTCTAAAATCATTTTAAAAAGCAAGAAAAACACTAACTTAAAATGACAACAGCAATCACCTGACCACGCAAATTAGCCAAGCTTCACACTGAAAGTACCTTCCATTGTATTTTGTGGCACTAACACTGTGTTACATGGACAGACTTCAAACAGATCTAGCAACTCAAGACTGGGTATCCATGAGGTGCTGTGGAACATCAACTGCAGCAGAATTGTACTCCAGCATAATCTACAGCCTCATAGCCTGGCATAATCCCCACTCAACTATTACCACCAAGCCAGGGGATCAACCCTGTTTCAATGGCAAATGCAGGAGTACATGCCAGGACCAGCCAAGCAATCTGCAGCCATCCAGCAGTCCTTATGGATGCTAAGCCTGGCCCTCAGTGACAGACACCATCCTGCGGAGGTGGATAGATGTCATGATTCACTAATGCAGCTTCTGGAGAAGGAGTGTTATTGCCTCCCATATACCTGTCTGTCACCGCTGCTCCTCTCTGTTTATTTGGATGAAATCCTTCATTGCCAATGCTGCAGAATTATCTACTGCCTGAGCCTGAGTAGCTAGCTGGTCTCCAGCAGTCGCCTGAGCGCTAACAGTCTGGGACGTTCTTCCTCGGTCAACTCAGGAGTTGACACAGTGAGGTTCTCACCAGATTGTATATCCTCACTGTCTATCATGCAGGTTCTCACCATGGTGTCAGCATCTGGGCTGGTGGGGGCATGCAGGAGGCAGCCTTCCTGATGCTTCTTCTGAGGCTTCTGCACTCTTATCTTCAGAGATCAAAGATGGAGCTTTTGATGGAGCTAGGCATTTCAATGTACAGGTTGAAGGAATGCTTGTGGAACCTGCAAGAGAAAATGACCAGCAGCCAGTGCTTAGAAAAGGCTTTTGATGACCAAGAGTGATAATGGGGCGAAACCGAAAATACCAGTAGCATGCAGAGTGCTATTTATTCGTTTGGCAGCATATGAATATTTCAGCATTTCTACAGGACTGATTGAGGCATTCTCTTGCAAGAACCAAAATTCTCTCCTCATTGGAGTTAAGAAGTCTGATGTCGGCCATCCCCCCACACATACGCCTCTTTCACTATTTAAAATGCTTGCAGCAATGTGGAAAAGAGGCTGGAATCCATACCTGAATGTTCCTGATCTTACTTGCAATTTTCCATGGGAAGTTGTTTGATGCAGTTTAGCTCTCAATCATGGACAAAATATTGGTATCACAAGGAGTAGGGCAGTTACCCTGTTCCCAACTTGCAAGAATGTTATCACACTTCTGTAATGATTCCAGGGCACCTTTGTGAACCTATCCCCAGAGTACTGACACACTTATGCTTTGAGGCCTCCTCATCACTCTCCTAAGTGCTGAGATGCATCTTCCCTGGTACTGGTGCTATAAACAACATACTTTAAAAATGTGGCTCCTCATAACCCTATACAGTTTGATCTTGATAAATACTGGAAGTCCACTAAAGGGTTAATTCCTGCAATGATGTCTGAATGGATGGCTATTGGAATTTTCATTTATTATTAATAATAATGGCATGAGTCTGATCCAAATTTCAACTCTCAGATAACAAGTACTGTGGTGACAACCGTAGCAACATGATCCTAACCGACAATAGTAACAATAAACCATACCACAATACACGATTTGCTGAAATAATACTTTTACCCTGCGTTCCCAATCCATTCACTGCAAAATATAATTAAAAACAGATTTCAAAATAAATTATTGTAGTTCCCTGTAGGAATTCCGCACTGAAATAAGTATTGAAAAAAACAATGACACAATATTGTATCAGTAAATATGCTACAATGAAAAGCAAATACAAAAAAAAGCATCTGAGGAGCACAACAATAAAGACAATGACATCTATTAGTCAAATATTATCCACATGAAAAAAAAAATTGAGGAGGAACTGGAGGTTTGAACAAAACAGTTGCCTGAAGAGAGAGAAGCAAACAGAAAGGACACAAATTAGCATTTAAGTTTTCAATAATAACAAACAGATGAATTTATAAACCTATTTATAAAGCAAATACAATAATAGATGAAATATGATATTGCTTGCTCCCAAAACATGTTATGATTAATCATCATTCAATCTCACAGACAACACCATGACAACTCTTGTGTAAGTCCTATCCCACTTGTGAGACAGACCTCGAAGAAGAGAGCGAACAATAGCATTGAGTTTGGAGAGAGCTAGCCTCAAATTGCAACATTGACTCCAAAAGCACATGAAGTTTCATGGCAGCAGATCAAACATGGGCATGGAAGCCTCCTGCTGATTACTTCACTGGGAACACGAAGCACAGACTGGGTGACTGCTTTGGAGAACATCTGCGTTCTTTTTGCAAAAATGACCCTGAGCTTCCGGTTGCCTGCTATTTCAACACACAACAGTGTTCACTGACCCACGTCTCTATCCCAGGCTTGTTACAGTGCTCCAGCAAACAGAGCAAGCTGGAAGAACAACACCTCATTTTCTGCTTGAGAACCCTGCAGCCTTCTGGACTCAGCATCATGCTCAACAATTTTAGAGCCTGAACATCTTCTCCCATGAACTTACTCCAAACCCCACACACGAGAACCTGTCATGACATGAGTTGCTACCACTAACAACCCAACATCAGCCACTAACAGTCTCCATTAGCAGCTAATCATTCCCCCAGGCTGACCTTTACTTCTTCCTTTATCTGCCTAACTGTTTTTCTCTCTCTCTGGGCTCCATCTCTACCTATCATTTACTCCTTTCCCCTCCCCAATCCCATCTTCAGCGTACATACCAACCTTTTCCTAGCTACGATCAGTTCTGAAGAAGTGTCACTGGACCTGAAACATTAACTCTGCTTTCTGTCCACAGATGCTGCCAGACCTGCTGAGTTTTTCCAGCTATTTCTGATTTTGTGTACCACTACGCCACCATCTACCCAGAACACCTGTCATAGCTGTGTCTGTATATCACAATATAGATAGGACTGACTGCCATACTTTCCTCATGAAGTTTAAACCCCAGCTTCACACTACCCTCATTCATGTTGTGTTCTAATACCAATGGGCTAAATAGGATTGATTCAGAGCAGATCTGATGCTCAAAATTGGGCATCCGTCAGGTATGGGTGATCTTTCACCAGCAGAGGAATTGGATCTACAAATCTGTGCCCACATGGCCTTACATGTCCACCACTTTACTAGTAGCATCAATTGAAATTGTCATCCTGGGCAAGCTACAAAACAGGATTACATATATGCCATACAACAGAAGCAGCATGTGGTAGATATGATTATGGTAAGTAATCCCACAACCAACTGTTCAGATCTAAGCACTGCAGTCTGCCACATCCAGTCATGAATGGTAATGGACAATTAAACAAATAGCTGGAGAAACAGGAGGATCCAAAACTATCCCCATCTCAATGATGGGGAGCCCATCACTCCAGCGTAAGAGATAAGGCTGAAGCAATTACAACAATCTTTATCCAGAAGTGCCAAGAGGATGATCCATCTAAGTTCCTCCCGAGGTCAGTAGCATCACAGATTACAGACTTCAGCCAGTTCAAATCATTCCAAATGATGTCCAGAAAGAACTCAAGACCCATGATACTGAAAAGGCTATGATGCCTAACAGTATTCCAGCAATTGTACTGAAGACTTGTTCTCCAAAACTAGGTGCACCTCTTATCAAACTTTTCCAGGATAGCTACAAGCCTCTACCCTGCAGAGTGCAAAATTGCCCTCATATAATCTATCCACAAAAGTGAACAAAGTCAATGCAACCATATACTGCCATGTTAGTTTATTCTCGATTATCAGCAAAGTGATGGAAGGCATTGATAACAGTACTGTCATGTCGCTTATTCAGCAAGAGCTCACAAATGCAAAATTAGGTTTCGTAAGGGCCATTCAGCTCCAGATTTCATTACAGCTGCAGTTCGAATATGGACAAAAGAGCTAAACTTAAGGGGGGAGTAAAAGTGATTGCCTTCGGCATATACAAAATTGCAGCAGTGGATAAGGCAGCATTCAGGCTCCTGTGCCCAGGGCTTGTCTTTCTCATCTGCATTTTTCTCTTTTGTCTTTTTCCTTCTAACCCTTGTTTCTATTGTCCTCAATATTACCTGATAAAGGAGAGCTCTTTGGCAGGAGACAGCTTCGATGGGCTCTAGAGTGGTCACGACGTTTCAGAGACAGTTGGTCTGTGAAGCCTGGAACAAGGCTCTCGCTTCTGCATGAAGTAGGCCCTTGATGGCAGCATGGTGAGGGCTGGTGTTACCTAGTGCTGGACACTCTCTCAGTGGCATGGCGTGACCTGGAAAGCTTGGAGCAGGACACTCTGCAGCATGGCATGGGCTGAAAAGCCTGGATTAGGACTTTAGCAGCGGTATGCTATACCAGCTGTTGCAAAGTTGGGTTGAGTACTTGGGGATTAGTGTCATAGATCTTTAAATAAAACATATGTGAGGAATGGAAAATCCATTTAATTTTGGTGACTTGTGGTAGGTTAAATCAAAAGTGGAGGGAAATGGCTCTTAACATTGCTAAAGGGGTTCTGGGGTTTGAGGATACTTCCCAAATTTGCCAAGAAAGATTAGAAAGACAGAGGAACAATATACTTTTAGACTTTGCAAACAGGCTAGATTTGGGTTTAACTGGGGACAAGAGGAAAGCTGAAATTGTAAAAGAGTTAGTCAAGCATTCAGGTATATCAGAGAAACAGAAAAGTGCAGTGGAGTTAGTAAAAGTTAAATTGAAACGACCTAGCCGGATGCCCTTTTGTCTTTGTCCTTGCTCCCTTCTTCTCTGACTCCTTTATATAGGCTCCCATTCCCCTGGCATATTAGTTTATACCCTCCCCAGCTGCTCTAGCAAACACTTCCCCTGGGACATCAGTCCCAGTCCTGTCCAGATGTAACCCATCCAGTTTGTACAGGTCCCACCTCCCCCAGAACCAGTCCCAATGCCCCTGGAATCTGAAACCCTCCCCCGACACCATCTTTTCAGCTACAAATTCATTTACTACATCCTGTCATTTCTGCTCTGACTAGCAAGTGGCACCGGTAGTAATCCTGGGATCACTACCTTTGAGGTCCGATTTCTTAACTTTCTTCCTAGCTCCCTGTATTCTGATTTTAGGACCTCATCCCTTTTTTTAACCTAAGTCGCTTGTATCAATGTGTATCATGACCAATGGCTGTTCACCTTCCTCCTCCAGAATGTCCTGTACCCACTCCGAGACATCCTTGACCCTAGCCCCAGGGAGTCAACATACCATCCTGGAGTCTCATTTGCAGCCACGGAAACGCCTGTCTATTCCCCGTACAATTGAGTCCCCTATAACTATTGCTCTGGCACACTTTTTACCCCTCCCCTCTGCAGCAGAACCAACTGTGGTGTAACGAGTTTGGCTGCTACTGCTTTCCTCTGAGAGGACATTTCCCCTAACAGTATCCAAAACAGTATTTCTGTTTGGCAGAGGAATGGCTATAGGAGATTCCTGCACTACCTGCCTGTCTGTCTTGCTCTGTCTGGTGGTCCCCCATTCCCTTCCTTCCTGCAGATTCTGAGCCTGTGGTGTGACCACCTCCCCCACCAACTCTCTGTATGTGCTATCCATGATGCTCTCTGCCTTGCGGATGCTCCACAATGTTCCCAGCTGCTACTCCAGCTCTAAAACTCCAGCTTCAAGGAGCTGTAGCTGGAGACACTTCCTGCACACATGCTGACTCGGGTTGGGGTGGGTGGGGGAAGCGCTGGAACTGTCCCCAGCCTGTCACACGGAGCAAGAGAGGCGAGGCAAAACTTTGAGGTCTCCTGCCATGGTTTACCTCTTTAAATTAAACCTCGGAGAGTACTTTATATTAAATTAAATCAAACCCAGTTATTTGTGACCCTCCTTTACAGATTAGAAGCCAAAAAAAGTACTATAAGTGATGGACGTTGTGAGGATGTACCTGCCTTACCTGCTATTCACCAATTAGCTCTCTCCCTTGTAGTCACCTGCAGTAGGGCAAAACAACTCACTTTCCCTTGCTTGTTGCTCTCACTGTGACCTTTTTTTTTTGGTTAGAGGAGGAGGGAGAAGGGAGGAAGGGAAATACTGAAGTAGTATTTCAGGTTTAGCTGTCCCTTGACAACACTCCTTCCACAAACAACTGTTTGGTAGTGGTGACTGTGCTGATACAAATCTTCACTCCAACTGACAATCAGCGTCATCACAGCCCTCTGCTGGGCATCCCATGATTGAATTTTAAAAAACCCACACAGCTTTGCGTGTCATGCTGGGGTCACTAGCAGTGGTGGCAAGCTGAATCCTTTAAGTAAGCATTAATTGAGCTTCAACCATGGACTTAATCAGGATGGAGATAGGAAAGTGACAGGTGCCTATTCTGTCTCCCTCCTGCCTTAGGTCGTATCTTCTGTTTCTGGTGAGCATAAATAATTCTTTGGCCCAAGACAATGATGAACAAGATGTAAGTTCCATTGCTTCAATCAGAATTTTATTTTAATCCATTGAGGATACTCCTGTTACACATTTCAATTGGTAAGGTGAATATTCAGTTAAATGAATTCAAGATTCTGTTTGGTTAACTTATCAGTTATCATCACAACACTATGTAGTCCAAGTACTCCTGCAGGCTCATAAAGGTTGCAACTAAAACTTATTTCAATGCATAGAATTCCTACAGTGTGGAAACAGGCCCCTTCAGCCCAAAGAGTCCACACTGCCCCTCAGAGCATCCCACCCAGACCCAACCCCTATAAGCCACACACTCCTGAACACTATAGGCAATTTAGCATAGCCAATCCATCTAGTCTACACGTCTTTGGACTGTGGGAGGAAACCCAGGCAGACCATGCAAACACCATATGGTGGCCCAAGGGTGGAGTCAAACCCAGGCTCCTGGGACTGTGAGGCAGCAGTGCTAACCACTGAGCTACTTTTCAGATAACACTACTTTGGCTGCACCACATTTATGGTCACTAAGTGGAGTGCTGTGCTCAACAGAAGAAAAGCACTATAATTAGAAAACATTTTCAAAATGAAGTCATTATATCATAACTATCTTTGGGAATTAAGCTTGTTTGCCTGTGGGAATAATTTGCATGCACATTGCTATATATTGTTTATGCCATGGGTTCTGAGACCACACTGTGGTATGATGATTTGATATCATTCTCCTTCAGAGTCTCACAGCCTTGGCTCTCTCACATAGCAGGAGGTTAAACACTTGTGACGATTAACTATTTGTTTTTCAGTAATAGCAATAGAACCTTTGCTTAAAATTGCCTTAGACTTAAGTTGCAACATTTACTAACAGCGGCTGCCTCATGATAATCTATGGAAATTCCTTATGTTTTCCTGACATACATAAAATAAATAGGAAAGGTTATCATTTTCACTATCAATTGACCCATTACTACTGCAAACATTTCAGGAACTGTTTTATCATTTAGAGGATATCCTGGTAGGGAAGAATACAACACATATTAGATTCAGCCGGATTTGTATTCTAATGAAGTTAACCATGAACTTTCCAATGTAGTGACCACTTATTAAAATTGAAAGGTACAATACATCAGGTTAGGGCTCTTGTGGTGCAGTGGTAGTATCTCTGCTTTTTGATTCCCAGGAGGCCTAGGTTCAATTCGCACTTACTCCTGAACTATGTTAAAATAACATCACTGAACAGGTTGATTAAAAAATAAAGCCCTTCTCATTCAATTGGTACCATCTGATGAAGGTCATTAGAAAAAGGGCAGAAAATTTCCCATAGAACCTGAAATGTGTATTAGATATTTCTATATAAATAGTTATGTTGCAAACTGTCCATTTATTTTGAATATTAAAGAGAGTTGCAGTCATGAATAGTTATCCAAAATTTCAACCTGAGTCAGGAAGATAGCAAAGGAAACCATTGCTGAGTTCAGATTACAGCTTTCCCTACAAGTCAATGAATATCACAGAGTGACAACAGCTGTCATGGGGTCAGCAAAGAGAAGAGGCTGCTTTGTTTTGTGATCGCCAGCAACAGAAGGACAGTGGAAGGTAGGATGCATACTGTCTCTACTTGAGACAGACATTGTGTAGTGGGGCACTATTACCATGCTAAATGGGAGAGACTTCAAACAGATCTAGTAACTCAACACTGGGCATCAGTGAGGTGCTGCAGATCATCAGCAGCATTACAACTATACTCAAATACAACTTGCAAACTCATGGTCCAGCATATCTTTACTTTTACTATTGAGCCAGGGGATCAATCCTGGGTTCAATGAAGAGTGCAGGTGAGCAAGTCTGGAACAACACAAGGCATACCAAAAAATGAGATGTTAACTACAGTGAAGCTATAAAACAGGATGACTTGCCAAACAGCACAAGCAGCAACTGATAGGCAGAGCCAAGTGGTTTCTCAACCAACAGATCTATCTAGGATCTACAGTCCTGCCACATTTAATCCTAGATGGTGGTGGAAAATTAAACAACTCACAGGAAGAGGAGACTGCACAAATATCCCTGTGTTCAATGATGGGGGAGCCCAGTACATCAGTGCAAAAGATAAGGCTGAAGCATTTGCAGTATTCTTCAGCCTGAAGTGCAAAGTGGAGTAGCCAGCTCAGTCTCCTTCACAGTTCTTCAGCATCACAAAGGCCAGTCTTCAGCCAATTCAATTCACTCTGTGTGATATTAAGAAATGGCTGGAGGCATTGGATACTACAAAGCATACGGACCCTAAAAGTATATTGGCAATAGTACTGAAGACTTATGCTTCACCCCTAGCCAAGCTTTTCCAGTAATGCTACAACACTCTGGAAATAATATGGAAAATTGCCCAAGAATGTCCTGTACTTTAAAAAGCAGGCAGGAAAATCCAATCCGGCCAACTGCCACCCCATTAATCTACTCTCGATCATCAGTAAAATAATGGAAAATGTCACCAGCAATGCTATCGAGCTGCACCTGCTCAGCAATAACTTATACAGTGGCACACAGTTTAGGATCCACCTGGATCACTAAGCTCCTGACCTCATTACAGCCTTGGTATAAAAATGGACTATAGAGTTGAATTCTACAGGTGACGTGAGAGCAATTACCCAAATAAGTTATCTGCAGGAGTCACTCAGAACAGTGTCCTACAAATAAACCTTCTTCAACTGCTTCATCAATGACCTTCCTTCCATTATAGGGTGAGAAGTGCACAATGTTCAGCACCATTCATGACTCCTCAGATACTGAAGCAGTCCATGTAAACATGCAGCAAGACTGGGATAATATCCAGGTTTGAGCTGATAAACTGCAAGTAACATTTGCAACACACAAGTGCCAGATAATGACCTTCTCCAACAAGACAGAATCGAACCATAGCCCTCTGACAATTAACAGCATTATCATCAGTGAATCTTCCACTAGTGAAATCCTGGGGGTTACCATTGACCAGAAATTGAGCTAATTTAGCCATATTAATGTTCTGGCTACAAAAGCAGATCAGAGACTAGGAATTTGTAGCAAGTAACTTGGCTCCTAACTCTCCAAAACCTGTCCACTATCTAAAAGGCACAAACCAAGACAGTGATGGAATATTCTCCACTTGCTTGGATCTATACAGCTCCAATGTCACTCAAGTAGTTTGATACAATCCAGGAGAAAGCAGTTTGCTTGACTGGTATCTCAAACATCCCAGTCCCTCCACCATTGTGGAATGCATTGCTGGAGAGTGTAGTGGAGTAGCCCTCGTTAGGGGCATTTAAGCGGCTATTAGATAGGCATATGGATGATAGTATAAGGTAGCGGTGGAGGTTAGATAGACCTTAGGTTTAGGGTAAAAGTTCGGCACAACATCGTGGGCCAAAGGCCCTGTACTGGGCTGTACTGTTCTATGTTCTATGGATGGTCACATGCAATGCAGTGTACCATCTGCAAAAGGCACTGTAGAAATTCACCAAGCCTCCTGAGATAGTACCTTCCAAGGCCACATTCATTATCATCTAGAAGGACAAGGGCAGCAGATGTATGGAAACACCATCATCTGCAAGTTCCCAGCCAAGCCACTCACCATACTGTCTTGGAAAGATATCACTTTTCTTTCATTGTCACTTGATCAAAATCCTGGAACTCTCTCCCTAACAGCAGTGAGTATACCTAAGCCAGATGTAATGGCTGTAATGGTTCAAGAGCTCCTGCAGGAGAGGTGATAGCATAATGGTATCATCACTAGTCTATTAAGCCAGAGCCCAGACCACATTCCAGGGACCTGGTTCAAATCCTATCACAGTAGAGGGTAGAATTTGAATTCAACAAGTACCTGGAAATAAGAGACTAATGATGACTATGAATTGATTGTCAGGAAAGACCCTCCTGGTTCATTAATGTCCTTTACCTGGTCTGGCATACATGTGATGTGGTTGACTTTTAACTCCCTTCTGGGAAATAAATACTGCCTAGTCAGTGACGCCCTCATCCCGTGAATGAATAAAGGGGTAAAAAAAGGCAGCTAAGCACCACCTTCTCAAGGACAGTCGGGGATGGGCAATAAATACTGGTCTAGCCAGAGATGCAAAATCCCAGGGATGAATTTTAAAAAAAGCTCATATACTACAACCATCTAAGTGTTGCAGGTGATTTGGCATGCTTTGCTGTTTATGTCAAATTTAAGAATCTCTTGAAAATTAAGGACAGCATATGGAGATAGCCACTCTAAATTACTACTCAGTGAAAAGGAGATACAGAAGCACATTGCAAGCCAAGAGTAACTGTGGACAGATTGATGTAAGAACTGTAATTGGATGCATAAGGTGATGTGTGATCATCATAAACAGAAAATGTTCTTCCCTGTAGTTTGAAGCGTAAGTTACCAATAAGTAGGGAATAGTGTTTACATTATATAATTTGTGGTAGTGCCTTTTCTGGGTTGGCATACCAAATTAAAGAGTCTTACGCTGCAACAATATATTTGTGTCACTATTCCTGTATGTCAATCTCTTTAGAGCTTTGGAGTTCACTTGGGATTTTGCTGGTTTTCGTCATCATTATATGAAAACTGCTTTGTACAGGGACATGAATCTCCCAAAGAGACTCATATAAAAATCACAGCATGGAACCAAGCTGTTTTGCCCAAAAAGTATACATTTCTGTTTTTTCCCTACGGGACAGATAATCTTCATTCCACCTGATTCCACATAATTAGGTCAGAATGTTGCTCTGCTGACCTGCCAAATAGCAATTGAGTATTGTGGTAAATAAATTAAAAACTAACAGAAGGAGGACATTGCACAAATATTCCATCTGCAGGGATAGAAAAGCTAGCAAATCATACAACATACAATGCTGAGGTATTTGGAGTAATTTGTATCAATCTTCATCCAGAAGAAGGGTCTAGGCCCAAAACGTCAGCTTTCCTGCCCCTCTGATGCTGCTTGGCCTGCTGTGTTCATCCAGCTCTACACCTTGTTATCTCTTCATCCAGAAGTGTTAGATGGATAATCCATTTTGGTCATCTTCTGATGTTACCAACATTACAGATGTCAATGTTCAGCTAACTCAATTCACTTCTCTCAATCATCGGAAATGTGACAAAATGTGTCAATCAACAACAGTTATCATGTCACACATAATCAAGTAATCATCTACTCACCAATGCTCAGTTTGGGTTTCACTGTGGTTCAATAGATGTCATTATAGTATTGATTCACATATGGGCTGAAGAACTGAACACAACAAGGCAAGAGGAAAGTGACAACACCTTGAGATCAAAGCAACATGTGACCAAGTGTGCATCCAAACAAACTCTAACACTATCAAAACTGAAGTAAAGGAAATAAAACTGGGAAAACATTCTATTGTCTGGAGACAAAGGAAGATGGTTGAATGATTGGAGGCTAATCAAGTCAGTCCCAGGATATCACTGTAGGAGTTCTTCAAGGTATTGTCCGAGAATCAACTACCTTCAATTGTTTCATCAAAGACCTTCCCTCCCTCTTGAGGTCAGAGCAAGGAAGTTCATTGATAATGGGGTCATTTTCAGTACTATTCATAACTTATCTGATGTTCAAACAGTCTATATGTGCATGGAGCAATATTGAGGTTTGGTCTAATAAGTAGTGAATAATATTTGCACCATGTAAATGCTAACCAATGAGTATCTCAAGAGAATCAAACCATTTTCCCTGGATGTTCAATGGAATTATTATTGCTAAGTTTCCCACCATCAACATCTTGGAATTATCATTGTTCAGAAGCTTAATTAGAATAGCAATATTAACTGTGGCTACAACAGATTCAGAAATCTGCAGTGAGTATCTCATCTTCTGACTTCCCAGAGATTGCCCATTATCTACTAGTCACTAGTCAGGAGTGTAATAGAATAAGCTATTCTCAGAGAGATGAAAGCAGATTCACAACATTCAAGAAGCTTGACATTATGCAGGAAAGTGCAGGCCACTTGACTGGCACTAGATTCACCAACTTAAACATTCATTCTCTTCATCATTGGCACGCTAACAGCAGGGTGTACCAGAATAACAAGCATGGGGCTGGATGAACACAGCAGGTCAAGCAGCATCATAGGAGCAGGAAAACTTGACGTTTCGGGCCTAAACCCTTAAGTTGCACTGAACAACTCACCAAAACTCCTTTGACAGCACCTTCCAAATCCACAATGTTAACATTCAGAGGTAAAAGGCAGCAGTTGTATTGGAACAACACAACATCCAAGTTGCCCCCCAAGTCACATGGCAACCTGATTTGGAACAATATTGCCATTGCCTCAGCATCTCTAAATCAAAATCCTGGAGTTTGTTTTCTAAGAGCACTTTGGGTGTACCCACACCACACAGACTATAGTCAGCTCAGAAGGTCGTTACTGTCTTCCTATGAACAATTAGCATGGTCAATGACTCATGGTTTTGCCAGCATCACCAATACCTCATGAACAAATAAAAAATACCCTTCCTGAGTATCAGGAGAAGAATGATTATTTCTCCATGTGGCACAAGTAACCATAGATCTCCCTCTCAGATCTTTTCATATCATTGAATGCACAACGATGTAAATAAACACAAACAATATTTTGCCATCTTTCTTATATCAGTGAGTGCATTCTGGACTGCAGAACTTTCAGACCCTTCCCGTTGACGTTTGGCTTATTGCCATTGGATGTTTGTCAATCAGGATTCAACTGAGATACAATCATTAAAATTATCCGGGTCTAGTATTTTTTGTGTGTGACTACAATGGAAGTAACTTCCCAGCATTGTTTCCTATTGGAAAATGCAAGACCTGACTGGGATTTCACCAGGAAGTGGAAGCCCAGCACTGGCCATAGTTGGTGTGACTGTGCCTCCACCTGCCCTAGAAACCAAGACCGTAATTTAGTTTGGGCAGGCCATGATGCCATGTCTTCTGCCCTTCTGAAACATGCCTTCAATCAGACAACCAGTAGTTCTTACATTCAAACAGTGCTCTCAGGCATGATGGCCAACTTTGAGATAATCCATTAACCAACAATCTCCGAGCAGGTTCAGCGTTCATTTAAGTGGGGCCAGTAATCACCAAGGCAAATAAGGCAGGTTCTGTCAGGGGTGACGGGTTGTGTGGAGGGGTACGGGGAGAGGCGGAAGTTGCAGATGTTGTTGCTTAAGTAACCTGCAGGAGATACAGGATGCCTGATGAGTAGGCTGCCAGCTGGTACTGCACAGCCAGACCAACAGGCAAAGTGCCTTTGTGGTGCTGGTAAAATACCAGCAGTGATAAGATGATAACTATTAATTGGACATTTAAGGTTGGCATTGGCTGAAGGACAAGCAAGCTACCAGTAGAGGTGGGAAAATGACAGGCACAACCCCATCCCATCCAATGTCATACCTCCAATCGCAAGACTGCTGCGGAGATAGGGGTATGGCATGTGATTCCCACCATGGTCTCTGATTCAAGGAGGAGATAAACAGATTTTTAATCCACAACGGGTTGAAAGGTTATAGGGAATGGGTAAGAAAGTGGAGTCAAGGCTGAGCTGAGATCAGCCATGGTTGTAATAAATGGCAGTGTAGGCTCGAGGGGCTGAATTGCCTGCTCATGCTCCTAATTCCAGTGTTCACTCGCTGACACTGGTAATGGATTCAAGGACTTTATAATCTTCTTTCCAAAACATTTTTTCTCACTGTTTGCCCTAAACCTATTATAGCTCATATTAAGTCAATGTCTCCTTATTCTTAAACCTCAATAAATATAGATTGTCTATGCTGTTCCATTCCTTCATAATTTTGAACATCTGTCAAATCATCCATAATCTGCATTCTAATTAAAAACCCCTATTTTTCAAATGTTCCTTATAGTTATGCTTCCTAAAGCCAGTCCTAATTCCAATAGTTCTCCATTGTGCATTTTCTCCTATCTCTTCCAATGGTGTGCAGTCCAAATCATATACAGTTCTCCAATTGTAATCTAGGTTATATATAGGTTTGTTATTACATTTCAGTGTACAAACTCCATTCAGTTTTACCATAAAACATCATGTTCCATAAGTTTTTTTTTCCAAAACTTTATATATTTGAGATATTCCTTACAAAACATTGCAAACTTAAATTCCCAAAGCCTTCTGCTATTCCAGATCACATTATACAATGTATTATTATTGCACTCTTTAATCACTGCGTATAATCTCAAAATTACTGATATTGAATTTCATCTGCCTTAGTTTCAGTCCAATCTATCATTTTACCAATATTCTCTTACAGCTTCCTTTGATCCTTAGAATAATTTACCATGACCCTATTTTAACATCACCTGCAGATTTTGACGCCACAACTCTTAGATGTACATTCAAGTTGTTGATGTGACTATAAGTATTCCTGAGGGGAATAAAGCCATTAAGGATTTTCAATTATTTTACCATACTGCCCTTAACCCCTACTTGCTGAGTTTTTTTCCACTTCTGCCAAGCTTTTAACAGAAATTTGCTTTTACCAAATGCTGTTCAGTATTATACCTTGTAAAAAGACCTTCTGAGGACTCACACACACCAAATCTACAGCATTTCTGTCATTTACCATTTTGATTCACTCTTGAGTAATCCATTCAGTTTGTCACACAAGATCTTCTTCTATTCAAATGTAATTTTGAGTTGGAAGATTAAAACATTAAAGATGCTAGACCCGGAACTCAGAGAAGGAACCTCTTCCCTACATATACATATTCATTCATTTCACCTGGATTTACCTAGATGCTTTTAATTGCTAATGCCTCAGAAGGAATTTCAGGACAATTTTAGTGTCAGCAAAATATTTTGTCTAGTAGTATTCAGCTCATATACAATGTAACTCAGTTTATCTTGCATGTCAATGCTAAATAACCAAGAAGAAACCATTTTGCTTGTAAAATACAATTTGGTCTAAAACATGGGAATTTCTTTATAGATTCTTATAACATTTCTTGAGATAGAACATAGAACATAGAACAATACAGCGCAGAACAGGCCCTTCGGCCCTCGATGTTGCACCAACCTGTGAACTAATCTAAGCCCATCCCCCGACACTATCCTATCATCATCCATATGCTTATCCAAGGACTGTTTAAATGCCCCTAATGTGGCTGAGTTAACTACATTGGCAGGCAGGGCATTCCACGCCCTTACCACTCTCTGAGTAAAGAACCTGCCTCTGACATCTGTCTTAAATCTATCACCCCTCAATTTGCAGCTATGCCCCCTCGTACAAGCTGACGTCTTAATCATAGGAAAAAGACTCTCACTGTCCACGCTATCTAATCCTCTGATCATTTTGTAGGTCTCTATTAAATCCCCTCTTAGCCTTCTTCTCTCCAATGAGAATAGACCCAAGTCCCTCAGCCTTTCCTCATAAGACCTTCGTTCCAGACCAGGCAACATCCTAGTAAATCTCCTCTGCACCTTTTCCAATGCTTCCACATCCTTCCTGTAATGGGGCGACCAGAACTGTACGCAATATTCCAAGTGAGGCCGCACTAGCGTTTTGTACAGTTGCAGCATGACCTCACGGCTCCGGAACTCAATCCCTCTACCAATGAAACCTAACACACCATATGCCTTCTTAACAGCACTGTCAACCTGGGTGGCAACTTTCAGGGATCTATGTACCTGGACACCAAGATCCCTCTGCACATCCACACTACCTAGAATCTTTCCATTGACCCAGTATTCTGCCTTCCTATTATTCTTCCCAAAGTGAATCACCTCACATTTATCTGCATTGAACTCCATTTACCACCTTCAGCCCAATTCTGCAGTTTATCCAAGTCTCCCTGCAACCTGCAACATTCTTCCACACTGTCCACCACTCCACCGACTTTAGTGTCATCTGCAAACTTACCAATCCATCCACCTATGCCTGCGTCCAAGTCATTTATAAAAATGATGAACAGCAGTGGTCCCAAAACTGATCCTTGTAGCACACCACTAGTAACCGGACTCCAGGCTGAATATTTTCCATCAACCACCACTCGTTGCCATCTTTCAGAAAGCCAGTTTCTAATCCAAACTGCTAAATCTCCCTCAATCCCACGCCTCTGCATTTTCTCCAATAGCCTACCATGTGGAACCTTATCAAAGGCTTTACTGAAGTCCATGTACACCACGTCAACTGCCCTACCCTCATCCACATGCTTGGTCACCTTCTCAAAAAACTCAATGAGGTTTGTGAGACACGACCTGCCCTTGACGAATCCATGTTGACTATCTCCAATCAAATTGTTGCTTGCTAGATGATTATAAATCCTATCTCTGATAATCCTTTCCAAAACTTTTCCTACAATGGACTGGCTCACTGGTCTACAATTACCTGAGTCATCTCTACTGCCCTTCTTGAACAAGGGCACAACATTTGCAATCCTCTAGTCCTCTGGCACTAAACCTGTAGACAATGATGACTCAAAGATCAAGGCCAAAGGCTCCACCATCTCCTCCCTAGCTTCCTAGAGAATCCTCGGAAAAATCCCATCTGGCCCAGGGGATTTATCTATATTCACACCTTCTAGAATTGATAACACCTCCTCCTTACTGACCTCAATCCTTTCAAGTCTAATAGCCCGTATCTCAGTCTTCTCCTCTACAATATTCTCCTTTTCCCGAGTGAAAACAGATGAGAAATATTCGTTTAGCACCTCTCCGATCTCCACAGGGTCCACACACAACTTCCCACTTCTGTCTTTGACTGGCCCTGTTCTTATCCTAGTCATCCTTTTATTCCTCATATACCTATAGAAAGCTTTAGGGTTCTCCTTCATTCTACCTGCTAATGACTGCTCATGTCCCCTCCTTGCTCTTCTTAATTCTCTCTTTAAATCCTTCCTAGCTAATCTGTAACTCTCCATCGCCTCATCTGAACCATCTCGTCTCAATGTCACATAAGCCTCCCTCTTCCGCTTAACAAGAGATACAATTTCTTTTGTAAACCACGGTTCCCTTACCTTATCACTTCCTCCCTGCCTGACAGGGACATACCTATCAAGGACACGCAATATCTGTTCCTTAAACCAGCTCCACATTTCGATTGTCCCCATCCCCTACATTTTGCTACCCCATTCTATCCCTCCTAAGTCTTGCCTAATCACATTATAATTGCCCTTCCCCCATCTATAACTCTTGCTCAGTGGCACGTTCCTATCCCTTTCCATCACTAAACTAAACGTAACCGAATTTTGGTCACTCTCTCCAAAGTGCTCACCTCCCACTTAATCAAACACCTGGCCTGGTTCATTACCAAGTACCAGATCCAGTGTGGCCTCCCCTCTTGTCGGCCCTTCGACATACTGTGTCAGGAAACCCTCCTGCACACATTGGACAAAAACTGATCCATCTGACGTACTAGAGTTATAGCATTTCCAGTCAATGTTGGGGAAGTTAAATTCTCCCATAATGACCACCCTGCTCCTTTCACTCCTGCCCAGAATCGTTTTGCCGATCCTCTCCTCCACATCCCTGGAACTTTGCGGAGGCCTATAAAAAACTCCCAGCAGTGTGACCTCTCCTCTCCTGTTTCTGACCTCAGCCCATGCCACCTCAGGAGACGAGTCCTCGTCAAAAGTTCGTTCAGCTACCGTTATACTGTCCTTGACTAACAAAGCCACACCTCCCCCTCTTTTACCACCTTCCCTGATCTTTATGAAAGATCTAAACCCTGGAACCTGCAACATCCATTCCTGACCTTGCTCTATCCAAGTCTCCGAAATGGCCACAACATCGAAGTCCCAGGTACAATCCATGCTGCAAGCTCACCTACCTTATTCCGGATACTCCTGGCGTTGAAGTAGACACACTTCAAACCAGCTTGCTGTCTGCCAGCACACTCCTGTGACGGTGAAATCCTGACCATGTCCTCCCTACTCTCATCCTCCTGTGTACTGGAACTACACCACAGGTTCCCATGCCCCTGCTGAGCTAGTTTAAATCCACCCGAATAGCACTAGCAAATTTCCCACCCAGGATATTAGTACCCCTCTGGTTCAAGTGAAGACCGTCCTGTTTGTAGAGGTCCCACCTTCCCCAGAATGAGCCCCAATTATCCATATACCTGAAACCCTCTCTCCTGCACCATCCCTGCAGCCACGTGTTCAGCTGATATCTCTCCCTGTTCTTCGCCTCGCTTTCACATGGCATGGGGGTAACAAACCAGAGATAACAACTCTGTTTGTTCTCGGTCTCAGCTTCCACTGTAGCTCCCTGAAATCCTGCCTTACATCCCTATCCCTCTTTCTACCTATGTCGTTGGTACCTATGTGGACCACGACTTGGGGCTGGTCACCCTCTCCCTTCAGGACCCCAAAGACACGACCTGAGACATCACGGACCCTGGCACCTGGGAGGCAACACACCAACCGTGAGTGTCTTTCATTCCCAACAAACCTTCTATCTGACTCTCTAACTATTGAGTCCCCAGTGACTAACACTCTCCTCCTTTCCCCCCTTCCCTTTTGTACAAGAGGGATAGACTCTGTGCCAGAGACCTGCACCCCAGTGCATGCCCCTGGTAAGTCGTCCCCCCCAGCAGTATCCAAAACGATATACTTGTTTTTCAGGGGAACAACCACAGGGGATCCCTGCACTGACTGCTTTTCCCCCTTCTAACAGTTACCCAGCTTTCTTCATGCCTAGGAGTAACTACTTCCCTGTAACTCTTATCTATCACAGACACTGCCTCCCGAATGATCCGAAGTTCATCCAGCTCCCGTTCCAGTTCCCTAACGCAGTCTTGGAGGAGGAAGAGTTGGGTGCACTTCCTGCAGATGTACTTGGATGGGACACTAATGGCGTCCCTCACCTCAAACATCCTGCAGGAGGAACATTCCTCTCCCTGCACTGCCATCTCTGCTAGTCCCCTTATCAGAAAGTAAAAAGAAAGAAGAGAAGCTTACCTGATTTGTCCCTGGTGTATAAGGTTAGAGGGGGTGGATGGGTGGGATGCCCTACAAGGGTAGGGTCTTGGGTTTAGAAAACACTCACTTATATAGCTGACAGGGAAAAAAAAGTCCCTCCCTTTCCCAGAAACCTCTGCTTTCTGAGGTGCTTCTGCTGCTTAAAGTTTTAAATCAGTGACTCATCCTTTCCTGACAGGCCCCTGGTCCAAGCTCCCGCTCTTCCTGCTGCTGGAAACAGAAATGGAGGGCTCCGACGCTCAAGGTAAGCTTTTAAAGTTTTAAATCAGTGACTCACCCTTTCCCGACAAGTCCCTGGTCCAAGCTCCCGCTCTTCCTGCAGCTGGAAACAGAAATGGATGGAGAATGAAGACAAAGTTGTTGAACATGCAGGAATAGACTGCAGATGAGCTATAATGAGATGTGCAGCACATACATTCTTCACAAGCATGCTGAAAAATTCAATCAAAAATTTTGAGTATGAGTATGAGTAGGAGTAGGAGTATGTGTATGTGTATGAGTATGTGTATGTGTACAAGTATGAGTATGTGTACGAGTATGAGTATGTGTATGAGTATGTGTATGAGTATGAGTATGTGTACGAGTATGTGTATGAGGATGAGTATGTGTATGTGTATGAGTATGAGTATGAGTACGAGTATGTGTATGTGTATGTGTATGAGTATGAGTATGTGTATGAGTATGAGTATGTGTATGAGTATGAGTATGTGTATGAGTATGTGTATGAGTATGTGTATGTGTATGTGTATGAGTATGAGTATGTGTATGAGTATGAGTATGTGTATGAGTATGTGTATGAGTATGTGTATGAGTATGACTATGTGTACGAGTATGAGTATGAGTATGTGTACGAGTATGAGTCTGTGTATGTGTTTGAGTATGAGTATGAGTACATAGGTTTTACGAAATTCCAAGGGTTGGAAATGCTCTGAAGCCCAGTTTGGTCTGGAAATGGGCACTACATACAGAGGATATGCTCTGACCATAATTCCAAAACCAAATTAAAATTGGGATTTGGAACCCATTATCATACTTAGATGAATTTCCACCACCAGCCAAGCCCACTCCCAATTACACTTTGGTTGCTTGCCTGACTGACGATGATCATCAGGTAAATATAGGGGTGAGGAAGGACAACAATGTCAATCATATGCTGAAACGTTAATCTCATGAATGCTGCTCCTGGCTCCATGTAAGACAAAGAAAACTTTTCACAACAATTTTTTTTTCTGGTGACAGTTACTTGTTCGCTGACATGAAAGGAGCAGGCCCAGTCCCATTAGTGGCTGTCAACTTGTCAGATACAGTCCTCTCATTAGCGTATTTTTTTTAACGGCTTATTCAAATGCCTGAAAGTACACCTAATCCAGTACTGTGTTGGTCATTTTTTTTTAACCATGTTTAGAGGACACCACATCGATCGCTGAAATGAATTCATTTCACACTGATGAAACAAGCTGTTGAATGACTTCAAGGCTAAGTTATGCACTAACTCAGTGCTGATGTAATTAATCTGATTTTATATAAAAGGTCAAAATTGAAAATACTGTAAGGTCTCATTGCAGGTGTGTGAAAGCTCATCAAGTATTCAATAATTACGTAAATGAAGTAACTATTGATCTACACAGCATTTATATGGAGTGCCTCAGAAATGTCCTGGCAGCCACATCTAAAACTGAGTTTGCAAACATGCTTCACCCTTTTGAGTGCACTTAACCCAGTTACAAGTACATGCGAGATAGTTTTTTTAGTTCCTTTGTTTGTATAAGATTGGGTATATTAAACTTTTTTTTCTTTTCTTGTTATTTATCCGATTTCAAGTCAGCATTGAATTTATTGGCCTAGAAATTTAGAGGTGTAATAGCCTCCAATGTGGCAGCAAGGAAATACCTGCTCATTTCAGGACTAAAGACCACTATAGTGGTACAGGCCAAAATATTGGCATTCAGACTCATGCTTGTAGACTAATGCTTGTAGCTTATAGCCGACTCTTAAGAAATATGACCCTTTCAGGGTCTTTTTTTTATTCAGTCATGGGGTATGAGGGTCTAGCCAGCATTTATTGTCCATCTCTAGTTGCCTTTGAGAAGGTGGTGAGAGCTACCTTCTTGAACCAATGCAATCCATGTGCTGTACGTGGACCCACAGTATGGAGGGAATTCCAAGATTTTGACCAAAAAAAAACTGAAGGAATGATGATATATTTCCAAGTCAGGAAGGTGAGTGGACATGTTTTGGAGAGTCAGGAGTTGAGTTACTCACTGGAGAAATCCTACTCTCTGACTTTTGTCTTGTGGCAACTGTCTTTCTATGGATAGTGCAGCTCAGTTTCTAGTCAACGGTAACTCTCAGGATGTTGATTGATCTAAGGTACAGTGGACATTTTTCAGGAGTAAGATTGATCATTTTAGGAATTTCCATGGGTTTGTACAATATAGAAAGAGAAATGACCCATTTAGGATAGGCATCGTCTTGCAGGGCGGCTTTGTTGCACCCCATTTTGCCATCAGGTTTGCACGGTGGCCAAATGATGTGGGTCCTATATACAAGATTTCCAATAAGTACAAACTTCTGAATTAATATAGTTTAATGAATAAGTCCCAGAAAATACAGCTCAAAACAAAATTTGCAGATTATTGACTATCCTATCCGATTCCCATCGCTTAAAGTTGATGATGTTGTAGCCATTACAGAGACCATGCTAAGAACATGATTCATTATCCATATTTCCTATTCCTGTACCCTCCAGTCAGCTTAACACAACAGTAACAAATTTGGAAAACAAAATCTATAAAAGGAATCAATGAATAACAAGTACCAGGCTTTGAACTCATTTTCGTTAAAAACCTTTACAGATGTGGTTTGTTCTGACATAACGTTTATTTCATGAAGCATTTTGAGACTTCTGACTTGTGTTGCTCTGGTAACCATATAATTTCTTTTGCATTGAACAAAATCTGAATTTAAATTAATTTCTTATGGTTTTATAAAATAAAGTGCATAAAAATTAGGTACTACTTAAATTTTTAGGTGAAAAAGTGCACTGACAGATTAAATATCTGGAAATTCTGAGGGAAAATAGAAATATTGTCAAAATGTTTTCAGTTCTTCTGTAAAACCAAGTCCAACCCTCATTAATATTATACTTATCAACCCTCCTTCTCAACTGTAACACTTGCCACCCCACGCTTTCATACAATTGAACAACTCTACCAGTACCAGCAAATTATTATACTGGATCCCTTCCCCAGTAATGTTGCATTTGGTACCAACCAGCTACTTCATCCATTTTCAAACTGAAGTACCATTTTTAAAATGTATATCACGCAGATCAGCAGAAGGATAAAAGGTAGAATTAATGGATAATATAAGTCATCCATTGTTTTATAGTTTCCATGCCCATGTTATTGTATGATATGGGTGTTAGTTAACTGGAAAGCCAATTTGTGAAACAGAATGATGCCAACAGCACATTCAATTCCCTCTCCAGCTGAGATTACAATGAGGTCTTGCCTTCTCAACCTCTCCCCTCACCTGAGGCATGGTGACCCTTAGTATGAACCACAATTCTCTCTTTCTAATGTGACATGAGCCCTTTGGTCTGGTAAGATCATGGCCTTTGTTGCATGATATGAAGGTGAAAACTTCATACTGACAAATCAAATCATTTTATATTTGATTATGTATTCATACACTGCACTCCCTTTTTAACTTACTTGAAATTATTTTTGTTGTGTTTTTGATTGCATTTCAGCTCTTGATCTTTGGGTATCTGGTGCAGAGGGGTACGAGCAAATCAGAGGATGTCCTCATAGGCCTGCTCCTGGGCCTGGCCAAACTGGTTGTGGAGGGAGTTATATCTGCCAACTGTCTGCCCATATTCTATTGTTACATTTATGCCTGGGTGTCATTGGAAAAGGATTATGTGGTGTCCACCAATATTCTTGATGCTTTTCGGGAGTGGTGGGCTACATGAAGTATACAGTACTTTATTTCCCCCTCCAGCTCCATCTTGATTGAGCCCCTTCCTGCTCTCCCTACCTCTCCCTGACTGTGATGGTTTGCATTCCTGTAATGGGCTTGGCAGAGAATGATCTAATTGGCTGCATGAGTAATCAACTGGTGGTCATTAATAGTAAAAACAAATGTGATTTTGTGGTGGGAAAGCCATTGTCAGTGAGAATAATTTTGAATATAAAGAAAAAATAAAATAGACCTATGAGAGTTCTTGTGGCACAGTGGTATGTGTGGTATCTGAGCTGGAAGGCTTGAGTTCAAGTCCCAAATACTGCAGAGGCTTTTCAGAACCCATCTGATCAGGTTGACTAGAAATACCTAAAAAGAACTGTCTGGGCTGGGCTGCAACTAGCATATGTACACCACAAGTAGTGGCTCTAATTTGGTATCTAACAACAAACAATGTTTCTTCCCAGTCAGCCTCCCTGGGTTATTACAGTGGGACAAGGGGAATATCAATACATAATTGTCAGGTCAGTATGATGATGAATGATAGGTTTTGTGATTGACATGGATCAGAAATGGGAAGGGGGTCAGAACATAGCAGGCACTCCTTTTTTGATGTAATGTGTTAGTTACACAGTCGGCATGGCATCTTCAAGTTCGTGAACATGTTGCAACTAGGGCTGTGATGAAGCACATGATAGGCCTGCTGAAGATGTGAATCCACTGCTTGAATCAGCTGGTGGGCTGTTTGTGGGGATGGGTGGTGTACCGGTGGGGTCTCTCCAGTATAGTCTGGAGACGGTGTGCTGCATCATCGTGACATGCTGTGCTTTGCATAATTGGAAAAAGCAATGAAGCAATTTCAATAGATAATCATGGGCCAGAGGAATGGGAGTGGTGTTCCAGAAGGAAGAGGAAGAACTTCTCTTTGTGCATTACAGACCATACCTGTGTTGAGCTAATTGCTTGCCATTACATGGTGGCCCCCTACTGGATAATTATATGCCACTGGTCTCCATTGGACGTTGGCAACAGAGTATTGGTGATGTAGAGAGGTGTTTAGATGGGATGTACCGAAACGAGTGAGAGTGTGGGGTTAAATGTTTAAGAGAGTGTCAGCCATGGCGGCTATTTTCCATGAGCAGCTTTGCTCTTTGGCTGCTTTGCCAATGGATTGCCAACACTTATCCAGATGAAAAGTGCCATTTTAAAATGGCACAAGTGAGAGGGATGCTGGTGTTTTGACGGATGTCCAGTGAATGCCAAGTTGTTCCAGGAGCAGTACATGGTCAGATGGTGATAGAATTGGACATGACAGAAAGCATCAGGGCAGGGTGGGTAGCAAATGAGATGAGTATGATAAGATGTAGCAAGAAATCTGGTTAGTTCCTATGGTGAGAAGCCCTCAAAAACTCGCCACAATTTACAATTAGACAAACAAAGTAAGATTCAACCCTGAGAGTTTGACAGCACAGGAAGAGGCCCTTTGGCTCATTGCATCCTCATCATCAGCAAACACCAGCACTTGGCATATAGCATTGTATACCATGACATTTCAAATGCTCATCTAAACACTTCTTCAATATTGTGATGGTTTCTACCTCTACCACCCTTTCAGGCAGTGAGTTGCAGATGACCCACACACTGGAGAAAGACTTTACCCTCAAATTCTCCCTAAGACTCTTGACTCTTATCAAAGTCTATGCCTCCTGGTTACTGAATCATCTCTCAAGGGGAGCCATTTCTTCCTACCTATCCTATCTATGAATGGTGAGGTCGGTTGTCTCAGTTGGCTGGATGGCTGGTTTGTGATGTAGGATGATATTAACAACACTGATTCAATTTCCACACTAGCTGGGGTCACCACAAAGGTCTTGCCTTCTCAACCTTACCTGTAGTCTGAGACATAGTGGCCCTCAGGTTAAACTCACCACCAGCCCCCTCTCTCTAATAAGAGACCAATTCAATGGTGCTCTGGAATTATAACAACTTTGTCTACATATTCATCTCATAAACTTCTACACCTCAATCAGGTCACTGTGCTGCCTTCTTTGCTCTAAGGAAAACAATCCTAACCTATCTAACTTGTCTTCATAGCTTCATACTTAGGCAATATCCAGGTGAACCTATAATGCACCCTCCTTAGTGCAATCACATCCTTCCTATACTGCGCATGGCTCTCCAGCTGTGGTTGAACTAATAATTTACACAGTTTTATTATAACTTTCCCGCTCTTGTCTTCAATGCCTTGATTAATGTTAGCAAGTATTTATATGCGTTCTTAACCACCTTATCCACCTGTCCTTTTGCCTTCAAGGATCTGTGAACATGTACACCAAGATCCCTTTGATCTACTGTACTTCCTAGAGTCCTACCATTTATCGTGATTTCCCTTGCTTGTGCCATTGCAAATTGTTGTACCATCTGTGAACTTCCTGATCATACCTTCTATGTTTGTATCTTATGTACACTACAAACAACAAAGGATCCAATACCAAATGCTACGGTATGGCACTGGACAAAGGCGTCTAGTCACAAAAATGTTTGCCTATCACCCAATGCCTCCTGTCATGAGGTCAATATTGCATCCAATTTGTCAAATTGCTCTGTATCCCATAGGCTGTTACATTCTTGACGATTCTCCTGTGTAAGACATTGTCAGAAGCCTCACTGAAGCCCATGTAGGTGACATCAAGTGCATTACCCTCATCTACAAACCTAGTCACCTTCTCAAAAAAAAAAGAATTTTTTTGACATCCTCACCAAAACCAGGCTGTCTTTGAACAATCCTCACCTCTCCACATGCAGATTAATTCTATCCCTCATATTCATTCCCAACAGTTTCCTTATCACTGATGTTAGACTCAGTGGCCTGTGGTTTCCTGGCTTTTCCCCACTATTCTTCATGAATGATGGTACAATATTAGCTGCCCTTTAGTCCTCTGGTACCTCTCCTGTAGCCAGAGAACAATTTAAAAAATGAATATCAGAGCCACTGAATCTCCTCCCTTGCCTACCACACCAGGCTGGGTTACATCTCATCTGGCCTTGGGATCTTATTCACACAGTTCCTAATGGCCACTACTCTTTCTATGGTTATGACTGTGTTCCTAAAATACTTATAATAAATTTCCTTTATTTTATCCATCAGTACTTTTCATTTTCACTTTGCTTTTTTTTAAAGTACCCCCTGCACTTTCTATACTCCTGCAAGATTTTGCTGTTTCAACTCTTTGGTTTCTGCCATAAGCTCCCTTTTGTACCTCATCCAATCTTTTACGTCCCTTGACATCCAGGGTTCTTTGGATGTTGTTAGCACAACCCTTCCCTTTATGGGAACAAAGGAATCCTTCACTCTCACTCACTATTTACATGATGAAACATTTCCACTACTCTGATATAGATTTTTCTATAGTTAGCTGCTCCTGGTCCCCCAGTCAGATCCTGTCTACCATCTATTAAAATTAAAACCTTTACTTCATCTTTGTCCTTACCCATTACTCACTGAGTTATGGTCACTGGCACTGAAATGCTCTCATATTGGCAATTAGAGTCATAAAGATGTACAGCATGGAAACAGATCCTTTGGACCGACTCATCTAATTCCACCAGATATCCTAAATTAATCTAGCCCCATTTGTCAGTATTTGATCCATATCTGTCTAAACCCTTCCTATTCATATACCCATGCAGATGCCTTTTAAATGTTGTAATTGTACCAGCCTCCACCACCTCCTCTGGCAGCTTATTCCATACACATGCTGCCCTCTGTGTGAAAAAGATGCCCCTTAGGTCCCTTTTAAAACTTTCCCTTCTCACCTTAAACCTATGCCCTCTAATATCCCCTACTCTGCAGAAAAGACCTTGATTATTCATCATCTCCATGCCCCTCATGATTTTATAAACTTCTATAAGGTGACCCCTCAGCCTCTGACGCCCCACAGAAAATAGCCCCAGCCTCTTCAGCCTCTCACTATAGCTCAAACCTTCCAATCTTGGCAACATCCTTGTAAATCTTTTCTGAACCCTTTCACAGTTAACAACATCCTTCCTACAGCAGGGAGACCAGAATTGAACACAATATTCCAAAAGTGACCGAACTAATGTCCTTAACAGCTGCAACATGACCTCCCAACTCCTATACTCAATGCACTGACCAGCAAAGGCAAGTGTACCAGATGCCTTCTTCACCACCCTGTCTACCTGCGACTCTGCTTTCAAGCAACTATGAACCAGCACTGAAGGTCTCTTTGTTCAGCAACACACCCCAGGACTTTACCAACAAGTGTATAATTTCAGCCCTGATTTGTCATACCAAAATGTAGCTCATCAACAGAGGCAATATTAGTAGAATTTAATTTTAAAGAAGGGACAATCACATTATTGTATTATAGATCCGCAAACAGTCAGGATAGACAGAAGACAAACCTTAGGGAAATTTAATAATAATAACATAATGATAGATCTGCTGCCTGCATCACACTCCAGGTTCATTCCACTCCACTCCTACTGCTGTCCTGGTTAGTCAACACTCCTACCTAAACCAGGCAGGAAACTTATTCCCTGATTTGCCGTACCAAAATGTAGCACTTCACTACCACTTGCCCACATTTTTTCCTTAAATCTAGATTCTGCACTGTGTCACCTCCTCTTTTATACAATTAACTGTCTTGTCTGAAGGTTCTGTACCCTGGAATATTGAACTTCCCATTTTGCCCATCCGTCAACCATGTCTCCATGCTAAAAATATCACAGTCTCAAGTGCTATTCAGCTCCCTCGACTCATCTGTCTTTCTTACAAGACTCCTTGCTTTGAAACAAATGTCATCCAGCTTTGCCATGCTCCTTCACACCTTAACTTCACTATAAACTCTCTGCCTGCCAGACTGAAAAAGAATAGCAAAGGAACAGGTCCTTCAGCCCACCAAAATTATGCTGACACATGATGCCTTTCTAAACTAGAAACTTTTTGCCTCTGCACTGTACGTATCCCTCTATTTGCTACCTATTCATGTATCTGTCAAGATGTCTGTTAAACATTGCTATTGCATCTGCCTCCACCACCTCCTCTGGCAGCACATTCCAGGCACTTACCACCATCTGTGCAAAACACTTGCCTCTCACATCTCATTTAAACTTATTCCAGTTTGTCTTAAACCTCTGTCCCCTAGTCACTGACATTTCTACCCTGGGTAAAAGACCCTGACTATCCATTTTTTCCATGCCTCTTGTAATTTTGTAAACTTCTATCAGGTCACCCCTCAGCCTTCAATGTTCAAGTGAAAACAAACCAAGTTTGTCCATACTCCACTCATAGCTAATACCTTCCAACCCAGGAAATATCCTGGTAAACCATTTCTGTACCCTTTCCAAAGCCTCATATCCTTTTGGTAGTGTGGAGACCAGAACTGCTCATAGTATTCCAAATGTGACCTAATTAAAATACTATATAGTTGCAACATGACTTGACAATTTTTATACTCTACACCTCGACCAATGAAGGCAAGCATGCTATATGCCTTCTTGATCATTTTATCCACTTGTGCTGCCACTTCCATGAAACCATGAATTAGTACGCCTAGTCTACAATGGCTTCTGCCGTTTACCGCATAGATTTTCCAAAATGTATCTTGTTGCATTTGTCTGGATTATATTCCATCTGACATTTCTCCACCCAAGTCTCTAGCCTATCTATACCCTGCTGTATCCTCTGGTAATCCTCCTCACTATTTGGGATTCACCCTGACTTGGTTTTTCTTCGACAATGGTCACGCATCACTCCTATTGTATTTCCATCCTAAACCATCTCCCTGCCAAATTACCTCCCACTCGGCAGGGATGTTCCTCTTATTCCAGTCAGGTACAATCCATTGGACTTGTACAGGTCCCACCTTCTCCAGAAATGGAACCAGTGATACTTTGCCTTCTGCATAAACTCTTCAAGCCTGCAATTCATCCACTCTATCCATCTATTCATATATTCACAAGCAGTTGGCACTGAGAGTAATCCAGATACTACAACCTTTGATATGCTGCTTTGCAATCCTCTACTAGCTCCCTAACTTCTTGCTGTGGAACTTCGTCCCTCTTTCTATCTATGTGGTTAGTATCTATGTGAACCACAACCCCTTTCTGTTTGTTCTACCCCTTCAGAATGCTCTGTAGCTATTCAATTACATTTTTGACCCTGACTTCAGGAAAGCAACAGGCTACCTTTGAGTTACATCTGGGGCTTCAGAGACGGCTAACTGTGCCCCTCACTATTGACTCTCCTTTCACTATTATTCTTCCTCTCTTATCCTCTTGAGAAGCTGGATTCTGACTGTACTCCCCAAAGGAACCATCATTCTCACTCTTTCACAACACAGAAAAACTGGTCATGAATGAGATGTACTCTGGAGCTTTTCTAACTGCCTGCCTGCCTCTCCTCTTCTGACTAATGGTCACTCATTTTGTCTCTGATTTCTATTCCTTAAGCTGTAGGGTGATCACATCTGAAACATGCAATCCATGTAACTCGCAGTCTCAGGGGTCCATGGCTACACTTCTAACTGATGCTCAAGCTCCCATCCAGTGCTCAAGGTGGTCAAACCAGTAGAAATTTCTACCAAAGCGGTCATCCCAACTGCCGGAATCATCTTCCACATACTGCAAACTGTGCAACACACAGGACTGAGTTCTAATGCCTTTTTTTACTTTTAGTTAAAATACTCTTACCTTAAATTTAAGCCAAGTAGATAAATAGTTAAGTTTCTGTTTTAAACAAAAGGCTAGAACTCTTGCTATTTCTTAATGCAGCTTTAAAGTGGAGAAAAGCAATTTCTACTTCTACCAATCAGCTCTGCGCATTGTGCTGATGTCCTTTTCATCAGCCTTTTTGTATTTTGGCATGGTTCCTGTTGGGTTTATGTGTTGCTCTGGCTGACTCGATCTGGGCCTTGACGCTCAGACTTTTATTGAGAAGATCTGCTGCTACCATCACCCTCCATGTTCACTCCACTCTTACTGCTGTTCTAATTAGTCATCACTCCTACTTAAAGCAGTGAGTGAGAGAGAGAGTGAGTGAGTGCGTGTGTGTGTGCTTGCATGTGCCATGCTCTTTCCCATGCTTCCAGTTTTCATCTTCAAACAACCGCAAAACCTTAAGCAGACCATTGTTTGCAGCAAATTACCCAGCCTACAGGATAACATCGACCAGAACACTATACAACCCTGTCAAGGCAGCCTCTGCAAGGCATGTCAGATCATCAACATGGATGCTACCATCACACATGAGAATACCACCGACCACGTACACAGGAGATACTCATGTGACTCGGCCAACGTTGTCTGTCTTATACACTGCAGGCAAGGATGCCCCGAGGTATGGTATTTTGGCGAAACCATGCAGACGCTACGCAAACAGATGAATGGACACCGTGCAACAATTGCCAAACAGGGATGTTCCCTCCCAGTAGGGGAACTGTTCAACGGTCAAGGACATTTGGCCTTGGATCTTAAGGTAAACATCCTCCAAAGCAGACTTCGGGCTAGACAACAACACAGAGTCGCCGAGCAGAGGCTAATAGCCAAGTTCGGTATCCATGAGGACAGCCTCAACCAGGGTCTTGAGTTCATGTCACACTACAGGTGACCCACCACACCATACACTCTCACACACTCACTCATACACACACACACTCTCCTGCACAAACATACTCTCAAACACAAACATACACACACACAGATGCACTCTCTCTCTTCCTCTCACAAGCACAATCTCTTTCCCCCCACCGCCACCCCCCCCACACACACACACACACACATGCTCTCTCTCCCACACACAAACGCGCGCACACACACACACACACACACACACAGACACACTCATATAAATCTATGAGGTGAATTTGTAATTGCAGATATATCCTACTTTGTTCAAAAAGCTCACAATTTATAGACGGTCAGTCAATGTGGCATTTTATAAATTCCTACTTTAGAAATAAAAGCAGCCTCACTCCAAACCAAAACACAAACAGATTCTAATCAAGGCCTCACACCTAATATGCAATGTCTGATCTAAAATATCACCTCTTCTTTATAGTGATAAAATTTTTAGTTCTCTCAGGGCAGTGACTTGAAAGAAATTCAGGGATTTAGATATACGTGCTAATCTATAAAAACCTTCAAACTGATTAAAGACGTAACAGCATCTGAGATAACGAGGTGTAGAGCTGGAGGAACACAGCAGGCCAAGCAGCATCAGAGGAGCAGGAAGGCTGACGTTTCGGGTCTAGACCCTTTCTTCAGAAAATCGGGTCCCAACCTGAAACACCTGCTTTCCTGCTCCTCTGATGCTGCTTGGCCTGCTGTGCTCCTCCAGCTCCACACTGTGTTATCGCAGACTCCAGCATCGGCAGTTCTTACTATCGCTCAGCAGTGGTGTGACCCTTTGATCTTTTACTTATAAATTCTGTGTCCAGTTTGCTTCTTTCTCACTTCACCTGATGAAGGGGCTACACTCCAAAAGATTGCGTTTTCAAATAAACCTGTTGGACTATAACCTAGTGTCATGTGATTTCTGACCTTGTCCTCCCCAGGCTGACACCAGCACCTCCACATCATGGCCATCTAAACCAGACAGGAAACATAATCCATTTCTTGACAGTTACACAGTATGAGTCACTGGAACATGCAGACTTCACATTATAACATAATATGTTAGAGGAATACAGTGAGCTGGCTAAAATTTTAGGAGTTCCAATTGTATTTAGAATTGAACAAGAAGTGTCCATCCACCCTCATGCAACAGGTGGAATTAAGCCTGGGTGAGGTATATTTCAACCAAAAGCCCTGCATTGCTTCCTTTGGGAAAGGTCTGCAGTATTAATAGCCATTCAGGTACTTAAGTGAGAAAAGAAAGGGCCTTCCCGGGGATTAAGTACCTTATGTCCTGGTGGCTGCTGGTGGATCAGAGGCTTAAGGAAAATTATTGCTGTCAGTGCTATCAGGCAGCGATGGTAGCTGTTGGTGATACATCACCAGAAGCTGGGAGAGAGACCCAGGGCACACGTGAGTTAGAGCTATGTGGGATTTAGGAATGGCGTTGCTCACTGACTGGCTGGAGGGGGCAGGAATGTAGTCAGAGCTGGCTCTCAGCAGCAAACCACCCCCCCTCAACATCCTGATATCAATTGGGCACAATGTATTTTTGAACAAGAAACCCACTCCAGGAACCCATCAGCTTTCTTTCTGAACATCCTCTGTGGGTACTCACCAATCTGCTGTGGACTGAATATCAGAGGTGATGGGACAATGCCCTTAAGTGGACATTACTTTCCCACTTAAAGACCTCCACTGTGTTGGGTAGAAGGCTGTCAATGAACTTATTGAAGGCGGATGGGGAGTAAAGAGATAGGATCACTGCCCTGTTCCCTCCTGCTTGATTAAGTGTCCCTCTGCCTCTGAGATTATCTTAGAGAAGGGATTTAAATCCACCTAAGATAGCTCATCTTTTTCATTAACTCACCCACAGTTGTGATCTGTTTCAACAAAATATTTTCCAAGCAGAGAGCAGCCACTACTAGAAAGTGATTGTGTAATGTCAATATTAACAAATGGCCCAGGAGATGCTGTGAAGAATGGGATTGAAGTTTAAGTAAAAATACTCATTAAGAATTTCCACTAACAATGAGACAAACAAGCAGAATATCGTTAGCACAACTATGCATGTTCTACCTTCCTTGCTGGGTTTTGCCTATTCCCAACAACACCAGTATTTATTTATTCGTTGCCAGTATCCAGCACTCAGAACTTTTATCCCTTAGGGCAGCTCAAGCATATGTGGAGACATTGTTGACATTAGCAAGTCCAGTACACACAAATAATCTACTGTACACAAATACTTAAAACAAGTTACAGATGCATTGTTTACTGAGGCTGGCCGCTGGGAGAGGGCTCCACTCAGCGAATATCTAATATCTTAGTGATTACAAATTTTCAATATCAGAAGTAAGTACTCATCTGTATTCATAGGGAGCTGTTGACGTGATTGCTTTATATTGATGCAGTCTACCATCGCTACACTGTTTGCAGTTAAAACCCAGGGGCACAATCTTGCGAACATAGATTCTGCCGGAAGAGCAGGATCATTTTCAGATCAGGAACTAGATTAACTAATTTTTGAGTCTTGTTTTGTCCTTTTCCAGAACAATGTAATTAGTACCTTGCCTCAGGGTTACCTGACCAATCAGTGAGGATAAATGGGATCATGCACCGAACCAAGCAATAAGGAAAGTCTATGTCAAGGAACCCCGGCAGCACTCAACATGGTAGCAGGAATGGTAGCACATGGGATGGCTGTGGAATGGAACAGATGCAAGCAGAATGGTTGGAAGATATGAAAGTCTGTGTCTCCAATCACTTATAGTTTTCAATAGTTGGTTTGTCCTGTTGTTAATTAATCATGTCTGGTGTCTGTTGACACTTGCTGTGTTTATTAGTTGTTAGTGGTTGCTGTTCCCTAGCCAGAGAGATTAAATTGAGGCAACCTACTGTCAGAATACAGACAGGCATTTTAAATCTTTGTAAACAACATTGCTGCATATGTAGAAACTAGTGTTTCATCTCTACATGTTGCTGAGGCATGTAACACACCCCAGCAACAACAATTCTTTGCCTCTGAAGGTGATGACTTGATGCTTTGAAGACGTGAAAGAATCTTTTCTCATCATTAAGGATAGCAGTTAGAGTTCAGCAGCCAGTTTCACCAAGTAGGTAAGACAGCAAGCCTCAGAGACTATCAATAGCCAAAATATAGTACAAAGGGCTTGGATCCAATGCTGGAACAAGTTTAATGATCACATGAGGTTAGGCAAAGTGAGTGCCATTGAGAATCTGGGAGTGGTTGCGGGGAAGTGCAAGTGGGTAGCTGCAGTGTAGCAATTCTGACTGAGAATAGGAAGGTGACAACCTTACAGGCCTTGGCCAATAGAGAGATGGGGAAATCCTTTTTGACCTACTGACATTATTAACTAACTAGGAATCACTTAGTACTATCAATCACTCGCTGCTTATGTCGTTTGGCACACAAATCATCCTGTGCTGTAGTTTCACTGGGTTCACACCTCATTTTAAGTGTGCCTAGTGCTGTTCACTTGCACACTTTGCTTTCTAAGATTTTATCTTAATTTCAGTTCATTTTCTTAGATTTTACCATCCAAGTCCCAGCACAGGTTCCATTGTGAATTGATCAGTTGGCAACAGCATGCTGCAGTTTTCAAAGTAAAAATAATGTGTTACACTGTCTGTGTACAACATTTAATGTTTCTTGTACATCCAGTAGTCTGTCAGCATGATACCTATTGTAATAGATACTTTACAAATTCAAATAATTGACCAAGTAGCAGACAGGCACTGGTCTTCAGCCTCTGAAAATGTAATTATCCAACACATTAATATGCTTTATCAGAGTTAAAGTAATGGACACCCAGAAGCTGATGCATGCCTGAAGCACCATTGGCCCACTAGCTGCACACATCAGAAGGTGCCAAGAAACCATTCAAACAAATTGACTGTCACCGTAACAGTCTTTTGTAATATTCAAGGAAACAATGGCCCAGGTCTTCCAGTTGGGGTCAATGTGAAGACCAATGATGATACCCTTGAAGATCTTCGTGACCCAACACTTTTTCAGCCAAACCCTCTAACCATGATGGATACATCAAAAGGTCAGCAAAGCTATCCTCAAAGAAGACAATTGAGTGCAGGAAGGGAGGGCATGTCTGCTTTTCAATACAATAGCTTTCAGTTGGCTGGATGGCTGGTTTGTGCTGTAGAATTATGTCAACAGTGTGGGTTCAGCTTCTGCCCTAGTTGAGCTTACCATGAGGTTACCATCAAGGAACTATGCACCTGCACCCCTAGGTGTCTCTGTTTGGCAACACTCCCAGTGCCCTACCATTAACAGTATAAATTCTCATGTTCTTTCTTGGACACTGAATGATCAGTGGTGGAGGGTTGCTTTTTAGACTGAAGGCCTGTAACCAGCGGTGTGCCACAAGCGTCGGTAATGGGTCCACTGCTTTTCGTAATTTATATAAATGATTTGGATATGAAATTAGGAGGTATGGTTAGTAAGTTTGCAGATGATGCCAAAATTGGAGGTGTATTGGACAGCGAAGAGAGTTACCTCAGAGTAAAACGGGATCTTGATCAGTTGAGGCGATGGGCCAAGGAGTGGCAAATGTAGTTTAATTTAGATAAATGTGAGGTGCTGCATTTTCGAAAGGCAAATCAAGGCAGGACTTAAACACTTAATGGTAAGGCCCTTGGGAGTGTTGTTGAACAAAGAGACCTTGGATTGCAGGTTCATAGTTTGTTGAAAGTAGAGTTGCAGGTAGATAGGATACTGAGAAGATGTTTGATATACTTGCCTTTATCGGACAGCACATTGCGTTGGGAGGTCATGTTGCAGCTCTACAGGACATAGTTAGGCCATTTTTGGAATGCTGTGTGCAATTCTGGTCTCTCTACTATAGAAAGGATATGTGAAACTTGAAAGGGTGTAGAAAAGATTTGCAAGGATGTTGCCAGAGTTAGAAGGTTTAAGCTATAGGAAGAGGCTAAATAGGCTGGGGCTATTTTCCCTGGAATGTTGAAGGCTGAGTGGTGACCTTATAGATGTTCATAAAATCATGACAGGCATAGATAGGGTCAATGTACAAGGTCTTTTCTCTGGGGTGGGAGATTCCAAAACTACAGGGCATAGGTTTAAGGTGAGAGGGGAAAGATTTAAAAGGGACCTGAGGAGCAACATTTTCATGCAGAGAGCTGCATGTATATTGAACGGGCTGCCAGAGGGAGTGGTGGAGGCTGGTACAATTACACCATTTAAAAGGCATCTAGATGGGTATATGAATAGGAAGGGTTTAGAGTGATATGGGCCAAATGCTGGCAAATGGACTAGATTTATCTAGGATGTATGGACACGTTGGACTGAAGGGTCTGCCTCCGTGCTGTACATCTGTGTGCGACTATGACTCTATGACCTGCCACTGAAGTGCAATTTGAAGCCAGTTGCATCACCTAATCAGTAGAGTCACGATTAACGTAGTTGCTCTTAGCACAACTTCAAATACCTAAAGTTTTACTTCAGCCCCAAAGAAAAATAAAGCAACTTACACCCTCCATTTGCACACACTGTCGGCTATGCTGAACAGCCTTATGCAGTTGACTTCCCATCTGACATAGCACTGTTGCAACCTTGTGCTCGTGTGAGTGAATTTCTGCCTTTGGCTGAGACATAAGGTGATCCTTTTCTATTTTTAGCAAGTGGCCCTGATGAATTTTCAGCTTCTCTTTTTCTATTGAACATTTTCTACAGATATTAATGGTCTCACTTTACCCCCAGAACCTTATTGGCCCTAGACCTTCCTCGTGTGGAAGAGAGAATCACTGTAACCTATGAGCAAAATTCCTTATAAGCTGTGCGGCTGTGCATGTGTGCAGCCACTTGGATGGTCAACAAAGGAAAAAAAGTTATTTTTCTGTCTTAATCATGATTGAGTGCGCATGCATTTGGGGTTTTAAATGTGTACGGTTTAAGCCACAATGTAGTAGATAAGGAATCCTCACTTTGTCAAAATGTGCGACGGTGAACAGTTATGTTTTGATAGTGACAGAACTTGTTATGATTTGCTATTTTCCTGAATAATGGTCTGTCAGGCAAATTAGTCATTTTAGAGGTCAAAACACATAGACACAAATACTTTGATACACAGACAGTTGTTGGAGCAGCATTGGCTGAAGTTGTGCAACAGGTCATTGCAGAACCCCAGGCACAGCGGACTCTGTGGGTATTGTTCAGGGAGTGGAAGATTCTAACGGTCAAGACCCCCATGTCAGGAACCATCTGAGAAAATCCCATCCCATTGGAGAATTTGGAAGTTTCCACTTGTGTTAATGGTTCCCAAGTGGTGAGGCAATCCAACAGTGACCTAATTTACCAACTTAATTTAGCCGGATCTGCTTTTATAATTGCCTTTATTTAAATTAAAGTCTTGGTTCCACGCCCTTCATCCAAAATCCAAATGTAAAATTCAATTACTATTAGTACCTAGGGGCATCTTACAATTGGCTATAATTAATCCTTTCCCACTGTACCCTAACAACTCTTGTATAGCCTGCTCTCTGGTTGACTCCAGAACATGCTCTTCTCCGAAACTATCCTGATGACATTATATGACCTCCCCTAGACTAACTTGCCCATCTGAAATTTCCAGTCAATGCCTAGATTAAAACTTACCATGATTATCACCATTACCACCACTCATTATTTCTTCCACTATGGTCCACCCTACTATGTGGTTATTACTGGGGCCTGTACACTAATTCTACAACTGACAACGTACCTTTACCATTTATCATTTCTGTGCAAACTTATTAAACATCTTAGTTTCTTCAACTTAGGCCATCCCTCTCTATTGTATCAACATCATTAACTAACAGACCCAGGCCTCCACCTTTCTTCATTTCCTTTCCTTCGTAAATATCCTGCACCTTTCCAGATTCAGATCACAGACTATGTCATCTTGCAGCCATGTCCCAATAATGGTTACCAGATTGTACTTGTTCAGTTCTATTGGTGATCTCAGTTCACTTGTTTTGTTTCAAAGACTATGCATATTCAGATACAAAACCTTCAGTTTTGTTATTTCACTCTTGTTGTAAATTCCTGCCTTATCTGTTGATTTACTTGTATATTTTTTAAAGTTGGAACAATGGAAGCAGACTGAATGGGTGTAGCCAGCTCTCATAGATCCAGATTTCTGGGTTTTGGTTTATTCAGTAAAGTCTGAAGCCTTTGGGGTCTCAAAAGAGTCAGGAGCTTCAGTGAATGAGTCCTAGCTAATATTCCCTCCTGTCCTTCTTTTGGTGTTTCTTCCTCCTGGATTGGACAACTGCATTTAAGAATGTGTCTAAATTTGCCTTTTTGCCAAGGGGTGTGTTTATGGGATGTTACCATATTGGAACAGTAATTAGTAATATGTACTGCATTTATTATTTGATTATTCTAAATTCCTCTTTCTTTTGTTTGTGTTTTAACTATAGTCTTTAAATAATTGTGTTTTGCTGAACGTCGAGTAGCTTGACTAATCGCATCACATCTGGAACATGGCACTTCACATCTAATTTTAAAATAAGAACAAGTTAGGGTCAAGACTACCTTGTTAAAATATTTTGAGGGGATCTAGTCTGGTCCATAACTGTAGTCATGTTCACCTTACAGATATCTCAAGCTCCTGGACATTCCTAACAATAGTCCTTCAATCTTCGCTTGTGAGCTTTAAGTGAACGAATTTATTTTCTTTCAAACTCATCAAAATAAAAATCAGATTACATCATTATGAAAAAGTATTTCTTGATGTATGTCTTGTGGTCACAATTAACAGCATTTAATATTAATTATGTAAATTATCTCACAGGTATGGTTTATATATTAGAATGAATAATTGAGGTTCCAGAGTCATTTAGCTATCAGAGTAAATCACAATTGTATAATTTGCTAATTACAAACTAATGGTTCAGCTCAGTATCCAAGATTGATTTAAATTGCTGAGATTACTTTGTGATTACATTCCCTCCATCACTGAAAAGTTAACAAAATTAGATAATAAATCTCTTGGTTATGTTAAAATTTAATTAGTTCAATTTATTACTTACATTCTAGCAGTTTAAGCAAAAACCTCCGGAAACTTATACAACTGTATCCTTCTGAATTGCTGCAGTGGATATAATTGTCTTGTCCCTTGACTGATAGCGTTCATCACCTGGGAAAATGATGAATTCTTGACCATACTTGTGATACCTGTTGCTTTTTAGGTCTTTGGTCCTGGATTCATTTGTTTTGCATGCAATTGAATTTGTACCAAATACTGAACTGAGCTAGCCATATAAATACTTTGGCTACAAGAACAGGTCAGAGGCTAGGAAACCTGCAGTAATTCCAGAACCTGTCCCCCACCTACAAAGCATAAGCTAGGAGTGTGATCAAATGTTCCCCATGTGTCTGGATGAGTGCAGCTTCACATTTACACAAGTTTGACCTTCAGGTCACTTGCTATTTCAATTCATCATGCTGCTCACCTTTCTGTCGTAGGCCCACTGCAGTGGTATAGTGAAGCCCCGTGAAAGCTGAAGGAACAGCACCTCAATTTCTACACAAGTAGTTTACATGCGTTCTGGACTCAGCAGTAATTTCATATGATGAATTCTGTCCTCTATTTTGAAATGTTGTATCCTCTATTTCTGCCCTCCCATTACTCCAATCCAGTTCCTGGCTGTTGCTTAATTTTGCTTTCCACAAGAGCTGGTCTAAATGTTGTTATTAATATTGATTCTGGATCTAGCTTGGTCTCTTCTCCACAACCATTACCATTCTACTTGCCTGCTGTTCTATGACATTTTTGATCAATAATCTCCTTTACACATTAACTTTTCCCTAATTTGCCCCTCTGTTCGATTTGTTGCTCCCCCACCTTTCACATTGCTAACTCCCTTGAGGTGTTATGGGACTCAAAATGTTCAGCCCGATTTTCCTTCGATGGCAATCTCACACAGATTGTCGCTCTGACCCTTCTCCCTTACAAACGAAAGGAGCTTTGCATTTCTGAGAGGAGATTCCACTCAGAAATTTGGAGCAGTACTTCCATTCTGATAGATCTTTTGTAGTGCAGAATTGTCAAAGGAAGGCAAACCATGGACACTTTTCAGAGCAGTCAGCTGCCATATTCTTTAATTTTCTTACAGCCAATTTGACAGCTCCTATCAAAGGGTAAGTACATAAATTGATTGTAATGTTAGGGTGCTGGACTACAGCAGTTCATCGTCACCTTCTCAAGGGCGACCTAGAGTGGCAATATATGCTAGCCCAGGCAAAATGTGCATGAGTGAATAAAACAAATAAATTGCAATTTGGAAAATGGCTGGAACAATGCCCTGGGTGGGCAGAGTAAATATTACATTGATGGGCTAAAGTGTGGGATCCATTTCTGCCAGAATCCTGGTTCATTGAAGGAGGAAATACATGAATCATGTGTTTGCAAATTCCAGCGACGTTTATAGGCAATCATTTAATCATCTGTTTGGAATGCGTGCAGAGTGAATGTGTTTAGGATTCAAGTGCTGCTCAAAGGCAAATTTGCATCAATGATACCGAAGTTAGCAACAATGATATATAGAAGGAGAATGCTGGCCAAATCAACTCATTATTTGTGAAACTTACAAGGGTGCAGTGTGTATCTGTGTGTGTGTGTGTGTATGCATGTGTGTATCTGCGTGTGGGTGGATAGGTGAGTGGTGGACACAATAATTAAATATCTGTCTTGTAAGTATTACTATTCACACAACTGAATGCAGTGGTAAGTTTTATTGTTGATGTGGGCCTGGTTTGGGAAGGGGATTTGAGCGCAGCAGGCACTCCCCTTTTGATGTAATTTGCTGGTCATTCAGCTGACAAAGCACCTTCACAAAGTTGGTACACAGACTGAAGCCGAGGCTGAATGAATAATGGAGACATGTTATTGTAGCACAACAATTCTCATTGTCTGGAAGAGTGCATGCAGCCTCATCTGCAGGGTGTGTCTGCACTGCCTGTTCTCAGAAATGAGAATCTATTTTGTTCCTTATGTTTCCAACACAGGTCATTGTCACCAAGCGTCATGCACACAGCTGCTGGTGGGATGTTGGTCTCTCTGGCTGCCTCACTAAGAAGGATCAGGGTCAATGACAAGCCCAAGAGCAACAGCAGGCTGCACAGAGGCTGAGGAACACTCAGTTCAAACGGATGCCTCACTTACAGGAACCTTTAGATCTGGCTGGACAGCAGAAGGACCAGAATTCTTTTGGATATGACTCCATATTCTGGGGATGAGCAAGGCATAGTTTTGACGTAGACCTGGGACACCATGATGGCTCTCTGCCTGATGCTAGAGTGGGACTTAAAAGCAGCCAGAGTGAAAACCATCTTCTCCCAAAAGCTGTGAAATTGACAGCTACTTTGAACTTCCAGGCAACTGGCTACTTCCAGGGAATGAAGGGAGACCTGTGTGGGTTCTCTCTGTTGTGCATCATAAATTCATCAAGACAGTGACTTATGTCATCTATGCAAGGTCACATCAGTTCATTTTGTTCCTCCTTGACCAAGTCAATGAAGCAGCCCAGACACGTAGCTGTATTCTCCCAGACACAGTGTGTCATCGACTGTACACTGTGCCACTGACAAAGCTGTATCGCAATACTGCGGAATTCATCAACAGGAAGGGATTTTGTTCCATTAATGCTCAGGTGATCAGTGATCGCTGTTACCACTTCCTAAAGATGTGTACCAACTACCCTGACAACAACTGACCATGACTCTTACATCCTGGACCACTCTTATGTACCTGGCTCCAGGTCGTATATACCAGGTCTCATATTATAAGGCCAGTTTCAGAAGGTCAAGGGCTACCCCTTGTGACCACCGCTCACCACACCATTGAGTAACTCCCCAAGTGGTGCAGAGTACATGTATAATGCCACCCATGATTCACCCAAGGCAGTGGTGGAGCAGACTAAGTGCTGCTGAAGATGTGGTTCCACTGTTTGGATCATTTTGGGTTGGGTCCTCCAACTTGGTCCAGACAGAGTGTGCCATATCATCCTGGTATGCTGTGGTGTGCATAATGGCAGCAGGCAACTAGGTATTTTGATGGATGCTGAGAAACTGGGAGAATGGGAGCAGTCTTCTGAGGTGGAGAATGAGGATATTGGAGGTGAGGAAGATCTTTTTGTGCATGACAGTGGTTTACAGCTCTGGACACGAGAAGCCAGACAGGACCTGATTGACATGCAGTCCCAACAAATGAGAGGTGGGTACAACAGACCATTGTGGTATATAAACTAATATCTGGTTATCACACCAGCAGTTTGTTTGCATTTTGGGGGGTGAACAGCAGCCTTTTGTCATGTTGGTTGTGTTCACTTCTGCTGACTGAAAATAAAGCTTCATTTTTGGAATTATCTGGTTGCTTGTCTTGGGACAATGGTAAGATATGGATCGAAAGAGGGCTTTGGGTAATACAGACTTAAAAAGGGTGCTTAGATGGGATGCAGCTAATGACAAACACTATGTGGTTTTGTGGTTATGTAGCCGCTGGGATGACCGAATTGGCTGCATGTGCTTTTTATCTGAATGATTGAAGTCACATCTATGGAAGATACAAATTTATAATATAGACTTGGACTTGTGGAATTTGTGCATATTGTATTTTTTGGATTCTGGGGACCTTCAGTTTGGTGAACAAGATTTGTGCTTTTGTTACAAAGCCCACATTTTTATGCACTATTTAGTTATGGCATGTTGATTTAAATAGCTCTGCCTTTGTTGTCCAGCAGAGGCTACAAGAGAATTGATCTTTGTATACAGCCTTAATTGTGAAGGAAATTGGTCAACATAATGAGGAAATTATGTATGCAGTGTGTGATGATGCTGATGGAATTATAATTATACTTTCAGATATGGTTTAAAGAATCTTCTGAAAGGACTTTTCCAACTTGTCTGAAAACACCTATACAGTGTGCCTTATGTTTTAACTCAAAGTTTGTTTCACAATAAAATTAGTTTGTGTCACAAATGGAATCACAACAATGACTATGTCACTGAATCAAAGCCTCAACCATTTAATACCGTTATGTTAATATCAACAATATTGGATAGGAAAATTACCTCTTCATAAATGTCCATGACAAACTGTAAATTTATGTTTCAGAAATGTCTATAGATGTAGAACTCATTCCACTTTGTAGTGCAGTTGTAAACAATGGGAAGGTGAGGGCACTGAGATCACTAAAGAGCAGGTTGTTCTTGTGAAATATACTTAGGGAATTTTAAAAATAAATTAAATATCCCATATCATTGTTCAGAGTCAGTCAAATGAACTCTGGCAAAATGCTTTGGTCATAATTATTTCATACACTGTTTTTCATCCTGCTGCTAAGGCAGAGATGTCTTAAAGATGTACCAGCTGCAGAACTCTATGCAGTAGCATTTGAAGTCTAACATTAATGGTGATATCATAGTTCCGAACTGGCATCCATGGTGTACTTGCATGGATGTCATTTTGGGAAGATCAGTAGTGCAGCCATTTGACATATGTAAAGTAATACATAAAGTAGGCAGATTCCGATATCAGTCAGCACGCAATACTGATTTTAATGCCAACACTGCTATTTTCAATCTCGAAAATCCACTTGACACACTCTTAAACTTTCACATTTCAAGTTTTTTTTACACAAAAGGTGGTTCACGTCTGGAATGAACTTCCTGAGGAAATGGAGGAAGTGGTAGATTGGATACAATTACAACGTTTAAAAGACATTTGGATAAATACATGAATAGGAAAGGTTCAGAGGGAAATGGGCCAGGAGTGGGCAGGTGGGACTAGTTTAGTATGGGATTATGTTCAGCGTGGACTGGTTGGACTGGAGTGTCTGTTTCCATGCTGCACGACTCTATGTCTCTATGTTATTAGCAGCAAGAACATACAAACATCATAATTAAGAGCAAGAGTAGGCCAGTTGGCCCCTCAAGCCTACTATACCATTCAATAAAATCATGGTTAATCTGATTATTCCACATTCCCAGCTACTCACAATAACTTTACACCCCTTTCCTTATCAATAATACACTTGCCTTTGCCTTAAGAAGATTCAAGCATTCTGATTCCACTGTTACTCCTGGAAGAGTTCTAAAGACTCATGATACTCTGTGAGAAAAAAAACTCCTTATTTCTTTCTTGAATGTGCAATGCTTTACTTTGAAACAGTGATCTCTAGTTCTGGATTCTCTGAAAAGAGAAAACATCATTTCCACCTCATAAACATAAATGCACTGCCTCTTTACATCATCACCTGTCTGATCATCATATTAATTACAGCTTCTAAGATTAAGCCTCAGCGATAACAAGTCTTTAGTGCAATACCATGTTAGAATCTTGTTTGAATGAGTGATCTTTCCCTAATATCAAATGTAGCATAACATCTTCTCACAGTTCAACCTGTAGCCTTCAAACAGTTGATAACTTTTATTGAATAACAGGAAAAGTTAAGAATAAATAAACAAAACACTGCATTTGTCTCGATGAATGAACAGGGTCTCCTTGATTTTCGAACAAAACATTTACAATGAATTTACCTCACCTAAATCAGATCTATAAAAAGTGAGTGTTAGTTAAGTCCTCAGTGATAATAGAAACTGCTGATGCTGGAGTCTGAGATAACAAGGTGTAGAGCTGGATGAACACAGCAGGCCAAGCAGCATCAGAAGAGCTGGAAAGCTGATATTTCGGGTCTGGTGACCCTTCCTCAGAACTGTTCTGTTTCTTCGCAGATGCTGTCAGACCTGCTGAGCTTTTCCAGCAACTTTGTTTTTGTATAGACACATTGACAGCTGCTAAAGAGATCCATGTCCAGCAGAGTGATGGCCAGATATACGCACAGATTGTACTCCATTGCTCCAGCCATATATGGTGTCAGGGATATGATGGATCTTGATCTCACTCCTGATGCCCCTTCCTCACAAACAGGCAACGTGGTGCCAGTGGATTACACATAAGTTCTGCCTGCACTGGCTTGAGTTACGCTTCTATAATGTGGGCTGTAGAAAGTACCGTTCCTTCTGAATATCAGAAAGAAAGCAGCTCCTCAGTAATCTGATCATTCAGCAATTGAAGCACATGCACCTGACATCATCCTCAGAAAATTGGAAAATGGAAACTTCTAACAATGTAGGCAATGGGATGTGTGCCTTTGCACACCTTGCAACTCAAGATCAACTCAGGTGTAAGCTGCTGAAGTATTTTAGTACACAGTCAGTAGAAGATAGTTTATGTTGTGGCAGTAATGAAAACTTCTCTCCCCAAATTAACCAGGAAAAGCAGAATTGTATAATAAATGATGTTATGGACATTTTATAGACCAAGGAGTGAAGCCAGCAACACCTGCATTTTATGTGGGCTATAGAATCACGGTGATTGAGACTTTTGCAACAAAGGTGAATCTTTACAACTTGCCTGAAATTACTTGATGTTTGATAGCCATTAATACGATTAATATATAATGAAGAATGATAATAATGAAGGTCTTTTTTAGCCAGGATTTTTAGTACTTGGGGGCCACATACAGAATTATTTGGTAACAGATGTATTTAACCCTGTAATTTGAATTTGTTTAATGATATTTCCATGTGAAGCACTTCATATCACATAAAAATAAAGTCCACACACTTAGTCCACTCACCCTGGATGTGATGGCAGCCATTTTTCATTTCAATGGCACATTTGTATTTTGGATGCAGACAGAAGGAAACACAGGTAGCACTTCATGGTGTGGATTGCAGGTTCAGCTGACAATCTAGGTGACCCTTAAATCTTCATATTCCTTTTTGTCATGCGCTGCCTGTCAACGCCACTAGTTTTGATCTTCCCCACATTACCACCTAACCCTGTTATTTAACTAGTCATCTCCTCACTTAACCTCCTGAGCCCTGGTCGTATAGCTTAGTAATACCAAACAATGCACTGTCCCTCATCAAATCCAGGGTTGTGACAATCATTCATGACCTCTGATTGTGCAGAACGTCAGCCCCCCATGCTGTATCTTAACCTTATACGTGGAGTTGGCTCCTCTTCCCAATTATTGTCTGAGCTGCATCTCGGCATATTGATTCCAATCCCCACAAATGATTCCCTGGCTTCTCTCCACCGCAGAACTGGCCCCCTTTAACCTTCAGTGAACAGAGCCCTGGACTGACCATGACCAACCTGACCAACTTGGAAAGACAACTCCAACTGATGAGTGAAGAAGGGTCCCGACCCAAAAGGTCAACTTTCCTGCTCCTCTGATGCTGCCTGGTCCGCTGTGCTCCTCCAGCTCCACACTATGTTATCTCCAACTGATGAGTGATCAGATCCCTGAATTATCTCTCTGCAACTCTCTGACTGACCTACCATTAACCTTCAAACTAGTTGCACTGGTCCTGCAGGACTGACTGTTGCCAATGCCCTGGACTGTAGTGATAAAGACCCTCTGATTCCGATCACTGCCTTAGCACTCACTCACTTTGTGCTTACTTGGATGTCCACAGTATGTCTGCCTTGCCTTTTTACACTTTGCTGTTCCATTAAGAACCTGCAAGTCTTGCCTTACTGTTGAGTCTGAACTCAAAGCTGATCAGCCTGATTGCTTGAAGCACTCTGTCCAAGGCCCTGGATTCATTTTGGATGATGTGCTGACTTACTGTGCCAGTACTCTTGCATGAAGGCAGACCATCTTGATTTTACTGATGACTAATTTAAGTCATGGCCATTTGGTTGGAGGACATACAGTATTTGCCACATCAACTGTGTTACAGTGACGTAGCATGGTGCCAAATGGCAACATGTCCTACCTCTTGACTAAACATTGCTGGAACCCATGACAAGCTGTACAGTACTGTGTCTGCACGAAATGGCTAGGCAAGATTTACAAGTTCTGAATGGGACAGCAAAGTGTAAACAGGCAGATATACTGTAGGTATCCAAGTGAACACAAAGTGAGTGACTGTTAACTCAGCAACCAAAGAACCCTGAGATAAACACTGCTCCAACTCCCATAAGAGGGGTGTCTATCCCTGCACGCCAACTGGCCTAACAGCCACATTATGATTCAAGGTGTCAGTGTGTTCAAAATTGAGGTATTGAAGTGGATAATTATATTTTAAGTGGGTCAGAGATATGCCATGCTGATGTGGTGAAGCCGATACATGTCTAAAGCCAACATCTGCGGATGACAGGAGTGCAGGCAGTTGCTCTCCATAGAGCATAAGCTGACATTGTGGGGGCTGCTGGCCAGGATGGAGGCCTGCAGGAATAAGCAGCGAGCCGGAGCTGCCAGGTACTCCTTCTGATATTTACGTGAGGAATAGTCACCACCTGGTTTCTCTCCTCTGCATGGAACACCAGCAAACTGCATATAAACGAGGTTAAGTTAGGTACTAATGAGATATAAGTATCTGCAAATAGGCCACTCATCATTCAACAGCAAGATTCTCATCTCAATGTTCAAACCCTGCGCAGAAAGTCAGATTTTTTCTTTGATACCGAGATTTTCAATTCTCATATCTCTTCATACTTTTGTGGCACTCTCAATATTACAGCGTCTTCCCTCAAAGACTGTCATCCCCCTATCCTATCCAACAAAAAACTATTAACCTTGCCCATCCACTGCAGCTCTTACTCACTCACCCAGGGCAAATTTCCTGACTGACGACAGACCAGCCCCCTTACAGATCATAATCCTGCTGTTTCTTGCTGCCAATCATTACAAAAGTTAATATTTCAGGTTCGGTGACCCTTCCTCAGGGGAAACGTTAACTATGATTTTTTCTTCACAGATGCTGCCAGACCTGCTGAGCTTTTTCCAGCAACTTCTGTTTTTGTTTCTGATTTACAGCATCCACAGTTCTTTCAGCTTTTATGACAAAAGGAAAGGCAACTCAGAGATGCTGTAAATGTCCAAGTAGGTGATAAGCGAGTGAGAGCTAAGGAAGCAAGCTAAGATTCCTGTGATGCGTTCTGTTCCAATGATTGTGTATTGGATATCTGTTCCTTTGCATGATGCAAAATGACAGCAGCACTGCAAAGAAGTCAGTGAGCTCCAAGGTAAAGGGTTCAAGTGCTAAACTTTATTATAAATGAATCCAAAACATGCAAAGGAAATGTTATGAGGTTGGTACTTTGTCAGTGTCAACATGAGTGATGGGGTGCAGGTTTCTGCTGTCTGTCGACCATGTAGCGAGATGATGGGAACTGCTGATCAAGATGACAGCCCAGAAAAAAACACCAGCAAGCTGTAACTCCTAGGTGAAAACCAAAAGAACTGTGAATGCTGTAAATCAGGAGCCTAAACAGTTCTGAGGAAGGGTCACCGGATTAACTCTGATTTTTTTCTTCACAGATGCTGCCAGACTTGCTGAGCTTCAGTTTTTGTAGCTCCTAGGTACCTGATCAGACGTACATGTTGGGAGTTGTTGCTGTCTACTTTCTCTCCACTGCTTGGTAAAATAACAAACTGTACATAAAAGAGATAAGATTAGATAATAGGTTCCTCACTGCTCATCAGCAAGAATCTCATCGATCCACTTTCATCTATTCCACCTGGGACAGAATATTAGACTTCTTCTTCTCAACATCAAGAATCTAATTTTTTTGTTCTTGTCAGGCAAGAATTTTGCTTACAATGTCCACATAATTAAAAACTATCAGTCATCACTGTAGTGTAGTAAATCAACTTCCCACTGACAATGTTTAATATTAAATCAAATTTGCTGTTCATGAATATCCTGGCCAGAGGTTTACAGCAGTAAAAATATAAATGCAAACCAGAAATTTCAGGAAATAAAAAAAACTATATAAATAACAAATGTTAGAAATGTACACTTTATTCACAGAATATCTGATAGCATAATCACAGAATTAGACACAAAGTTACATATTGAAAACTGAATGAAGCAACACCTGAAAGAAAACAATTTGTGCAATATCTTTTATGAAATTCATTACTGATTAAACATTTTGCATGGATTAGATTTTTAATACATGGTAGTGTAGTTGCTTTTAAAAATCTACATGTCAAAGATTATGAATTTATTCATAATTTGTTTTGTATCAATTGCAGTTGATTTATTTTTGTTTGAACAGTCAATCCATTAATATAACTGGGGCATTGGCCTGGGATGTTTTACTAAAACCAACAGCGTGAGTGAACTGAATGAAAATAGCACAAATACAGCGTAATCTGTTCAAAAGATCTATGCAAGTCTGATTAATCTGGTTGATATCCACCAAAACCAGACAAGGCAGATTCTGTTTTTAAATGGTTGGTGTCCTCCCATAGTTGAAAGCCAAAAGGCATGATGACAGAGATACAAGGAAGGAAACCAGGAAATGGAGGCATTGGACTAGGCATGAGGTGAAATCCAAATCCGCACAGTGCTGGTGGGAGACCAAATTCAAAGCTGAAAAATATAGGAAAGAGGTCTAGACTCAAGATTGAGGGAGCATTGGGTAGGGCTCAATGACCAAGAGATGAATGATGGCCAAGCAATAAACCACAACTCAACAATGTAGACCTCAAAAGCCCTGAATCTTAGGAGCTATGAGACCAACCATGTTCCAAAGAAGAATATAAACAATTCTAAATCTACATTTATATATTCCATATGATTTTCACTGGTCTCCTGTTTCAGCTGTAGACCAGTGTAACACTTGCAGAAATTCTGGCACAGAGTACAGTAAAAAGTTTTAAGAGTTGTCTTAGTGCGAGAGACTGTGCCCAGTTTTTGCTGAGAGAAACTACTGACCATGCCTCTACAAAATATATTTATGCTGCCATATTGTGTTCAGGCAGATCTGGATTGTTCAATTTAGCTGATGCCCTAGTCGCAAACATTCATGACAGATAATGAACAGTCTACAGTGACTAACTAGTTCCAAATGTATCATTAATTCAACTATTTTCATGATTGCAGTCAATGACTAATTCAAATGAGTTCTGTCAGTGATTTTTAAGGATGCTAATGTTTTAAGTAAATTAAATTACCTTGTAGAAAAACTGAGTCGTATTGTTCAGTGTCTATTGGCTGTCCCTAAATTAGGGTAATTCTATGCTTTGTATTAGATGATTTCAGCAAAGGCTGTACTGGGAAGGGGAAATTAACTAAGGTACCTATCCATTGACTTCTCCTAGAAAGTATATGTGTGGACATCACAGGTTGATATCCTGTCAACACTTGACATACAGTTCACAAACATTTGTATAACGAATTACAGTTTGAAGCAAATAATATTGGTTCAGTCATCTGTTAAACATTTTCTCAGCTTCAATTGACATCAATGGAAATGAAAACAAGGAGATGTGTTTAAGGTGAGCTTGAGCTAATATCACTTGTATTAAGTTAATGTCCAATTTCAAAAATACTGCAAAAATGGTTATTATAGCATCCAAAATGACCAAAATGCATCACTGACTTCAGGTGGTTAAAACTTTAGGGGAAGAAAATGGAAAGAAAAGTCAAAATGGATCACAATTATTTATACCTGTGAGATTACTTTAGTAAAAGGTGCTAATGATGATTCACTCTTCTCAAAGCAAAAACAAAACAGAATTCCATCTGAAATCGTAAGTAATTGTAATGTTATATGGTCAAGATAGGTGATAATTGATCATGGTAGTTATTACTGGGCAAGTAGTTTTAAACTGACAAATCAAAGCCAATGGTTTCGAGTTCATGCTTCTTAGATGGTTATTGACTTAGCCTAGAATTTGCCAGTCAGAATAATCTAAACTAAATAATTCTTTCATCTTACACTTAATATTTCATGAAACAGATTAAAGTCTTGTTTAATTTATTAGTTTCTCTAAAGTATCTGTTCTTTCTGCTGGCACTCTATACCTGTTCTTGGCCTAAAGTTGTATTTTTGTTTTTGCAACACCACATTCAGAAACAATGGAGTTTAATAGAATAAATTAAGCAGTGATTCTTAGTGCAACTTCTAGCATTACAGAATTTATAAATTTACCTATAAGCACATCATTGTATAAATTTTCATTTAGAAATGCCCTTTGCAAAATGTACCTTTCCCTAGGTAAATTGACTTTTGTATACACATTTACACTCCAACTGTTTTCGGTGAACAGTCCAAACTCTTAATCCACAAAAGAGTTTCTCCTCAATAAAATTATTTGCAATTCACACCACTTATCTTACTATAGGAGTTCAACAGAATACATCATAAAACGTGATCACTGTCACTGAGGACGTCAGTTTGATCATAAATAGCACTTGTAGGCTTTTTGTCATTAATCCATCCTACATCTAAAGTTATAATGTCAGTAAATAATCGATTACACAACTGTAACTGATTACAATAAATTTGGTAAACTAAAAAATAAATAGGGTTACAATGTGAATAATGAATATTGGAAGCAGGAAAAAAAGACACAGGTGAATTAAAGTCAAACATTTTCCCTGTTCTGGACAAAAGACAATTCTTCTTGATGGAAGCAAAAGAAAAACACTTATATAACATTCATATGCATTAATTTTGTTGAAACTAGTTTCACTATTTTGCATAGTAGCTAAAGACTTTAAAATAGATTTTAACAAAAATCTGATGCAAAAGCTATTATACATTATTGACAAAGGACGCTGCAGTCTGTAAAAATGAAACAGCATAAACAGTTGATAAATTCAGCATAGTTTCAGCTAAAAACTGAGGCTGCAGTAGGAATAAATACAAGTATTCCATATTCCTTGAGTAATTCAAATAATCTTATGCTTATATGCATAAAGTCTGTTTGCCTGAAGAAACTCCTATTTTGGTAACTTTTGACTTCATACATTTCATATTATGATGCAGGCTGAAGAAAAAATGGTGTTATTTGTGATGCTTAAACACAGACCTGCTGTGCAGTCATGTTACCATAATTCATCTTTTCCTTTTCCCTCAGCCTTACTGCAGCCAGCACCACCACGCTCATAGTCTGTGTATACTCGGAAAAAAAAATTATTTCAAAACTAAACAAAAATAAAGTGAGGCCAATAAAACATAAAACAGGAAGATACCAGATCATTTAAGGCTAAATCTTTCTGTCAAGAGCTCTGCATGCTCTGTATTGCCTATAGCCTTCTCTAATTTAGTAAGAAAAACATGCATTGAAAAGGACTAGTTTAAATAGAACATATTGTAATTTAATATACATAAGTATGTAAGTATTGAAGATAATCATCTTAATTTTAATTTAAAATGTGAATTCAATCAACAAAAGATATCCATTCTCTTTACTAATACACTCTGCTGGACGTTAAGATCCTATCCTGTAATACATTTTATGAGGCATAGCAAAACCTCTTATGAATTTTTTTTTGCTACTACTGAATAAATATAAATTTAATGTGAATCATGCCATAAAACTATATGCAAGAGCTGCACATATTATTGCATGCTGTTTGTGATACTACGTGCTTGTTAATGGTAATATTACAATGAATTTAAAGTGGCTTAGGTCTTGTATCAAAGCAATAAACATTACATTTCACTGCTGCTGTTTAATTAACATCTCAGAATGCAAGTAGTGCTAATGAAACTTTGCCCTAATTTGTAAATATTAATTGCAGTATATTAGTCCCATTAAAGTTTGAAAATTACAGTAGAATTGCCTTTGATCAAAAATTAGATTTTAGTGTCCATCAAAAAGTTCCTGAAGTTACGTAAAACGTTCAGAATTCATTTTCCTCAGTTTGGGAGGAAGGTTTCCCTCAATCCTTGAACCACCTGCTAGTCTCTGTAGTTTTGGTGGCAGATCAGCCACAGATTGGCTCATTGGGTCACAGGTCACCTTACTGGTCTTTGGCACCAGTTTTTCCTCAGAATTTCCCGGAACTGAGCTGATTCGTTGCAGCTTCATCGGTAGATCTCCCATACTGTATGCTTTTTCTGAAGTGGTAGAACTCATTCTTTGTAATTTTTTGGGTAGATCTTCCCTCCCTGTGATCTTCTGCAGTTTCAATGGTATCCTGGTGCTTAAATCGTCAACACTATCGAAGCAGTCCACAGAATCATTCCTATCTGGCATAGTGCCTCTGATGTTGTTAACAGCTGGGGCCATCAAAGGAGAAGTCATAAATAGCATTTCCTCTTGTTCTTTTACACTGTACGGTGGCGTTGGAATTTCAAATGTTGCATGAAATTGAGAGTAATCCACTTTGAAGAATCCTTCTTCCAGAGAAATAACTGGGAAAAAACGATTACCCCAAAGAACTTCATCTTCTGTGTATGATGTCCTTGCTTGGCATGTCATGCCTAGAGGGAAAAAACAAATGTAAATCAATAATGTCAGAATTTAAGACTAAATCTGATAATTCATTTCTAAAAATTTGATAGGTAGCTAAATGTTAATCACTTTCTAAAAGTCAAAGATCATGCATCAAATTAATATTCCACAATCAACTTTATACCAATTGATTAGAAACAGAACTTTGAGATTTTACATGCCTGTAAATAAAAAACCATTCCCCACTAGATTTTCAATCAGAAAGATGAATGACTGCTGAACATATCCTTGGTGTTCAAATATGTTCCACAGAGTTATAAATACTTGATATTTTGGGTGAATTTGATCCAAGGGAGAAGAGTCTCATCTACTGGCTGGAGAGTCAGTGCAAGAAAGTGGCTGCTATCAGACGTTAGCCACATTTAAGGACCCACACGAGTCGAAATCTTGTCTGTGAGAGCTGACAAAGAAATGTGGAGCTGTGGTAGCTGCCAGCAATGCAGCCAACATAGGCTCAGGATCAATAAGGAATCTTGGGTCAAAGTGAGCGAGGACAGTGTGGGATATTTTGAGGTACGAGCTCATGAGACTGAAATGAAGGTACAAGGGAGGTTGGAGATAGGACATAGGAGTAGCTCTCAGTGCATCCCTCCTTCCCTCAATCAGGAACTGTGCTTTTGAATAGAGGCCTACACCACCTTTGGGATTCCAATGTGGTGAGTTGCCAAAGTGTTTGATACCAACAGCAGGGAAGATGAGGCCTTTAAGTGGGCCATTGCTCACTTAAGGTCCTCCATTAGCCTCCAGGCAGAACATCTGTCCACAAGCTTCCCTGGCCCAGACACTATTGGCTGGAAGTGGGAAGACAGTGGTAGTTCTAATCTGGCTCTTTCCTGCCTGATTAAATCCTCCGCCCTCACTTCTAAGCTCCCTTCAAAGGAGGCACTAAATTCCATCCAATACTTGTAACAATGAACAAGACATGATCTGTAATTGAAATACTCTGTCCATGTAGGAAAAGGCAGACCAGACTGATGATTTTTTTTCTGAAGAAGGTCTCAACCCAAAAAGTCAGCTTTCCTGCTCCTCTGATGCTGCTTTGCCTGCTGTGTTCATCCAGCTCTACACCTTGTTATCCTAGATTGATGCATGTTCGACAAAGTAAGAGTAAATTTCTGAGCACTTGGCCAGAATTTTGCAATTATTTCAGCTTTGGCAGTGTTTCAAATTACTAAAAAAAGGGGTACATAGATAAACCTGGCAACTACAGGTCAGTTAATCAAGCATCGCTGGTTGAAAAAAAATTGAGAAACAATAATCCAAGACAAAATTAATTGTACGGAAAAGCATGGGCAAATAAATGAAACTCAGCAAAAGTAAAGGCTGATTGTGATTAACAACTCTGATAAAGTAATGCAAAGGATTGTTGAGCATAATACAGTAGATGTTGTAAATATGGATTTTCATATTAACTTTATTAATATAAGCATACAGTACAATAGCAAAATGGTTATGTTAAACCTTTATATGCCATTGGTTTGACCTAAATGAAATATTGTGTTCAATTTTAGGAACCACACTTCAGGAAGAACATCAGGTCACTACAGAGGTTGCAGAAGAGATTTACTAGAATGATACAAGGGATGGGGTATTTCAGTTATGTGGAGAGAGTAGAAGAGTCAGGGTTGTTCTCTTTGAAGCCAACAAGGTTTAGGTACGTTTTGAAGGGCTTTGATAGAACTGTTTCCTGGGTTGATAACCAGAGGTCATACATTGATGACTGATAAAAGTACCAAAGGCAAGCCTTTATTCAGTAAGCTATTACAATCTGGAATTTAGGATGAAACTTACAAACTCACAAGTCTCTGAATAGCATTGTAAGTCAATTGGGAAAATAGGATGAGATCAGCAGAAATGAGATTCTCAACACTAATGAAAAGTTTGATTCTCTAGCCAAGTGTTGAACAGACAGACTTGTATCTCACTATTGAGCATCATGAGGCCTATTTGCATTAATTTGTGTGCCATTAGTAACTAATCTTGCCTCATTAATATGCAATTTTTCATTCTCCCACCTGCCAGATAGAAACTAGATGTCAACAATCACTCACATGGGATTCAAAATTGGTATATGGCATATCAGCTCACCACTTGTTCTTCTAGTCCTCCATCTTGGCATCAGTGAGCAACATCTGAAAGCATGCTCTGGGGTAGTGACTGACCACACCCCCAGATACATCTCCAACACACTTAACCCCCAGCCACATCTCCAACACACTTAACCACCAGATACACCTCCAACACACTCAACCTCCAGCCACATCTCCAACACACTTAACCCCCAGATACATCTCCAACACACTTAACCCCCAGCCACGTCTCCAACACACTTAACCACCAGATACATCTCCAACACACTTAACCCCCAGCCACGTCTCCAACACACTTAACCACCAGCCACGTCTCCAACACACTTAACCCCCAGATACATCTCCAACACACTTAACCCCCAGCCACATCTCCAACACACTTAACCACCAGCCACATCTCCAACACACTTAACCCCGAGCCACATCTCCAACACACTTAACCCCCCGCCACATCTCCAACACACTTAACCACCAGCCACGTCTCCAACACACTTAACCCCCAGATACATCTCCAACACACTTAATCCCCAGCCACGTCTCCAACACACTTAACCCCCAGCCACGTATCCAACACATTCTGGAGTACACAGGCACCTTTCATTCCAAATCTGTCGTCAGGACATTGAGCATGAGGTCAGGCAACCAACTCATGGATTGGACCAGGGTGCATCTCAGGGCTCCTCTCTTGATGCCTTAGCATTCAATTACTTTGTGCTTATTTGGATGCTCACTGCATCTCTGCCTTGCCTTGTTCTTTTGCCCTTAGTCCCCTCAGCCAGAACATAGAAACATAGAAAATAGGTGCAGGAGCACGTTCAAGCCTGCACCGCTATTCAATATGGTCATGGCTGATCATCCAATCTCAATATCCTATTCCTGCCCTCTCCCCATACCCCTTGATCCCTTTAGCTGCAAGGGCCACATCCAGCTTCCTCTTGAATATATCTAATGAATTGGGGCTTCCTGTGGGAGAGAGTTCTACAGGTTCACAACTCTGAGTGAAAAATTCTTCCTCATCTCAGTCCTGAATGGCTTACATCTTATTCTTAGATTGTGACCTCTTGCTCTGGACCTCCCCAACATTGGAAACATTCTTGCCACATCTAGCCTGTCCAGTCTCATCAGGATTTTGTATGTTCCTATGAGATTCCCCACTATTTTTCTAAATTCCAGTGAATACAAGCCCAGTCTATCCGGTCTTTCCTCATATGACAGTTCTGCCATCCCAGGAGTCAGTCTGGTGAAATTTTGCTGGACTCCCTCAATAGAAGAATGCCCTTCCTCAAACTTGGGGAGACCAAAACTACACACTATACTCTAGGTGTAGTCTCACCAAGGCCCTGTATAACTGCAGCAAGACATCCTTCCTCCGATAATCAAATCCACTCGCTATGAAGGACAGCATGCCACTAGCTTTCCTCACTGCCTGATGCACCTGCATGCCAACCTTCAGCAACAACGAGGTCTCATTGAACCTCACTTTTTCCTAAACTGCCACCATTCAGATAATAATGTGCCTTCCTGTTTTTGTGACCAAAGTGGATAACTTCACATGTATCCATATTAAAATGTGTTTGCCTACTCAGCCAGTCTGTCCAAGTCACCCTGCAGCCTCTTAGCATCCTGCTCACAGCACACACTGCCACCCAGCTTAGTGTCATCTGTAAATTTGGAGATATGGCTTTCAATTCTCTTGTCCAAATTATTTTGTATATTGTGAACAACTGAGGTCCCAGCACTGAACCCTGCATCACAGCACTCGTCACTGCCTGCCACTCTGAAAAGGACCTGTTTATTCCAACTCTCTCCTTCCTGTCTGCCAACCAGTTCTCTATCGACATCAATACATTACCTCCAATACGATGAGCTTTAATTTTCCTTTCTACTCTCTCGTATGAGACCTTGTCAAAAGCCTTTTGAAAGTCAAGATGCACAACATCTACTAATTCACCAACGTCTACTCTACAGGTCACAACTTCAAAAAATTCCACAAGGTTTGTCAAGCATATGAGATAACAAGGTGTAGAGCTGGATGAACACAGCAGGCCAAGCAGCAGATGAGCAGGAAGGCTGACGTTTCAGGCCTAGAACCTTCTTCAGATCAAGGTCAAGGGGGCGGGATGAGGTTAGTAGGTAGGAGATGGGGGTGGAGCTTGGGGTGGGAGGAGGGGATAGGTGGGAGGAAGGACAGGTTAGGGAGGCGGGGGCGAGCTGGGCTGGTTTTGGGATGCGGTAGGGGGAGGGGAGATTTTGAAGCTTGTGAAGTCCACATTGATACCATTGGGCTGCAGGGTTCCCAGGCTGAATATGATTTGCTGTTCCTGCAGCCTTCGGGTGGCATCGTTGCAGCACTGCAGGAGGCCCAGGATGGACAGGTAGTCTGAGGAATGGGAGGGGGAGTTGAAATTGTTCGCGACCGGGAGGTGCAGTTGTTTAGTGTGAACCGAGCGTAGGTGTTAGGCAAAGCGGTCCCCAAGCCTCCGCTTGGTTTCCCCGATGTAGAGGAGGCCACAACAGGAACAGCGGATGCAGTATACCACATTAGCAGATGTGCAGGTGAACATCTGCTTGATGTGGAAAGTCTTCTTGGGGCCTGGGATGGGAGTGAGGGGGGAGGTGCAGGGGCAGGTGTAGCACTTCCTGCCATTGCAGGGAAAAGTGCCGGGTGTGGTGGGACTGGAGGGGAGTGTGGTGCGGACAAGGGAGTCACGGAGAGAGTGGTCCCTCCGAAAAGCAGATAAGGGTGGGCAGGGAAAAATGTCTTTTGTGGCGGGGTCGGATTGCAGATGGCGGAAGTGTCAGAGGATGATGCGTTGGATCTGGAGGTTGGTGGGGTGGTACGTGAGGACGAGGGGAATTCTGTTTTGGTTGTTATTGCACAGAGGGTGAGTGAGGGATGAGTTGCGGGTAATGTGGAGGACACGGTCGAGGGCGTTCTCGACTGAGGGGGGGAGGTTGCGGTCCTTGAAAAACGAGGACAGCTGAGATGGACGGGAGTGGAATGCATCATCCTGGGAGCAGATGCGAAGGAGGTGAAGGAACTAGGAATAGGAGATGGCATTTTTGCAGGAAGGTGGGTGGGAGGAGGTATATTCTAGGTAGCTGTGGGAGTCGGTGGGCTTGAAATGGATATCGTTTTCTAGGTGGTGGCCAGTAACCTTTCGAGGTTTGCCAGGCAACCACCTAGAAAACGATATCCATTCAAGCCCACCGACTCCCACAGCTACCTCAAATACACCTCCTCCCACCCACCTTCCTGCAAAAACGCCATCCCCTATTCCCAATTCCTTCACCTCCGCCGCATCTGCTCCCAGGATGAGGCATTCCACTCCCGTACATCTCAGATGTCCTTGTTTTTCAAGGACTGCAACATCCCCCCGTCAGAGGTCGAGCACGCCCTCGACCGTGTCTCCCGCATTTCCCGCAACTTATCCCTCACACCCCCTCCCCACAATAACAACCAGACCAGAATCCCTCTCGTCCTCACGTACCACCCCACCAACCTCCGGATCCAAGGCATCATCCTCCGACTCTTCCGTCATCTGCAATCCAACCCCACCACCAAAGACATTTTTCCCTCCCCACACTTATCTGCTTCCGGAGGGACCACTCTCTCTGTGACTCCCTTGTCTGCTCCACACTGCCTCCAGCCCCACCTCACCCGGCGCTTTTCCATGCAACCGCAGGAATGCTATACCTGCCCCTACGCCTCCTCCCTCACCCCCACCCCAGGCCCCAAGAAGACTTTCCACATCAAGCAGATGTTCACCTGCACAATGTGGTTGTGGTATAATGTGGTATACTGCATCCACTGTTCCCGTTGTGGCCTCCTCTACGTCGGGGAATCCAAGCGGAGGCTTGGGGACCGCTTTGCAGAACACCTACGCTCGGTTCGCACTAAACAACTGCACCTCTGAGTCACGAACCATTTCAACTCCCCCTCCCATTCCTCAGACTACATGTCCATCCTGGGCCTCCTGCAGTGCCACAACGATGCCACCCGAAGGTTGCAGGAACAGCAACTCCTATTCCACTTGGGAACCCTGCAGCCCAATGGTATCAATGTGGACTTCACAAGCTTCAAAACCTCCCTCCCCCTACCGCATCCCAAAACCAGCCCAGCTCGTCCTCGCCTCCCTAACCTGTCCTTCCTCCCACCTATCCCCTCCTCCCACCTCGAGCCCCACCCCCATCTCCTATCTACTAACCTCATCCCGCCCCCTTGACCTGTCTGTCCTCCCTGGACTGTTCTATCTCCTCCCTACCTCCCCACCTATACTCACCTTTACCAGCTCCATCTCCGCCTCTTTGGCCTGTCTGTCTCCTCTCCATCTATCTTCTCCTCTGTCCATCTTCTATCTCTCTCTATCCCTATTTATTTCAGAATCCCCTTCCCCTCCCCATTTCTGAAGAAGTGTCTAGGCCCGAAACGTCAGCCTTCCTGCTCCTCTGATGCTGCTTGGCCTGCTGTGTTCATCCAGCTCTACACCTTGTTATCTCAGATTCTCCAGCATCTGCAGTTCCTATTAACTTTGTCAAGCATAATTTCCCTTTAGTGAGGCCAAGCTGACTAGGACCAATTCTGACCCCACTTTCCAAATGCTCAGTTATTACATCAAATTAATTGACTCCAGCATTTTCCTCATCATTGATGTCAGACTAACCTGCCTATGATTCCCCATTTTCTCTCTGCCTCCTCCTTTAACGAGTGGAGTTATATTATCTCCCCTCCAGTCCATTGGAACTCTTCCGGAGTCTACAGAATGCTGCAAAATGATCACCAAAGCATCCACTATTTCTAGGGCCACTTCTTTAAGTACCCTGGGATGCAGAGCATCAGGACCTGGGGACTTATTGGTATTTAAACCCATCAATTTCCCCAATACCATTTCCTGACTAATAAGGATTTCTTTCAGTTCCTCCTTTATGCTTGACCCTCTGTCCCCTAGTATTTCCTGAAAATTATTTACATCCTCCTTAGTGAAGACAGATCCAAAGTATTTGTTCAACTAGCCTGCCATCTCTTTGTTGTCCTTTATGAATTCATCCGATTCTAATTGCAAGGGACCTACATTTGACTTCACCAGTCTTTTTCTCTTCACGTATCTATAGAAGCTTTTGCAGTCAGTTTTTATGTTTTCTGCATGCTTACTTTCATATTCTATTTTCCCTTTCTGAATTAAATCCTTTGTCCTCCTCTGCTGAATTTTAAATTTCTCCCAGTCCTCGGGTTCGCTGCTTTTTCTGGCCAATTTATATGCCTCTTCTTTGGCTTTAACACTGTTCCTGATTTCCCTTGTTAGCCATGGTTGAGCTACCTTCCCTGTTTTACTGTTACGCTAGACAGGGACATACACTTGTTGGAGTTCATCCATGTGTTCTTTAAATGTCTGCCATTGCCTATCCCACTGTCAACCCCTTAAGTATCTTTGGGCAACTTCTCCTAGCCAATGCATGCCTCATACCATCAAAGATAGTTTTCCTTAACTTCAGGGCCCTAGTTTCATATTTAAATGTGTCATTCTCCACCTTAATGAAGAATTCTATCATATTATGGTCAATCTTCCCCAAAGGATCTCACACCACAATGTAGCTAATTAATCCTCTCTTGTTACACAATACCCAGTCTGCAATGGCTTGCTCTCTAGTTGGTTCCTCGACATATTGGTCAAGGAAACCATCCCTCATACATTCCAGGAAATCCTCCTCCATCGCATGGCTACCAGCTTTGTTAGTCCAATCAATATGTAGATTAAAGTCACCCATAATAACTACTGTACCCTTACTGCATGCATCTCTAATTATCTGCTTAATAAAGTCTCCAACATAACTATTGTTTTGTGGTCTGTACACAGCTATCATTAACATCTTTTTCCCTTTGGTGTTCTGCAGCTCCATCCAAACAAATTCCACATCATCCAGGCTCATGTCTTCCTTTAATATTGTGTTAATCCCCTCCTTAACCAGCAACGTTACCCCACCTCCCTTTCTTTTCTGTCTATTTCTCCTGAAAATTGAATAACTCTGGATGTTGAGTTCCCATCCTTGATCACCCTGGAGCCAGGTCTCTGTGATCCCAATTACATCATATCTGTTAATAACTGCACAGTTAATTCATCCACCTTATTACAAATGCTCCTTGTGGTGAGACATAGGAACTTAAAGGTTAATAGTACTTCTACCTTGACTTGTTTTTTAATGCAGACACAAAGCCAGGCAGCTTGTCATGGTTGTCAGCAGTTATCAGTCAAGGAGGTGGACATGTCTCTGTAAGGTACCATGCTTTGTCAGTCTCACATACGCATCGTGTGCCAGCAACTAATGTTGCAAACATGATGGTGTTCCAACCAAGTGGCCATGTCTCGAAGTCTAGCAGCAGTGGTCATCATCAGTCCAAGGGAGACAGTTGTCAGTCAGGTGTCCTGACAGGGCGAATCAAGGACAGCAACTGACATCAATCCAGAGACTTGGATAAGGTCATTCTGGGCCTTGGGGTTTTCAGGTCAGGGAGACCATATTACAACAATCCAATGAATGGGCCATGATTAGTCAAGGTTGAATGCAACCAATTCAGCAGTAATGATGAATCAGTATCTGCAAAGAGATCAACAATGGGCCCAGTCACCATTCACTTGGGGCTGTATGTCCAAGTTGATCAGGAAGGTGGGTGCTCTCAGTCCTGCAGTTCAGCTCAAAGAATATCAAGGCAGGATATTAAAGGTAACCGTTGCGATAAGGAAGTTGAAGGAGTCAATTCTGGAGATGGAGGCAGTGTGGCAGGATATTGAGTGAAGAATAATTGTGAAGGAGGCAAACACAATCTATAAGGAGTTGAGAGGAGACAATAGTGCATTGGAGGAATTGGTTACCATGGGAGTGTAGCGTGTCGTGGCTAAGCTGTAGGGCAGAGGCTGAATGGGTAATGTTGGAGATGAAGTTGTAATTCCAAAAAGTGTATGAGAATTTGTGGAAGCTCTGTACAGGTTTGGGGCTGGACTACCCTTGATTACAGGCTGAACTTGTGACTCTGAACCAAGTGCAATCTGCTTTGCTTTCCATACTCATGCAACTTATAAATACACCCTTGAAATGAATAATGTCTGTGATGATACAAGAGTGGAGAAAGTGTTTTTGTTTCTGTCTGGCAATGAGCTTTACTTGTGAATGAATGTGAGGTCCTTCAAGGGTCAATTGCATGAACTAGGCACTTTCATAATACAGGCTGAAATTAGCTATAATCGTAGTACCCTGCATGTGAAATGTATACAGTATTTAACTGGTCACAAAAAGACTTGACCATGTCACTGGTTATTTCAGATTGAAGAGTGAAGATCCCAGTGAAGCAGAAGTAATCACCATAAGCATTCAGCAACATTTATATACAATACTCTCTGTCACGGGTGATGTGGGATTTAGAGAAGACTGTATCGGTAATCATACAGCACTTACAATCTCCTACCACATGTGCATGACAGGGTTTATGCTGTTTTCATTGGAATAAAATCCTTATATCGAAAGTCCTGTAAAGGCATTCCATCAGGCATTCCTCATTTGGGTCCTTCATGCCCCACAGTATGGAGGACTATGCTCAGCCATCATTTGTGTGTGAAGTAAATGCTGACTGCTCACATTACTAAGGACCTTTTCTGTTTCCTTTTTTTTCCCACACAGGTTTATTGGAAGTATGGCCAATGGATTTAACCACAGCAGGGGTTATTATCACTGTTGCTGTAGTGCAATGAAAGCATAGGAAAATTGAGAAGCAACAGATGATCGAGGAAGCCCAGGACAAGTGACAGCCTCCACCAGGTGCTGAACAGTCTCCACATGAATAGTCACAGTTGAAGGTCCCCTCAGGATGTGCAAGAGGCTCAGAGTCTATTGTCTTGATTTCATTTCCTCAGATTAGCAAGGAACAGGATCACTACAGACTGCGGTGGCCCAGGGCACTATCACCAAATTAGACCAACTGCTGGAACAGGACATGCAACTTAAAGGAGTGAGTGGCCATCCTGTCAAGATGACAACAACTGACTACTTCCAAGTATCAGTCTTGGGTAGGTACATTGAGTTCACCCCAAACATAGTATGCTGCATAATCCTTCCATGTGATGCTCTACATAAGTAAAGCAGGAAAGAGGCATTTGATGGATGCTGGAAAACTGGGAGTGCAGCAGCAATATTGAGGAGTAAGATGAGGATGTTGAAGATGGAACAATATGCAGCACCACCAGCAACAAGCCAGACAGGACTTAACTGACATTTGTCACAGATCTCCAGTCAGAAAAACACCCTTGCACCGCTACTCCCTGTTTTCAAGGCCATGCCAGTTCTGGATCCATCTTATGAGCTCATTGTGGATTCCACGTGACTTCACGTTCGGTATCAGCCTGCCAGGAGGGACCTTGTCAAAGGCCTTGCTAAATGTAGACAACATCCCCGAACTGTCCTCATTAATCATCTTTGTCACTTCCTCAAAAAACTTAATCAAGTTCGTGAGATACAACCTCCCCCTCACAAGGCCATGCTGCCTATCGCTAATGAATCCATACTTTTCCAAATGTGAGTTAATCCCCAATCGTAAGAATCTTCTCTGATCATTCCCTACCACTGACGCAATTTCCTGGATTAGCCTTGTTGACTGTCTTAAACAAAGGAACAACTTTCGCTATTATCCAGTCCTCTGGGACTTCTTTTGTGACTAAACAGAATACCAAAATTTCGTACACGCCCCAGCAATTTCTTTCCTCATGTCCCCTAATATTCTGGGATAGATCCCATCAGATCCTAGGGACTTGTCTATCTTAATGCTTTGTAAAATATCCTACACCTTTTTTATGTTGACATGCTCCGGAGTAACAACATACCCTTCTTGAGACCAAGCATCCACCATGTCCTTTGTGAATTCCAATGCAAGGCATTCATTAAGGACCTCACGCACTTCCTCAGACTCCATGCATTAATTCCCCCCTTTGTCTTTGAGTGGACCCACCATTTCTCTAGCTATCCTCTTACTCCTCATATGCATATAAAACACCTTAGGATTTTCCTCAATCCTGTTTGCCAAGGACATTTCATGACCCTTTTTCGCCCTCCTAACTCCTTGTTTAAGTTCTTACTTGACCTCATTTGTAACAATCCACCAGCTGCAGATGCATCTGTCTATGACAGTATCGATAAGAGTGACCACCGCACAATCCTTGTGGAGACAAAGTCCTGCCTTCACATTGAGACTACCCACCATCATGTTGCGTGGCACTGTCACTATGCTAAATGGGACAGACTTCGAAAAGATAGACCAACTCAATCCATAAGATGCTGTGGGCTATCAACAGCAGCAGAACTGTATTCCAGCACAATCTGCAACCTCCTGGTCTGCCATATGCCCCACACAACCATTATCATCACCATCCAGTAAAAAAGCCTGCTTGATTGGCACTACATCCACAAACATACACTCTCCACTACAGACACTCAGCAGCAGCAGTATGTACTATCTACAAGATCCATAAATTCACCAAAGATCCTTAGGCAGCACCTTCCAAGCCAACGACCACTTCCATCTTGAAGGACAAGGGCAGCAGGTAATGGGAACATCACCATCTGCAAGTTCCCCTCCAAGCCACTCACCATCCTGACTTGGAAATATATTGCCGTTCCTTCACTGTCACTGTACAAAAATTCTGGAATTCCCTCCCAAACGGCATTGTTGATCAGCCTACATATGTGGCAGTTCACCATCACCTTCTCAAGGGGTGGGTAATAAATGCTGGGCAGTCAGCAGTGCCCACGTTCCATGAGTTAATGTGCTCAAAAAAAGCACCAGACTTATGAATTTACATTTGTGTTTACAATGAATTGTCACTTATGTGCCCTGAGAAATGTTTCATTTTGGTTCCCCTCCCACTACATGCACTGTGAAGGACAACTCTTGTCTGGCAGCATTTGGCTTAGCTTGGCTTTAAATTTGGTATTCCCCAACCAGGAATACTGGGAGGTCCTGGCACTGTCAAATCCTTCTGCCTCTGACAAGACATAAGGATAGAACAAGTGGGGCATCACAGAAGCATGGTACATATGTAATGAAGTGAATCCTGGAAAATAGCCAGAGAAATCTTGCAAAGGTTTCCGGAAAGAAACCTCTCCCTGAACAACACCAAAGTGAACACTTGGCTAATTCCCTGTACAGTTCAGGCCATGCCATCTGAGAATGTGGTGAAAGCAGATGTAATGATTAATTTTTAAAATGAAATGGATAGATACTTGAAAGCACAAAATTTACAAGATGCTTCTATCAAAGAACTGGTACAGGCACAGAGAGCTGAATGACAACCTTATGTGTTCTATTATTCAATGATTCTATAATAAGTAACCGGTAATCTTCATGGATAACAAGGTGTAGAGCTGGATGAACACAGCAGGCCAAGCAGCATCATAGGAGCAGGAAGGCTGACATTTTGGGCCGAGACCCTTCTTTAGAAATGGGGGAGGGGAAGGGAGTTCTGAAATAAACAGGGAGAGAGGGGGAGGCAGATAGAAGATGGATTGAGGAGAAGACAGGTGGAGAGGAGACAGACAGGTCAAAGAGGCAGGGATGGAGCCTGTAAAGGTGAGTGTAGGTGGGGAGGTAGGGAGGAGATAGTTCAGTCCAGGGAGGACGGACAGGTCAAGGGGGCGGGATGAGGTTAGTAGATAGGAGATGGGGGTGGGGCTTGAGGTGGGAGGAGGGGATTGGTGGGAGGAGGGACAGGTTAGGGAGGCGGGGACGAGCTGGGCTGGTTTTGGGATGCGGTTGGGGGAGGGGAGATTTTGAAGCTTGTGAAGTCCACATTGATACCATTGGGGCTGCAGGGTTCCCAAGTGGAATATGAGTTGCTGTTCCTGCAACCTTCGGGTAGCATCGTTGTGGCACTGCAGGAGGCCCAGGATGGAGGGGGGAGTGGAAATGGTTCGCGACCAGGAGGTGCAGTTGTTTAGTGCGAACCAAGCGTAGGTGTTCTGCAAAGCGGTCCCCAAGCCTCCGCTTGGTTTCCCCAATGTAGAGGAGGCCACAACGGAAACAGCGGATGCAGTACACCACATTAGCAGATGTGCAGGTGAACATCTGCTTGATGTGGGAAGCCCTCTTGGGGCCTGGGATGGGGGTGAGGGGTGAGGTGTAGGGGCAGGTGTAGCACTTCCTGCGGTTGCATGGAAAAGTGCCGGGTGAGGTGGGCCTGGAGGGAAGTGTGGAGCCGACAAGGGAGTCACGGAGAAAGTGGTCCCTCTGGAAAGCAGATAAGGGTGGGGAGGGAAAAATGTCTTTGGTGGTGAGGTTGGATTGCAGATGATGGAAGTGTCGGAGGATGATGCATTGGATCCGGAGGTTGGTGGGGTGGTATCTGAGGATGAGGGGGATTCTGTTTTGGTTGTTATTGCATGGAGGGGGTGTGAGGGATGAGTTGCCGGAAATGTGGGAGACACAGTCGAGGGCGTTCTCGACCACTGTGGAGGGGAAGTTGCACTCCTTGATAAACGAGGATATCTGAGATGTACGGGAGTGGAATGCCTCATCCTGGGAGCAGATGCGGCGGAGGCAAAGGAATTGGGAATAGGGGATGGCGTTTTTGCAGGAAGGTGGGTGGGAGGAGGTGTATTCTAGGTAGCTGTGGGAGTCGGTAGGCTTGAAATGGATATCGGTTTCTAGGTGGTTGCCGGAGATGGAGACAGACAGGTCCAGGACGGAGAGAGAGGTATTAGAGATGGTCCAGGTGAACTTAAGGTTGGGGTAGAAAGTATTGGTGAAGTGGATGAACTGTTCGAGCTCCTCGTGGGAGCACAAGACAGCGCTGATACAGTCATCAATGTAACGGAGGAAGAGGTGGGGTTTAGGGCCAGTGTAGGTACGGAAGAGGATTGTTCCACGTAACCTACAAAGGGGGTGGCCATGGGTACCCACATGGGCCCAAGCTATGCCTGCCTCTTTGTCGGTTACGTGGAACAATCCCTCTTCCGTACCGACACTGGCCCTAAACCCCACCTCTTCCTCCGTTACATTGATGACTGTATCGGCGCTGTCTTGTGCTCCCACGAGGAGCTTGAACGGTTCATCCACTTCACCAACACCTTCTACCCCAACCTGAAGTTCATCTGGACCATCTCTGATACCTCTCTCTCCTTCCTGGACCTCTCTGTCTCCATCTCCGGAAGCCACCTAGAAACCAATATCCATTTCAAGCCCACCGACTCCCACAGCTACCTAGAATACACCTCCTCCCACCCACCTTCCTGCAAAAATGCCATCCCCTATTCCCAATTCCTTCACCTCTGCCGCATCTGCTCCCAGGATGAGGCATTCCACTCCCGTACATCTCAGATATCCTCGTTTATCAAGGACTGCAACTTCCCCTCCACAGTGGTCGAGAACGCCCTCGACTGTGTCTCCCACATTTCCCACAACTCATCCCTCACACCCCCTCCACGCAATAACAACCAAAACAGAATCCCCCTCGTCCTCACGTACCACCCCACCAACCTCCGGATCCAATGCATCATCCTCCAACACTTCCATCATCTGCAATCCAACCCCACCACCAAAGACATTTTTCCCTCCCCACCCTTAGCTGCTTTCCAGAGGGACCACTTTCTCCGTGACTCCCTTGTCGGCTCCACACGTCCCTCCAGGCCCACCTCACCCGTCACTTTTCCATGCAACCGCAGGAAGTGCTATACCTGCCCCTACACCGCCCCCCTCACCCCCATCCCAGGCCCCAAGAAGACTTTCCACATCAAGCAGATGTTCACCTGCACATCTGCTAATGTGGTGTACTGCATCCGCTGTTCCCGTTGTGGCCTCCTCTACATCGATGAAACCAAGCGGAGGCTTGGGGACCGCTTTGCAGAACACCTACGCTCGGTTCGCACTAAACAACTGCACCTCCCAGTCGCAAACCATTTCAACTCCCCCTCCCATTCCGCAGACAACATGTCCATCCTGGGCCTCCTGCAGTGCCACAACGATGCCACCCGAAGGTTGCAGGAACAGCAACTCATATTCCACTTGGGAACCCTGCAGCCCAATGGTATCAATGTGGACTTCACAAGCTTCAAAATCTCCCCTCCCCCTACCGCATCCCAAAACCAGCCCAGCTCGTCCCCGCCTCCCTAATCTGTCCTTCCTCCCACCTATTCCCTCCTCCCACCCCAAGCCCAACTCCCATCTCCTACTAACCTCATCCCACACCCTTGACCTGTCCGTCCTCCCTGGACTGACCTATCTCCTCCCAACCTCCCCACCTACAATCACCTTTACTGGCTCCATCCCTGCCTCTTTGACCTGTCTGCCTCCTCTCCACATATCTTCTCCTCTATCCATCTTCTATCTGCCTCCCCCTCTCTCCCTATTTATTTCAGAACCCCCTTCCCCTCCCCCATTTCTGAAGAAGGGTCTCGGCCCGAAACGTCAGCCTTTCTGCTCCTCTGATGCTGCTTGGCCTGCTGTGTTCATCCAGCTCTGCACTTTGTTATCTCAGATTCTCCAGCATCTGCAATTCCTACTATCTCTGGTAATCTTCTTGGTTGGATTTATGCTCTGATTTTATTCTGGAAGGTCATTAATCTAGGAATGAAACATTACTACATTGTAATGTCACGTCAATATTTAATTTAAGATTACAACAACAATCCAAACTAATTATTACTGTAGTATAATCCATATTTTGTAAATGTCAACCCACAGGTAAAATGATTAGGACTTCAAAATTTGGATTACTTGAAATATTTCACATGATCAGACTGCACAGCACAAAATTTACAATTAAACACACTTTATATCTGCATGTACTTGCTTTCCCTTACATTTGCCTTTTTGTTTGCGCTTCTTTGTTCGTCATTTTCCTGTTCCAATTCATGTCTCGAAATCTCTAATGGATTTTGTCTCTGTAATCTCATCATTGCAATTGCACAACTTAAAACTGTGTTCCCACACAGTGATCAAAATGTTTTCTGACATTTTTCTTCAAGGCCCATTATATTCTCAATACCTAAACTAGCTATTGCCAAAGTAATCCTTTTTTACAAAATCAAATCCAAAAATTACATGGGCTGAGTCTTTCCATATTTTGGTTCGTCAAATTTGGTGTGTTTCACTTCATGAGCCCTCACATATTTTCTCAATTCTCCACTGCTCACCTAATTAATTATACATCTTGTCATTACAGAGCTACTCTTGTGCAATCTTGCTCACAGGAGAGATGGAAGTATACAGCAGTGCAGAATCCTTCTGGTGTTCAGATTGCAGGCACATATTCAAACCCTCCCTCTCATCCCCACCTCGTTGACCTGACACAACTTGTCCATCTTCTCTCCCATCATCTGCTCGTCCCACCTCACTGACCAATCCCCACCACTCCCTACCTGCACTCATCTATCACCATCCCACCTACCTTCCCCAGCCCCACCTCTCCTTTCTCTATTTATTTCGGAGCTCCCTTCCCCCTCCCCCATTTCTGAAGAAGGGTCCTGACCCAAAACGTCAACTTTCCTGCTCCTTTGATGCTGCCTGGCCTGCTGTGCTCCTCCAGCTCCACACTGTTATCTCTGATTCCAGCATCAGCAGTTCTTACTATCCCTTCAAACTCTGCCAACTCTGCACCATTTCAAATGTTGAAAGGCTGGAACTGCCCTTAATGTGCTAGTATACACCGGTAAGCGACATGACTGAGACAGACAAGTTGACACCCCGCTTTCCTGGCAGGGATCTGGCAGTTCTGTTGAATGGGGTAATGGCGAGGAGGGCTGTCTTCTTTCCCCAGGATGTCCAGCAGAGGCTATGGTATCAGGTGCTAGCAGCCTGGTCCAAAGTAGATACCCAAGTCAGTGCCATGTCATGCTCCAGAGCAACATGCAGCAATACTACAAGAACGTTAATGATTTCTGCACTGCACAAAGGTAAGTGCCACCATCTTCTCTCTGGTGTCTCACACTCTGCTACTCACCCACTTTCCACAAAGCTTATGGTCCACTCAGTGTTGCCTGCAACATGCTCTCATTCACTCCATCCACTTTCTGCCTTCTCCACTTCCACTCTCACACTTGGGAGACCGCACTACTTTTCCCCCACCTGCATCACACCAGCAATGCCAGCCATGTTCACCTTACTCATTCCTTCCCTTTGTCTCACTGCCTCTCAGAGCCCAACAATAGGACAAAGAACAGCAACGTATGTGGCTGGGTGCCCAACATTCATCTCCTCAACCCATGAGAGGAGAGAATCCTTAAGTTCACAGGAGAGGATTTTAACTGCTCATGTGGGGATGCTGAAACCTCCTTAACTTGGCAACCAAGTAAGATTCACTGTGCCGAGCTTCATTGCTCACCCATTACAACCACTGCAAAGACATTCTTAACATGAATAGGCTTCTATCCCTATTACACAACTTATTCCCTCCCTTACAAAAACAAAGTTGCTGGAAAAGCTCAGCAGGTGTGGCAGCATCTGTGAAGGAGAAAACAAAGTTAACGTTTCGGGTTCGATGACCCTTCCTCAGAACTGATATTCCCTCCCTTGTCTTTTGTAGGCACCAGCAGCACTCACACATAGGAGTGGCACGGTGGCTCAGTGGTTAGCACTCCTGCCTCACAGTACCAGGGACCTGGGTTCAATTCCACCCTCGGGCAACCGTCTTTGTGGAGTTTGCACATTCTCCCTGTGTCTGTGTGGGTTTCCTCCCACAATCCAGAGATGTGCAGGTTAGGTGGATTGTCCATGCTAAATTGCCCACGGTGTTCAGGGATGTGTAGATTAGGTGGGTTATATGGGGATGGGTCTGGGTGGGATGCTCCAATGGTCAGTGTGGACTTGTTGGGCCAAAGGGCCTGTTTCCACTCTGGTGGGATCTATTTCTATATATATCCTCCATCTGTGAGAGACCATCCCCTCTGCACATCAACTTATTCTCCATCTATGAGGCATAAATACAGGTACCTTAGAAAATTCACTGGTAAGGGTGTTTCCTAAACCCCCATCAACTTGGATATTGAAACCCCAGTGGGTACTTTAGCTAGTTTAGATCTGCAAACAACATTCTGGTGAAATCATCACTAGGATGTCTTTGCCATTGGTCAAGAAAGAAACAGCCCAGGTCAATGGCACTCAAAGGCCTGCCAGACAGCAGGCACCTGCTCAGCCCCAGGCAGAAGAGGACCTCCTCGTATCAGCCATTAATAACTCCATGAATTTGCACAAACAAACAGGACATTTGTCAGACATTTGTTGAACTGGATCAAAGCTTAGAGGAGACCACCAATGTTATCAGTACTGTGCGCTGGCTCTGGTAAACGTTTGTCTGGCTGACTCTAGGAACCAATTGGCAGTTGCCATGGAAAATTACATCCTGCAGAATGCTCAGTGGCAACTGGAGATGCATATATTCCATTTTTTATAGCCATTGTGCACAGCAGCAAAGGGAATGTGACAGAAAGATAAGGAATTGTGACCTTATTCCAGGTGCCCCTTCCTTACAAGAAGAGAGGAGGGTGATGCCAACAGACACCCAGAAGGAGCAGGACACACACACACCATCTGAAGTCACCTTTCAGGAGACTCTAGAGATGTCAGACCTTCCAAGCCTACTGAAGTTCAGCTGAAGGAATGTGAGCCTGCATCTGGGTACGTCATTCTCAGCATGTCTGGCGCCTACTAGTCATAACCGATTTTGAGGTCTTCTGCCCAAACCTTCAAGGTCAACAGGCTCTACTCTCGGTAAGGTTCCCTCTGCACCAGATCCCGGAACTGCTCCGAAACGTAATGCCAGGGCAAGGAGAAAGAAAATCTCCTGAGGCCACATATGTGGCATAAACGACACTCCTTTGTAAAATAAGACATTACATTTGTAAATGTATCGATGCTTTAAACCATGACCTCTGATTGGCTGTCATTTTAGCTGTGTCTACAAGAATTAAAGTACAGAAGCTATCCCTTTTTAGCATCATATGATGTTAGGATCCTGTCTGAAGAATTGAAAGTCTTTCCCTTACACCCATCATGACATAGCAGGTTGTTGTTGTTGCTCATGGGACCATCAGCTGTTGCGAAGCCTTCTAACAGTTGTCAATGTTAACTTTTATTAAACAACAAGAAAAGTGAGGAAAGAATGAACTAAACAGGAGCTGCTTGCCTCTGGAGCAGCAATCAATCTACAACGAATGATGTCTTTGACATCTTTACCCAACTCAGATCTATTGGAAGCTAGTGTCAATTAATTCCTAAACAGAAACAAAATAACTTTGGATGCTGGAAATCAGAAACAATGTGTGTCACGCTCTCACAACTCCTAATTCAGCGGCAGGAGTCACGACAGTGTGAGCCGGGGGCAGCTGGGAAGGTAAGTTTGTGTATAAAATACTTAACTCGTGAATAGGTGGAGTGAAGGCTGAGCAGGAGCAAAAGCAGACACGGAGACTGCTGGGTAAATTAACTAATATATTCGGGCAATGGCTAAACCCATCACTTGTAGTTTACACTACATCAAAGTTTATTTCTCTGCGTTCCCTAGGCTCCATTTCTTTCTCCATAGTAAAAAATGATGCAAAATATTCATTTAGTATCTCTCCCATCTCCTGGGGTTCAACACAAAGACCACCTCCTTGATCTTTAAGAAGCTCAATGCTCTCTCCAGTTACCCTCATGTTCTTAATGTATTTGTAGAATCTCTTTGGATTATCCTTAACCTTATCTGCCATTTTATCTCATATCCCCTCTTCGCCTTCCTGATTTCACTCTTAAGAATGCCCCTATACTCTTTATATTGATTAAGAGATTTAATTGAACTAAGTTCTCTATATCTAAAATAAGATTCCCTTTTATACTTGACTAGAAGCTCAATATCTTTATTCATCCATTGTTCCTTCATCTTACCAGCCTTACTCTTCATTCTAACAAGAACAAAATGCCTCTGAACTCACAATATCACACTCTTGAAAGTCGCTCACTTGTCAGGCATCCTTTTACCTGCGAACTGTCTACTCCAATCAACTTTTGAAAGTTCTTGTCCCTTACCATTAAAATTTGCCTTACTCCAATTAAAGACTTTAACTTTTATGGAAGGCTTATCCTTTTCCATAACCATTTTGAAATTAATAGAATTATGATCGCTAGACCTAAAGTGTTCCCCCACTTTTACTTCAGTCATCTGCCCAGCCTTATTGCCCAAAAGAAGGTCATGTTTTGCTCCTTCTCTAGGAGGACCATCCACATATTGATAAAGAAAATTTTCTTGAATACATCTTACGAATTCTTCACCATCCAAACCTTTAATACTATGGCAGCCCCAGTCAATGTTTAGAAATTTAAAATCCCCCATTATTACAACCTTACTATTCTTACATATAACTGAAATCTCCCTATATAGCTGTTTCTCAATTTCTCTGTTACCATTGGAGGGCCTATAGTACAATCCCATCAAAGTGATCTTTCCTTTCTTACTTGCAATTTCTACCCATGTATTTTCACTCAACAATTTTTCAGAAATATCTTCCCTAGTTACAGCAGAAATGTATTCCTTAATCAAGAACACCACCCAACCCCTCCCTTCTTGTCTCCTTTTCTATGGTTCCTATAGCATCTAAAACTGGGAATTTGAGCTGCCAGTCTTGTCCATCTGTCAGCCAAGTTTCTGTAATAGCTATGATGTCACAATCCCATGTTCTTAAAAACCCTACCTATACAATGGCAACCAGAACTGAGTTCAACAGCCTTACCTGTTGCCTTGTCTTGAAATAAATACAATTTAGTTCTTCAGAGTTACTACATGCTCTGACTCTCTCTTGTCTTTCTTTTCTAATTGACATGCTGTCCAAACATTCAGAACTTTCCCCATAATTCCTTCTGTTTTCACTGCTATTTATAACTCCTCCACTCCTCCGCTCTATCAGTATAAAACCTCCTTTAATGGAATGAGCAAGTCTCCCTGCTAAGATATTTGCCCGTTTCCAGTTTAGGTTAGATCTACCAGTTGCATAAAAATTAAATGCAGCTACCACCTTGATGTCTAATGGGTTAGGATGTCCACCCATCCCTTCAATTCACAAATCCTGTTCCAGCAGATGACATAGTTTGGTTACAGAAACCCTGAACATGCTGTTTCAATTGTGTCACTGAGTTTTGCTCATTTGGAGAAAATAACAGCAAAGTCTATAAACTCTTGCCCTCCAGAATGTCCTGTATAGCCTGATGGGATCTTTTCTTGATATTCAGTACACAGCCTTGCATAATACCTAGAAGTATTTGGAATTGCGAAGTGGATTGTAATAGATTTTAAGAGGAGGCAATGGCCTTGTGGCATTATCACTGGACTGTTAATCCAGAGACCCAGTAATGTCCTGGGGACCTGGATTCAAATCCTGCCATGGCAGATGGTGGAATTTGAATTCAGTAAATATCTGGAATTAAGAGTCTAATGATGACTGTGAATCCATTGCCGATTGTTGGGAAAAAACCCATCTGGTTCACTATTGTCCTGTAGGGAAGGAAACTGCCATCTATCCCTGGTCTGGCCTACATGTGATTCCAGACCCACAACAATGTGGTTGACTCTGAACTGCCCTCTGGGCAATTAGGGATGGGCAATAAATGCTGCCCAGCCAGCAATGCCCTCATCCTGTGAATGAATAAAGGAAAAAAAAGACAACATAGAATAGACAGATACATGCAGGTGTATTTAAATGAAGAGAAGCCAACATGGATTTCTAAATGGGAAATCGTTTTTGACAAAATCACTGGAGACCTTTTGAAAAGGTGATAGAAATTTTCAATGAGAGGAACACTGTTGATATGGTGTGAATGGACTTTCTGAAGGTGCTTGATACTATGCTGCACAAACAACTTATGAGGAAAGTTATTAATGATCCAGATTGTGGCATAAAAAGGACAATTCCAAGTTTGACATATGACATAAAGCTTGAAAGAATTGCAAACCATGAGAAGGACAGGGTAGAACTCCAGAAGTATGTAGACCAGTTGGTGCAGTAGGCAGATAGCTAACAGATGAATTTCAATACAGAGAAGTGTGAGGTTATGCATTTTGATAGGAAGAACATTGAAAGACATTACAAAGTAGGAGTACAATTCTAAATGGGATACAGAGGCAAAGGGATCTGGGTGTATTTATGCACAGATCATTGGATAGGACAAGTGAGAAAGCAGTAGAACACAGAACATAGAACAGTACAGCACAGTACAGCCCCTTCAGCCCATGATGGTGTGCCAAACTTTTACCCTAAACCTAAGGTCTATCTAACCTCCACCCCTACCTCATACTATCGTCCATATGCCTGTCTAATAGCCGCTTAAATGTCCCTAATGAGGCCGACTCCACTACCCTCTCCGGCAATGCATTCCACGCCCCTATCACTCCATGAGTAAAGAACCAACCTCTGACGTCTCCCCTATATAAACCTCTTAGTAGATGTCCTTGCAGTATCCTTGGCTTTATTAAAAGTGACATAGAGTATAAGAACGAGGAGATGATGTTGAACCTGTACGTGTGAGGCCTCAGCTGGAGGGCTGTGTACAGTTCTGGTTGCCATAGTATAGGTAGGATGTGATTACATTGGAGGCAGCATGGAAGACATTTATGAGAATGCTTCCGGGGATGAGAAGTTTTTTCCATTTAGATTGAAGAGGTTGGGAATATTCTCCTTGGAGAGGAGATGGCTAAAAGGAGATTTGACAAGAGTCTTTCAAAATTATGAATGGGCTGGCTAGAGCAGACAGGGAGAAACTACTCTCATCCATAAAAAGGAACAAGAATGTGAGGTCATAGATTTAATGTGATTTGCAAAAGAAACAAGGGTGAAATGACTAAAAAACATTTTCACTCAGCGAGCATTTAAGGTATGGAATGCACTGTGTGCAAGTGCGGTGGAAGCAGGTTTAATGAGGCCTTCAAGAGGCCATTGGATGATTATTTGGATAAAAATGACATGCAAAGGTATGGAGCAGAAAAACAAGTTTTCGGTAAACGATGCTCATGAGAAGAGCGGAGGTATGATGGGCTGAATGGCCTCTTTATCTGCCATAAAGATTCTGTGACCCTGTGGTGCAAAATGATACAGTGTTTTGGAATGAAGAAGGAAAGGCAATTTGGGATGCGACTCTTTTATACTGGCAAGGTCAAAGGGACCTGGGGTTGTATATACGTAAACAGCTGAAAATTGTAATAGTTAAGAATACAGTTAATGAGGCAAACAGGATTCTGAGCTTTATAAATAAATGCATATCAGACAACAGCAAGGAAGTTATAATGAATTTTATAAAAAAAAGGTTCTGCCTCTATAGGAGTATTGTTTCTAATTCTAACAATCATAATTTGGGAAGAATGAGAAGGCATTACAGTCGGTGCACAAATAATATTACGCATGTGGTTCCAGGGATCAGGAATTTCAGTGGATAGACTGATGAAGCTGAGAGTGTTCTCCTTTGAAAAGAGAAAGTTGATGGAAGATTTAATAGATGTGTTCAAAAGCATGTCTGGTCCAGACAGGATAGGTATGGAAAAACATTCCCCCCAAGTGGAAGGATTGAAAATCATAAAACATCAATTTAAGGTGAATAGCAAAACAACCAAAGGTTCAGAAAGGAAATCTTTTACAAGCTGTGAGTGGTTAGGATCTGAATACACTGGTGGAAAGTGTAGTGGAGGCAGAAATCAATTTTGGATTTCAAAAGGGAGATGGTTAATTATCTAAAGAGAAAGCAGTTGCAGTGCTATGGGAATAGGTTGTTAGGTTGGAACCAGCTGAGTTGATCCTGTACAGTGATGGACATCAACAGTTGAATGGCCTTCTTCCCTGTTGTGACAGCCTATGGACCGAATTTTACCAGAAATTGACTAAGTGTCATTTTGATACGGTTCATGCAGGTTTCTCTTTGTGAGCCCTAGCAAGGCTGCTCACGCTATTTTGTAAAACTCTACTGATTACCTATGCATCACACCTCTACGGCAACCTGCTCATCCTATCTTCCCTCTCATCACAGGCAGAAGTACTTGACACTACTGGGATTTCCTGGAATTCTCGGGCTGGCACCATTTTTAAAGCCCACCCATGCATCTGGTCAAGTACTGCCAGCCAGAGTTATCCTTCATAGTGCACAAGCAGACACCAACAAAAATCCTTTCTTAGGGCACATTGGTGGCATGACTTAAAGACAAGTGCACATTCATAAATGTTTTTTAATATTCAAAGGCCAATCTACACAGGTTACCTACTTTTAGCATCATTCTACTACACTCTTGACTGGTGAGTTACTGGACTCCTAAGTAATTTCTGAGCATTTCTCAGACTGACCTACTGCAACTCCCTGGATTGGATGCACTGGACCTGCAGAACTGACCATAGCCTACCATTTGGACTGTGGTGATACAGACTTAACTGAAGGTTGTCTCCCTTGGCCTAACTAATGACTTCCCTACTTAGACTTTAACCCATTTGGTTTAAGCACGTACAGTGTGTTTGCTGTATAAACCTCTGGCATATTGCTTGGGTATGAGATTGATGTAGCATGGTGTTATACAGCAACGTGCCTTCCCTTTGACTGCTGACAATTGTGACAAGCTTCTTAGTTTTCTGTCTATGCTAATCAGCAAAGCAAGACAGAAGTGATGTGAGCCTTTAAGTTGTAACTGAGGTGGTAAAGAGCAAAAAGTCAAGGAAAGACAAGACAGGGATGTTTTGGTCATCCAAGTATGTGCAAAGTGAGTGAGCACTCAGAGAGCAAGCAAGGAGCCTTGAGATGCACTCTGATCCTATCCATGAGATGCATGACTGTTCCCATGCGCAAAGTGCCCAGGTAGTAACATTACAATGTAAGGTGATGGTGCACTTCAAACTGCAGCACTGAAGTGAAGGACTATATTTTAAGTGAGTAGGAGATGCGCCATGACTGTTCAGCCAGACTGGTACATGTCTGATATCAAACTTCACATGTAGCTGTCTTTCAGCTTCCTTAATATTTACAATTTAATATTTTTGACAGAGTATGTGAACTGAAATCACAACGTGCAGTTTGGGCACGTGAAATATAAGAAGAGAAGCCAAATTTTGAAGTGTGGAGTTGGAGGAACACAGCAGGCCTCCAGCTCCACACTTTGTTATCTCTGACTCCAGCATCTGCAATTCTTGCTATCACAGCCAAATTTTGAAGCTTTAATTACTGAATTATTTAGAGCTGCAGAAGTGATACCTATGGTCCACCTGCATATTTCAGGCACTAGCTATGCCAGACTGTATTGGTGATGGTCATGATACACACATAATAAGCATCCATGATAAGTATGCAGTCTAAGTAAATAATGATATCAATCACAGTGTAATGCTGCACTGACGCCAGCACTGCTATTTCAGAGCTCTCTGCTCCAAATCATGTCTCTGCTAATTTTGCAGCACTGACCCAGCATTCAATAGCAAGAAGCACCACCATCAGCACTATTTATAAATGATCATCAATTATTTTAGATAATTGCTCACTGTTTTCTGCTGATTGTTGCTATAATTGTTGATGAGTTCAACAATTTCTAGAGATTTTCAAGATACTAAAATTGACAGGCTGTGGTGAGGCATTTGATGAAGAACTGACCTGATTTCAAGGCTTTTGCACAATTTAGTTGCTCTGAGACATGGATGTAATAGTAAGAATTTTGCTTTGAAATACAGTATGACTAGGAGGATCTGGGGAGGTGATTCAGCCAAAGATAGCTGTTAGACGAGGCAGCAAGAGGTGGATAGGAACCAAGGCTTTTAGCAGAAGGTCATATCCAGCAACGATGCTCAGGGAGCAGTTCTCTGACCTAACCCTCATAAGAAACATTGCCTGAGAGGTCTGTACTTTACTATCGACAGGGTGATGAAATGTGCCAACTCCTGTAGCCTCAATTATAACTTTTAAAAAGAGTTGTTACTGCTTGTTAATGGCTGTGAAGCTGAGCATGCCATTCAACCTTCAGAAACCAGGCTCCTTCCAGGCTAGAGCTGGAGAGATTCGCAACATCGCATCATTAACAAACCACTGTAGTGTGAAGGAGGTCACAATTATTTTCTGGTCAAAGAAAGCTGACAATGTTTCATTTTCTCGTGCCAAAGAGCAGCAGACCGAAGGAGAACGAGAACATGGCTGCATGAGGATTATTGGCTTCCCTTGGGGTGTATGACACCATTGAGTGCAATCACACAACATTAGCCACATGTCAGCTCCAAATTTATCATAACTGAAGAAGATCCCACTCCCTTAATACCAGGTCGGTGTACAACCATTGAGAGTGGATCACGCTTATTAGTGCCTAGTATCCTGGTGGCTGATATGATGCTTTGATTCTTCTGTATCTTGCATTATTATCTTTATTTGAGCTGTCATAGGAAAACAACGAGGGCAGCTGTTTGACAAGTAATATCCTTTGATGACATGGCTCAAAGTTCTTGTGCACAACTCACATAAACATGGGCAGCATGCAGGTACTGAAAGTAGTATTGCCAGATCGAGCAAAAAATGCTCCAGATGCTTCACAGGAGTGTTACACAACAAAATTTGACACTAAGCCACATAAGGAAATATCAGGGTAGAGGGCCAAAAGCCTTTTCAAAGGTGCAGATATTAAGTAGTATGTTACAGGAGGCAAAGAGATAAAAGGACAAAAAGGTTCAGGATGTGGAATTCCAGTGCTGAGAAATTTGGCAGCTGAAGTCATGGTAACTAATAGTGGAACAATTAAAATCAAAGGCAAGAGGCCAGAATTAAAGACGTGCAGATAACTTAAAAGTTAATTGGGTCTGGGGGAGTTTATAGTGAAAAGTAGGATTAAGATCATGGAAGGATTTGAAAACAAGAAAGACCACCTTAAAATTGAAGCATTACTTAACTGGGAGAAAACATACCTCAATAAGAAAGGTGTTAATAAAAAGCCAGGAACTATAGACCAGTGAGCCTGAGAACAGAAGTGGGCAAGTTATTGGAGGGGATCCTGAGGGACAGGATTTACATGTATTTGGAAAGGCAAGGTGATTGGGGATAGTCAACGTAGCTTTGTGCATGGGAAATCATGTCTCACTAACTTAAGTGAGTTTTTGAAGAAGTGACGAAGAGGATTGATGAACGCAGAGCAGTGGGCATTGTTTATATGGACTTCAATAAGGTGCTCAACAAGGTTCTGCATGGTAGAGTGGTTAACAAGGTTAGGTCACATGGAATAGAACATAAAACATAGAACAGTACAGCACAGTACAGGCGCTTTGGCTGACAATGTTGTGCCGAACTTTTACCCTAATCCTAAGGTCTATCTAACCTCCACCCCTACTTTATACTATCATCCACATGCCTGTCTAATAGCCGTTTAAATGCCCCTAATGAGGCCGACTGCACTACCCTCTCTGGCAATGCATTCCATGCCCCTACCACTCTCTGAGGAAAGATTCCACCTCTGACGTCTACCCTATATCTACCTCCACTCACTTTAAAACCATGTCCCCTCGTAATAGCTACCTCCACCCGAGAAAAAGGTCTCTGGCTGTCTACTCTATCCATACCTCTCATCATTTTGTACACCTCTATCAAGTCGCTTCTCAGCCTTCGTCATTCTAAAAAGAAAAGCCCTAGCTCTCTCAACTTTTCCTCGTAAGGCCTTCCCTCTGTTCCAGGCAACATCCTAGTAAATCTCCTCTGCACCTTTTCCAACGCTTCCACATCTTTCCTGTAATGAGGCGACCAGAACTGGACACAATATGCCAGATGTGGCTGAACCAGGGTTTTGTACAGCTGGAGTATAACTTCACAGCTCTTGAACTCAATCCCTCTATTAATGAAAGCTAAGACACCATACACCCTCTTAACAACTCTATCCACCTGGGTGGCAGCTTTCAGGGAACTGTGCTCATGAACCCCGAGATGCCTCTGCTCCTCCACACTGACAAGAATCTTTCTGTTAACCCTGTATTCTGCTTTCAAGCTTGTCCTTCCAAAATGAATCACCTCACACTTTTCAGGGTTAAACTCCATCTGCCACTTCTCAGCCCAGCTCTGCATCCTATCAATGTCGCTTTGTAACCTAGAACACCCCTCCACACTATCCACAACTCGACCCACCTTCATATCGTCCATGAACTTACTAGTCCACCCTTCTACTCCTACATCCAAATCATTTACAAAAATCACAAACAGAAGAGGACCCAGAATAGATCCTTGTAGTACACCACTCATAACCGAGCACCATGTTGAATATTTTCTGTCCACTACCACCCTTTGTCTTCTAAGGATCAGCCAATCTGCCACATTTCCCCCTATCCCATGCCTCCTTACTTTCTGCATGAGCCTACCATGGGGAACCTTATCAAACGCCTTACTTAAATCTATGTATACCACATCCACTGCTCTACCTTCATTCACGTGTTTGGTCACCTCTTCAAAGAATTCAATAAGGTTTGTGAGGCATGATCTACCCCTCACAAATCCATGCTGACTATCATGAATCAACTGTGCCTGTCCAAGTGATCATAAATCCTATCTCTCAGAGCCCTTTCCAATAATTTGCCCACCACTGACTTTAGACTAACTGGCCTGTAATTTCCGTGGTTATCCCTATTCCCTTTTTGAACAAGGGAATGATGTTTGCCTCTCTCCAATCTTCCGGCACTATACCTGTGGACAGTGAGGACGAAAAGATCATCGCTAAAGGCCCTGTGATCTCTTCCCTTGCTTCCCATAGACAAATCCCATCAGGCCCGGGGGACTTATCTATCTACAAGTTCCTCAAAATTCCTAGTACATCTTCCTTACTAACATCGACTTCCTCTAGCCTATCAGCCTGTTTTGCACTGTCCTCCTCTACAACTAGGTCCCTCTCAGTTGTGGTTACCGAAGACAATTATTCATTAAGGACCTCTCCTATCTCTGTAGTCTCCGTGCACAAATTCCCTTTACAATCCTTGATCAGCCCTACCCTTTCTCTGATTGAATACATGGAGAACTAGCCATTTGGATACAAAATTGGCTCGAAGGTAGGAGACAAAGGGAGGCGGTGGAGGGTTGCTTTTTGAACTAGAGGCCTGTGACCAGCGATGTGACTCAAAGATCAGTGCTAGGTCCCACTGCTTTTTGTCATTTATATAAATGATTTGGATGCGAATACAGGAGGTATGCTTTGTAAGTTTGGTAGTGTAGTGGACAGCGAAGAAGGTTACCTTAGAATACAATGGGACCTTCAGCAGATGGGTCGATGACTTAATGGTAAGGTCCTAGGAAGTGTTGACGAACAAAGAGACCTTGAAGTGCAGGTTCATAGTTCATTGAAAGTGGAGTCGCAGGTAGCTAGGATAGTGAAGAAAGCATTTGATATGCTTGCCTTTATTGGTCAGTGCATTGAATATAGGAGTTGGGAGGTCATGTTGTGGCGCTACAGGACATTGATTAGGCCACTTTTGGAATACTGTGTTCATTTCTGGTCTCCTTACTATAGGAAAGATGTTGTTAAACGTGAAAGAGCTCACAAAAGATTTACAAGGATGTTGCCAGGATTGGAGAGCTTGAGTTTTAGGCAAAGGCTGAATAGGCTGGGGTTATTGCCCCTGGAGCATTTGGGAGGTGAGGAGTGACCTTATAGAATTTTATAAAATTATGAGGAGCATGGATAGAGTGAACAGTCAAGGTATTTTCCCCAGGGTAGGGGAGTCCAAAACTAGTCGGCATAGGTTTAAGGTGAGAGGGGAAAGATTTAAAAGGAATCTAAGGAGCAACTTTATCATGCAGAAGGCAGTGCATGTATGGAATGAACTGCCAGACGAAGTGGTGGGGTTAGATACAATTACAACATTTAAGAGGCATCTGGATGGGTATATGAATAAGAAGGATTGAGAAGGATATAGGCCAAATGGTGGCAAATGGGACTAGATTAATTTAGGATATCCAGTCGGCACGGACGATTGGACCAAAGGGTCTGTTTTGTGCTGTACATGCTGTGACTCTATAACTAGCAATAAAGTCATAATGCTCAGTCAGACAGAGGATGCAGATAGTATGGGCTAAATGGCCTCTTTCTATGCTGCAACAATTCTGTTATTCTGTAAGTTGATACAGATCTGGGAATCATATAATTTTACAGGTCGGTGCGTCTGACTGCAGTACAGCCATTATTAACAATTCCACCATTGGGCGACTGTGTGGAGTTTGCACATTCTCCCTGTGTCTGCGTGGGTTTCGTCCGGGTGATCCGGTTTCCCCCCACAGTCCAAAGATGTGCTGGTTAGGTGGATTGGCCGTACTAAATTGCCCGTAGTGTTCAGGGATGTGTAGATTAGGTGTGTTATAGGGGGATGGGTCTGGGTGGGATGCTTTGAGCGTCGGTGTGGACTTGTTGGGCTGAAGGGCCTGTTTGCACACTGTAGGAATTCTATGATGATGATGAAAATAGTGTTAAACTAGGTAAGTAAAATAGCAAGAACATAGATAATAGACATTCACCGCATAACTTAAATACTGTGCCAATTATTGGTCAATGAGGCACAAACAAAACGTTCATGCTATTGTAGAGAGTGCAAAGGCAGTCCACAAGATAAAGCCACTCACCCTCACAGTTGTATGGATGGGTCACAGTGCCTGGGAAAAACTGGAATTGTAGTGATATTTTCAAATGTAATGGGAGGGATTCATTTGAAACACTTTCTTTTATTACTTAAATCGGCTTACTGTTGGCCAAGAATTTGGCTCGCTACTTCAGGGGTGAGTGCAGGGGCCTGTTGGTGAAAGGAACAATACTGGTCCGTTATATTAAGAAATTGTCAATTACATTGGTCTATATTTTGCATAAGCTATGTGGGAAAAATTGTGGCCCTCAGAGGCACCTGTCCTTCCTGAGACACTGTGTTATTTATCTTCCAACCACTCTGAAAAAACCTCTATCTCTTCAACTTGCAACAAACCATTCAACCTCTCACCACCCTTTGTGTGAAGAAATTTGCCCTCATCTCGGTCTAAATGGTCTGACACTTATTCTGAAATTGTGTCCTCTGGTTTATACCCTCCAATCAACAAAGAACAAAATGAAACAGGAACAGGCCCTTCAGCCCTCCAAGCCTATGGCGACACATTTTGTCCTTCTACACTGAAACTATCTTCACTTACAGGATCCGTATCCCTCTATTCCCTTCCCATTCATGTATTCATCCAGGTACTTCTTGAATGCTGCTTTTGTGTCTGCTTCCACCACTTCCTCTGGCAACGCGTTCCAGGCACTCACCACCCTTTGTGTGAAAAACTTGCCTGAAACATCTCTTTTAAACTTCTCCCCTTGCACCTTGAACCTGTTTCTCCTTGTTGTTGACTCTTCCACCCTTGTAAAAAGCCTCATACTTTCCACTCTATCCATGCCATTCACAATCTTACAAGTGTTGATCAGGTTGCCCCTCAATCTCCTGTGTTCCAGTGAAAACAAACCCAGTCTATCCAAACTTTCTTCATCGCTAAAATCCCCATACCAGGTAACATCCTGGTAAACCTTTACTGTGCTCTCTCCAAAGCATCCACATCCTTCTGGTTCTCTAGTGACCAGAACTGCGCGCAATATTCCAAAGCGTGGCCGAACTGAAGTTGTATAAAGCTGCAGCATAACGTTTCTGTCCTTATACTCAATGCTCCTTCCAATGAAGACAAGCATGCCATTAGCCCTTTTTACGACTTAATCTACATGCACTGCCACCTTCAGTGATCTGTGGACCTGTACACCCGGGTCCTCTGCATATTAATACTCCTGACGGTTCTGCCATTCACTATATAGTTTCCACCTGTACTTGACTTTCCAAAATGCATAACCTCACATTTGTCTGGATTAAACTCCATCTGCCATTTTTCAGCCCATGCCTCCAACTGATCCGCATCCTGCTGTGTCCTCTGATAATTCTCCTCACTATCCGCAATTCCGTCAATCTTTGTATCATCCGCAAATTTACTAATTAGATTAAATTTACTAATTACTAATTAGAAAATTACCTTTTCCTCCAAATCATTTATGCTGATCAAGAACAGCAGAGGTCCAATAGTCACAACCCTCCATTCTGAAAAGCACCCTTCCACTGCTACCCTCTGTCTCCTATGACTAAGCCAGTTCTGTATTCATCTTGCCAGCCCACCCCTGACACCATGTGACTTTACCTTTTGTACCAGTCTGCCATGAAGGACCTTGTCAAAGACTTTACTGAAGTTCATGGAGACAACATCAACCGATTTTCTGTCATCAATCATCTTTGTCGCCTCCTCAAAAAACTCAATCAAGTTAGCGAGGCACGACTTCCCCCACACAAAACCTTGCTGTCTATCACTAACAAGTCCATTTGCTTCCAAATGTGTATAGACCTTGTCCCTGAGAATTTTTCCAATAATTTGCCATCACAAACGAGAGACTCACAGACCTGTAATTTCTAGGATTATTCCTGTTACTCTTCTTAAATAATGGGGCAACATTGGCTATTCTCCAGTCCTCTGGGACCTCACCTGTGGCCAAAGGGAATATACAGATGTCTGTCAATGCTCTAGCAATTTGTTCTCAAGGGAAACATCCTCCCTGCATCTATTCTGTCGATCCCTGGAAGGATTTTGTATGTTTGAATGAGATCATCTCTCATTCTTCTACACTGAATAGAGTATCAGTCCAGCCTATTTAATCTTTCCTCACTGTCCAGTCCAGGAATTTGCTTTACGCACTTTTGTTGAATTCTCGCTGCGGCAAGTATACCTTTCCTTCGATAAGACTGAAGTACCACAGTACTCCAGGTGTAGTATCACCAAGATTTCATATAATTGTACTAAGACATACTTACTTCTATTCTCATATCCACTTGTTTGCCTTCTTAACAGTTTGCTTTACCTGTATGTTAACTTGCAATGACTTATGAACAAGAGCATCCAAGTCCCTTTGACATTCAACACTTCCTAGCCTCAAAGCATTTAAGAAATGCTTTACATTTTTTATCTGACCAAAGTGGGTAACCTCACTTTTCTCCATATTGTATTCCATCTGCCAAATTGTTGCCCACTCACTTAACACCTCACACCCCAAATCCCCTTGAAACATCTTTGATTTGCCTTGCAATTTACATTCCTTCTTATTTTTCTGTCCTCTACAAGCTTGAATATATTACATTTAAACTGTTGATATAGATAATGTATAGCTGGGGCCCAAACCACTGATGATCACCGTACCTCATTAATCATAGCCTGCCAATCTGAAAGGTAACCATTTACTCTCTGTTATCCATCCATTAACCAGGCTTAGTCCATGCCAGTATCCTAACCTCAATCTCATATGCTCTATTTTTCTTTGCCTAACTTTGTGTGCAAATTTATCCGAAAATCTAAATAGACCACATCTGCCAGTTCCCTCACACCTACACTGCTACTTACAGCCTTAAAAAAACTCCAACAGATCTGTTAAATATGATTTCCTTTTGCAAATTCACGCTGACTCTGTCCATCTCTACTATTCTTTTTAAGTGTTCTGTTATCATTTCTTTTATTTTGGATTCCAGTATTTTCTACTCAACTGATATCAGACTAACAGGACTATAGGACCCTCTTTTCCTTCTTTTAAATAATGGGATTATATTTACAACCTTCTAATCTGCAGAGAACATTTTATCTAGTATCTCTAAAAACACCTCTTTTGACACTGTGGGATATAGATTATCATGCTAAGGGGATTTATCTACTTTAATTCCACTAATTTGTCTCTTTTTTTAAGGAATAATGACAGTAATATCTTGCTTTAACGTTTGGGTGGCAAAGTAGGCTATGGTTTCTTTCACCTTCTCTTTTGCAGCTATCATCAGAGAAGGAAACAGAACCGGGTGAGATGATACAAATGGTGGACTGTTTCCAGTATGGTATCCTCAGTATATCTCATATCTTCATCTTTCATAAATTGGATATGCAGAATATCAAGTGGTGGAAGTAGGGTCCCGATTTGACACGGCCAATTTTCTTATAGCAGACAATCATCAACAATTTTACCACCCTGAAACCTATCCATTAAAGGCACATTTGTTTTTTATAACACAGTGTGGAGCTGGAGGAACACAGCAAGCCAGGCAGCATCAGAGGAGCAGGAAAGTTGACGTTTTGGGTCGGGACACTTCTTCGCACAAATTGCTTCAGAAGAAGGGTCCTGACCCAAAACGTCAACTTTCCTGCTCCTCTGATGCTGCCTGGCCTGCTGTGTTCATCCAGCTCCACACTGTGTCATCTCTGACTCCAGCATCTGCAGTTCTTACTAATGCTGTTTTTTATAAACCTTTTTTCACTTCTTGACCCATCAGCACTTCTCATTAGTGAGTTACTTCTTCCACCAATTTCCTATCTCTGTCACCCAATTTAAAGTGCCTGAGTTGTACTGAACTTTCTGCAGTTACCCACCAATTATTTGAAATAGCCCAGACTCTGGTAATATGCAGTCATAGGAATTCCTGGGGTTAAAGCATATGTGCAATGGCATGGTGACAGAGCAGCATTGCAGATTCAGTGTCAGAAATTTAACAGCTGAGAAGGATGCATGTTTTGGTGCCAGCAATAAATGGAGAGGATTAAATTCCTCAAAAATGTTAGCATGTCAGATACACATTACCCAGGTCACGTTTGTCCTTGATTAGGTCATGCTTGTAGCTGTGCAGGTAGCCCTTGTGGAGATATCTGTAACTTCAGTTTGTAAATACGCAATTAATTGTGTCTTTAAGCCTGCATTCTGATACGTAAAACATGACAGGATTGACAAGGCAAAAGTGTGGGAAGTGGTTGCTCATAATTGACAGACAGGAAAATCTTTAAAGAGTGAAAGTTCATAGCTACCTTTGTGAAATGTTTGTTCTCAGAGTGCTTCTCAAAGCATGCTTTGAATGTTTTAAAATAATTTCTAACTTTCTTGCAGTCATTTAAATCCTTCTTTTGCTCTGTTCATATTGATCTGTTATTCTTTAAGTTTTACTGCAGCATGAAAGTAGCCAATGCAGCTCTCTCTTGGACCACTGAAGAAGAATGAGAAATACAGTAACACCAAGATGAGCAGCAGGAGGAACACCAACAGCAAGCAGCAGCTGAATTCTCCTCAGCCATATGTTGATACACAGGACACCGGAAGATGAGCACAGAGCTCCAGCCCAAAACAAGTCATTAAATCTTTGTTACTAATTCCGACATTAAATGTACAGGCAAAGAATTAGCTTAACCAATATAAAAACCAGTGCTTCAGGAGGCATAGGCTTTTACAAAATCTGTTTCCCTACATTCAGCTGATACATAACCACCAGAGGTTTTTCATGCACACTCATGTAAGGTATCTAGAATCTCCCACAATCTTTTCACAATGTGCCAGTCACATTTCCCACAGACCTTTATATCTCCAAACGGAGTGAGTGGATAGCTTTCTAAGGATATGATTAAAAACACCTGTGTGGTGACATACCTCAAATGCACAGGGATTGCACATAAGTACAAGAGCAACCCTAAAGTAAAGTGTTGTTGAAGACACAATTCAGGTGCCTGAACAGATATGGGAGCACACTTCAAGGGCCTCCAGGGTGGTAGTGGTCTGTTGTACCTTTTGTAACATTTCAATGCAGAGCAGACTAGAACTGCTGGAGGAGGAGGAGGAGGAGGACTGCCCTAGGGGAGAAGGAACAGTTAGAGTCACAGAAGAGGAGATGTAGGATGACGAAGAGCCTGATGTGGCCAATATGTCTGAAGCTGTTACTGAACTCCAGAGAAATCCACAAAGGATTCATCTAGACATGTCTCAGATAATGTGAGTTTGTGAAGTCATTTGGCACAACCCATGTTCAAAATACATGCGGACAGGGCCAAATGAACCGCTGAAGGTCCTTAAATAGCCTGGAAAATTCCACACCTAGCAGTAAACAAACAGAAAAGTCTCTACCCTAAGTGTAATGGGAAAAAAATTGTGAGGTGCTGCTCTTGTAATCACAGAACAATTATAGTATCTAGGAAATTAACGTTTTGTGAGTGTGTTGAGGCTTTAATTTTAATGAAGAGTTGATTATTATTGAAGGTATTGATGAATTAATTTAATTCTGTTTCTAATGTCAAAAATCCGATTTGCCAAACAAATGCATAAGGCATTGTTACTAAAGACTGCATCACTGAATAAACAATAAAGAATGATATAATATGAAAAAGATAAAGTAGCCCCAAATACCAAATAGCCAACTTCAAGAAAAGGAGTCCTCAAAAAGCAATATTTTAAACTGCTGGCACAAGGATGCTGGGCATTCCACTCTTCCAATTCCTATACACTAGTCATTCCCTCAGTCAGAAAACTCCATCTTATGCAGACCGTTATGCTCCTTTTCAACTTCATCTCATATACTCTTAAAACTATTGTACATTTGAACAATAGAAGGCAGCGGTAGAGATAAATGAACAAAAGAAACCTGAAATAAAGTGTACAGTTCATTTACATTTTCCAATAAATTAGAACAATTTTCACCATTACCCAAATCAATCTTTATACACAATGAAGAACTATTTCCTTTCATTTTCCGATTATGTTTACGTCCTGATAGCTACATGGCTTCAGCAAACCTAAAGATAAGGCTGATTGTTCTTCTGAATTGTCAATTGATTTGCCCTCTCTAGGGGTTGTGGGTCCTCTCAGGACCCCAGAAAGGAATGCTGTAGGAAATTCCTGTGCAATGCAGCTTTGTTTATTGGGGTAGGAGCCATCATCTGGGACTCCGAGTGAGATGGAGGGGACAGGGATATGAAGTAGGTGTGTCTTACGAAATGCCCACAGTTCCATGTGCCTTTCCTTTCACTTTTCACTCTCACGTCCCACCAGTGAATCACTGATAGCTATGAGTTAGGCAGCATTTTACTACACACACATTTCTTCTTTAATTTCTCTCTAATAGCACACAGTGCTTTTGCTGCTGCTCCAGGAAAGCCCTCTCAGTGAGCGAAGCCCTGAGTTACAACATCTGTCTGGCTCAGCATAGCATTGAGGGTTCTACCTCCTTTCCACTATTGTCACAGTCTCCAACAAATGTTCCTATTCAGTCTCATTTGTCATTCGCACCTTAACAGGTAGCAACTAGGCTATCTTCCTTGGAGCCTATAGCAAGGTGTGTACACCTGAGATGGTGAAGGGTACAAATGAGTTATGAGAATATAGTTCCCCAGAGATCAAATTTCTCTAAGGATTCCCGGCCTCCCCCTGTTCCAGTTCCTGTGTCCTGCTCAAGTGAAAGATTGAATTGGCAGGGGATGATATAAAACATCATCGTTGTGTAGGCGTTGATATATCAATTAGTGGTAACAATACGCCAACAATTACGAAAAACTGCAGTGGGATTTCTAATTTTATCAACAGACATCTGGGAGAAAGGAAAGTGAAATCAGGCCAAAATCAGATCAGCCATGTCCTTACCAAATGGTAGAGCAGGCTTCTCACTTGTGTTCTTGTGTTAAGGTTAAGGGGTGATCTGATTGAAGTTTTCAAGCTATTACCAGAAAAAAAGACAGGGTAGATAAAGATAAACTGTTTCCACTGGTTGCAGATTCTAGAACTAGGGGTATAGTCTGAGAATTAGGGCCAGATCATTCAGGAGAGATGTTAGGAAGCACTTATACAGACAAAGGGAGGTACAGGTTTGGAACTCTCTTCCACAAATGGCAACGAATGCTGGATCAGTTGTTTATTTTAAATCTGATACATAATTTTTTGTTAAGCAAGAGTATTAAGGGCTATGGTCCAAAGGCAGATATATGGGATTAGGCCCCTGATCAGCCATGGTCTCATTGAATGGTGGAACAGGCTCAAGAGACTGAATGGCCTCCTCCTGTTCTTAATTCCTGGGAAGTCAGTAGGGGGTTAGGCACCTCAAGTTAGGCATCTGTGTATTCTCATGAGTTTATTGAACTTCCTCGGGTCCTGTATTCAGGATCAAGGAACCACACTCCTGCTCATTTCCTCAACCATTCATATCCACGCCATCTTGGTTTGACAGCTTGGCCTCTTATTCCAATCAATAGGCAACAGCACTTCAGTAGATTCCCTCACAGCCCACAACCAAAGGGTATCAGGGTACAGCTTTCCCACATCTCACTGTCATTTTGTGGACACTGAGGCTCTGGAGTTAATGTAGAATTCAACCATTCTAATCCCTGCCAGAGCCCTTTAAATAGAAATCTTTCAATTGACAGGGAAGTATGAGTTATTATGAAATCTCCATTTTGATTGAGAGGGAAGTTCAGAACCAGGATATTAATGTGGTGGCTGAGTTAGTGCCAAAGCCCACTGTTGCAAAAACCAGATTCATGCCCAACTGGTGGAAGTTCACCACATTAAAGTTCTGCCCATGGTATCTCTATATTCATAGTCACCTGCTAACTACCTTGTACCATTTAATAGTCAGATTTATTGCCTAGTTTTCCTCCTGGCATTAATAGTTACCAGTGTCTGTCTGAATGTTCCTTACATTTTTTTTGTTCTTTCTTAGTTTAGGTGCAGTCTGCCTGTCCTTTCACAAGCTTTTTAATCCTGACAGTGTTCCCACTATTTATGAAAGTGGAATTGTTCATCAGATTGTCAAATGCTCATTCTCATCCTGGTAAATTTTCCTGGTAAAAATTCCTCCTTTCCTTTAACTATATGCTATTTGCATGACTATTATCCACTTCCCAAATACTTCAAACCTTCAAATTTATATACAATATAATAAGCTTTTTGAAATATATTTTAAATCTTTGCATATCATGTTTTAAAGTAGTTCTTAGCATAATGCTGAAGATTATATGTCATTTTTAGAAAAAATGATGACAATTTCTGAAGGCGAAGCACAAAATGGATTATGTACTATAACATAGACTTTCCATAGTATTTCATTGGGAAACATTTTCCTTTTTCTAGTGACTATGCAGTGATACCCAACCACATCAACTGCAAAGCACTGGCTTATTTGATAAAATTCATTTGGAAAACTCCCAGGGGAAGATCAGGTTGAGGAGGGGGTGGTGGTGTGTATGTGAGATATATACATGTATGTTATATATAAAGAAGAGTGTTTTTGCCAGTGGTTATTCTTGAAGGAAAAATGATAAAATGTAGAATGTTGCTGAGTCCGTTGCTTTGGTTTCTTGGCTGACGTGGTCAAGGCACCAATCCCTCACCATTACCTCTGAAGTCTTTAAGATAAAGCTTGCACAAGAAACAGTTGTTTACTTGAGTTGTTTATTTCATCACTCTTTCAAAAGATTAAATCAATTTCACCCTGAACTCAAAAGAAGGATTCTTTTCAAACATGATACAGATCAGCTGGGTACTTTGTTCTTAGAAAGCTTTCCTTCAACTCAGCTCATTTTTGCCAGGCTTTCTTCCTACTCAGCTGGTTCATGCAAGATTTTCCTCCAGCTGAACCAGATAAAACAAGAAACTCTCCAGTCCCATCAACATCCAAAAACAGCCCCAGCAGGGGTCTACACAAGAGCTCGCTGTTATCACCAGTCACGTGACTTACATGAAACCCTGTTAAAAAAATTCCCCAATGACCACAGTGAACTTTAAAGAGATTGCTCCAGGCATTTCCACAAAACTTGCAATAAATCTGTTTTCACTATTATTCAAAACTGAAATTCCAAACACTTCAATATAAAGTGCCTTTCTAACACTAACGATTCAAAATGAACTGACATATAACCTTTGTAGAATCTGATAGGCCCTGGAATACTAATAACTGAGCTCAGTATAAAAAAAACTCAGAACATGATTAGAAACGTAATTAGAGATAATGTCACAGATATTTCAATGGCCAGATAGTCCTCGGAGTAATACAAACTGAAGTTGCATATTAGAACCATGCAGAATCCCCGAGTGACAGATTCCATGGTAACTGCCCAGGAAATTGAAGACTCCAATAGGCAGTTCTGCTGGTCTGGCATACTCCTAAAGAATACATGAAAGTTACAGAATTCAAGGGTACTGCTTCAGTTAATAGTTACCCAGGTGAGTCAATGGATTGAGAAACCTGGTCTAATTCTTAGATAACAATTACATTGACCCTCTCCCAACATACCACGCCCTCCCCTACCACCAGCAGCAACTATACCTCTCTTGAAACCTTATATCCCTGGACTTCCAATAACCAACACCCCCAGAAAACACCACTCAACTCAACACAATACTAACTCACCACAGGACAAGACTACCCCACTGCCAGGACTGGAACCCTATTACCCCATCATGAATGAAACCCCCCAACCTAACACAACACACTATTCTCTGCACCAGAACCCAACAACCCTCTCACTTGTCACTTTCCAGGCACATCCATCACCCTACCTGACTCAACACAACTCTACACTCTTCCTCGACACAACTGACAACTCCCTCTCCCCACTGAAAATGACATCTCCTTCCTCCACCTCCAGATATAGCAACACCTCTCCCCACCAGTCCCTAAAACACCACACTGAAACCCAACTTACCCTCTGCACTCCATCACTTTCCTAGCACCATGTCCACTTCACATTGTGTTCACCTGGCACCCTAAACCCTTAACCACCCATCACCCTAAAGCTACAATTACATGCATCGAAGCTGTCAAACTGGCTGGTTGTGCTGAAGTTTTATATCATAAAACACAACATCTAATGCATGAAAGAAGTATGTGATTTGGCTTCCCTTGACAATACTGCCCTGCATAGAAACTGCTGGAGCTCAAGTATGCAAAACATTTCTGAAGAAGCTAGAATTGTTGGCCTGAAATATGTAACTTCATAACATAAAAAATAGCAGAGGAGTGGCAATCTGGCTATAACTGTCACCTTTTGGGATATCCAAGTTAATATTTTGCTCTTGAAGCTGCATTTATGATCATTAATGTAAATGCGTGTGTTAACTGCTACTCAGATTCAAACTTTGCTGGAAATAGAAATTTCCGAACCTAAACATTTGTGAATTAATGTTTTGAGTGATGAGTATATGTCTTTTTTTAAAAAAATAAATGAGAGTAATCTTGGGGTTATTAAATTCTCCAATTTGGCAATTTCCCTGAAGAAACAGGAGCAAGTTTGCCCATCTCCCCTGCTTATATCAGAGGAAATGGAATTTCCAATTGCTTTCTCGTTATTACTTGTGACAAGGATAACATTTCCATGATAGCTCTTATTCTATTTCTGCTTCAAGCTCATCCCTAGAATTTAGTATCAGTATGGTGCTAAGATAGTCCTGGGGAGATGCAGGAGCAGAAATAGGCCATTTAGTCTACTGAACCTGCACCGTCACTCAATGAGATCATGGCTGATTTGATAATCCTCAACTCCACTTTCCTGCCTTTTCCACATAACTCATGATTCCCTTACTGGTTTAAGATCCGTCAATCTGAACCTTGAAGATACTAAATGGCCTAGCCTCGACAGCCTTCTGTGGGAAAGAATTCCATAAATTCACACCTCTGAGAAGAGAAATCCCCACTTATCTCTGCGCTGAATGGGTGGCTTTTATTCTGAGATTATGCCCTCTGGTCCTACACTCTCCCACAAAGGGAAACAACATTTCTGCACCTAGCTTGTCAAGTCCCCTAAGAACCTTGTATGTTTCAATTAGGTTGCCCCTCATTCTTCTACACTCCAATGAGTACATCGCAACCAGACCTAGATCACAGAATCTTTACAGTGTGGAAGCAGGTCATTCGGCCCATCGAGTCCACACTAACCCTCTGAAGAGCAATGCACCCAGACCCACACCCCATACCCTAGCCCTGTAATCCTACAATTTCCATGGCTAATTCACTTAGCCTGCACATCCCGGACCCAATGGGCAATTTAGCATGGCCAATCCGCCTAACCTGCACATCTTTGGAATCTGCTCAATCTCTCCTCAGAAGAAAGTCCCTCCATACCCTGAATCAGCCTAACGGATTTTCTCTAGATTGCTTCCAATGCCAGTATATCTTTCCTTAGATAAAGGGCCCAAAATAGTTCACAGTATTCTAGCTGTGGTCTGTCTAGTGCCTTACACAGTTTTAGCAAGACCTCTCTATTTTTATATACCATTCCCTTTGAAATGAAGGCCAACATTCCATTTCCATTCCTATTATCTGCTGAATGTATATGCTAGCTTTTTATGATTTCTGCATGAGAACTGCCAGATCATCTCTGCTACAGCTGTTTGTAATCTTTTTCCATTTAAGTAATATTCGTCTCCTCTATTCTTCCTGACAAAGTGCATAACTTCACATTTTCTTACATTATGTTCCATCTATCAAGTTTTTTGCCCACTCATTTAACCAGTCAGTATCCCTCTGCAGACTCATTGAGCTATCTTCACTACTTGATTTCTCACCTATTTTTGTGTCATCTGCAAACTTGGCAAGAGTACATTCACTTTCCTGATTCAAGTCAATAATGTATATTGTAAATAATTGTGGCATCAGCATTGATCTCTATGGTACATCACCAGTTACAGGTTGCCATCCTAAAAATGACACCCTTATCTCAGTTCTCTGTTTTGTATTCATTAGCCAATTCTATATCCATTCTAATACACTTACTCCAATTCCAGTGGTTCCTATTTTATGAAGTAGCCTAAGTTTTGGTACCTTATCAAGTGCCTTCTAAAAATTTAGACTTATTATTTCCACTGCTTCTACTATCTATATTGTTGGTTACCTCCTCAAAGAATTCTAATAAATTTGTCACGCACGATTTCTGCTTTGGTAGGGAAAACCTGTCCATATAGTACATGCTGTCTAGGAATTCATAAGTTTTCCAAGAATCCACCAAGTACTTTGAGGGATATCTTTAATTTCACTTCTGTAAAACCAGTCCAAGCTCAATGTTAAAAGTGAAACATGAGGAGGAGAACACACAAGCAAAAATTCACTGAATTCCAATCACCGTTCTGTCATCTCAATTGCCTTTTGCTCTGAAGTCCTGACTGACCTTGTCCCAGCTGGCTCCCATTCCAACCTTTTCCCAGTCCTCATACCCTTTGTTCTGAAATCCTGATTACCCTCTCCTGATTCTGATTTTCAGCTGGGAATACTTTTCCTTTGATGACCTACCCAAGAGTCATTGCACTTAAAAAGATTCTTCACCAGTGAGACAATTGGGGTTTCCAAGCCTGTGTTTTAGTCACAACAACAAAAACAGAAGTTGATGGAAAAGCTTAGCAGGTGTTGCAGCATCTGTGAAGAAAAATCAGAGTTAATGTTTCAGGTCCAGTGACGTTCCGCAGAACAGTGTTGTCCACTAGAATGATGAATATGAGGCCCAAGACTCAATATCAATATCAGATGTTCCTCCCCAGAGGGAAAATTTATTGAACAATCAGTAATACTGGGAAACGAACCTACTAGTTAGATTGGTCCTCCATTTTTAACACAACACAAGTTGAACCAAAATGTCTCATTCATTAGTTTTCCTAGTTTTTCTTTCTGTTTCAGAACTAACTGTTCAGCACTGGCCTGAGAGCAATAACCAATTTGTAAACTAGTGACACTTCTTTATCATGGTCTTGCTATTGTCTCATGCTCACGCTTTTCACTGTGTATTGGTGCGTACGACAATAATCAGTCAATCAATCAGTAGTGTTACTTCAACATTATACCCTTTCCAGTGGACCATGTAAGCACTGTATAGGGTATTCTTTCTCTTCCTTCTGTGAATTTCTGTCATCTTCGCTTTGTGTTCTTTTCCATTTTTAATTTTCTTTTGCAGATCTGATGAGTGTTCTTTCATTGGAAACTTTCAGTTTATCTCACTGTATATGCATCATTCAATCTTAAAGTGAGCTTCAAGTAAACTAGTAAACATTGGGAAGATCAAAGCCATCATCGACCATTTAAGAGCCCTAGTTTGACATTCCTACCCAGAATTTAATTGCTGAAGTAATGATTAAGGGTCAGATATCTCTTTGATGCGAACTAGCTCAATTATTTGCCTGTTGCCTTTCTCACCACTTCTAGAGTGGGGAAAGTCCTCCCCATATCTCCAGAAATAAACCCAGAGCTTTGTTTGATTTTTAATGGTCTTAACTTTTTTTTGTCTTTCCTGGGCTACGGGCATCGTTGACAAAGTCAGCATTTGATGCGTAACCAGTTGCCCTTGAATCAAGCTACTTCAAAGGACAGTTAAGAGATAAATAGGGCAGACCAGGGTAGGAAGGCATATATCTTTCCCTACTGAAGCACATGAATTTTTACAACAATCATTGATGGTTGCCATTATTATCATTGCTAAATCTATCTTTATAATCCAGATTTATTAATTGAATTCAAATCCCGTGAGTTGCCACAATAGGATTCGAACCAATGCCTCAAGTGCATTAATAAAAACTGAAAGAACTGCGGATGCTGTAAATCAGAAACAAAAACAAAATTGCTGGAAAAGCCCAGCAGGTCTGGCAGCATCTGTGAAGGAAAAAACAGAGTTAACGTTTCGGGTCGGGTGATCCTTCCTCAGAACTGTTCTGAAGAAGGGTCACTGGACCCAAAATGTTAACTCTGTTTTTCCCTTCACAGATGCCGCCAGACCTGCTGGGCTTTTCCAGCAACTTTGTTTTTGCCCCCAAGTGCATTAGTCTGGATTCTGGATCACTAATCCACTGACGGTACCACGCTGCCACAGTCTCCCCATTGTGCGGTTATTTTTAGTGATTTTGTTTCTGAACATTCAAATTCTTTTGGTCCTTTACTACATTTAGATGTTCGTACTTTTCCAAGACACATCCCTACTTTTCCAAACAAAATGCAACACGTCACACTTGTCTGTATTGAATACAAGTCATCATTTACACAACCATGCTGTTTATTAACATTTTCCCATATTGGGACACAGCCTACTCACAACACACCCACCTCTCCAATTTGGTGTCATAAGCAAATTTTCAGATTGTACTTTCTGCGTATCACTCACTTTCTCCAGTACTGACAGACAGTGGCTGCAGAATATGTGAACTGCAAGATGCACTGCAGCAATTTGTTAAGGCTTCTTCAACAGCATGTTCAAAATCCCAGACCACTGACATTTGACAGAGATGGGAAAAAGGTACATGGGAATATCAGCAACTACGACTTCTGCTCCAAGTCACACAGCATTCTGGCTTAGAAATATTTTCCAATTCTTTCATCATTGCTGAGTCAAAATCCTGGAACTTCCTACATCACACCACTTTGACATTATAATGGACTACAGTGATTCAAGTAAGCAGAACACCATCATCTATCCAAAGGAAATTAGGAAAATGTAATAAACGTTGGTTGCCAGAGAAGCTCATATCTTATGAGAAAACATTTGTTTAAAAAACTCTACATCAAAGAGTTTATAGAAATTGTGAATCACCGGTGGCTCAGCACCGGGTCTTGTAGAACATCACTTCCTACTTCTTGCTAATATACTTTAACCTCATTCTTCTGTTCTGTAGCCAGTTTGTACTCTGAATTATTATCCAATTGGAGCAAGAATTGAAGCAGAAAGAAACATAATCATCCTATCCAATAACTTGAATAAAGGCAAAAGACTGTGGATCCAGGAAATCTGAAACAAACACAGAAAATGCTGGAGAAATTCAGGCGGTCTGGCAGCATCTGTGGAAAGAGAAACAGAGTTCTTCAATTCTGAAGAAGTCATATTGGACTCAAAATGTTTCTCCCTCCACAGATGCTGTTAGATCTGCTGAGTTTCTCCAACATTTTCTGTGTTTGTATCCAATAACTCGTTGGCTAATCTTAAGAAAACTAGCAGCAATTCTCTGGGGCACTATACATCATCAATTAAAAGAGAAAACAAACAGAGAAGAAGTTAAATGATATGCAACAATTAAATTGGACTCATGCCCTCAGCAAGAAAACACTCCAGATAAAGCTGATTATAAAGTAATGCAAGCAGCCGGTATTGGGAGATGTAAATGATCTTGTCTCATTATAGTTTGCAAGTCTTCTACCTAATGAAGTGAAATGAGCTGTAGCTTTCCATCATGACAAGGATAGAGGCTTTCATGTCATAAGATGTAATAAGTGAAAACCTAAACATCTGATGAATTCAAAAACGCTTTTGTTTGATAGGCAGTTCAGATAAAGTTTGCTTAGGGCTCTAAGTGACAATGTAACTCAATGCTTTGTGTTTAAAACATCTGTTCTGGATGCAGTGAACCACATAGGAATGACAGTTTCAGTTCCTATCAAACACTAATTTGCTCAAATTGGGTTACACAATTCTTTTAGGGTTCGGGTATTAATTGACTGTAACTCCTGGGGTTATCATTTACTGACTTTCTATCTGAATAAATCTATATTTTATGGAATGGACCACTGCCTTTTTAGGACGGGTAGCTAAATAAAGTAGTCCAGCCATACCTTGATAAGTTTCTGTCCGTGTGTCATCCAGGTACAAATGGCTCTCAGAAGCTACTTGACTGTTTCTCCGGTATATCTATGTTAATGGTTCTCAATATCATCAGAAAGGGTTGCATTTTTCCATTAATGACCTAATGGGAGAAATACTATGGTCAGTGAGAGTTAATGGGAGGGGAGTAAATCTATTTGCTTTTCTCTGTTGTTTTATTTGGTCCAAATAAAATATTAACAACTTCAGTAAAGCCAGTCCTTCAGCTTCATGCTTCGAGACAAGGATGTGTCACTATGTTCAAGCACATGTTGCCATATGAAGTGATTCATTTCTTGAAAAATAAGAAAAATATTTGTTATGTATTGTTATGAATAAACTGTAGTTGGCTCCTGATGCAAATTGTTCTAATCAAAGTGTGAGAAATGGTTAATCAACATAAAGACCATAAGACATAGTAGCAGAAATCAGGCCATTCAGCCCATCGAGTCCACACTGCCATTCAATCATGGCTGATAAGCTCCTCAACCCCATTCTCCCGCTTTCTCCCCATAACCCTTGATCCCCTTGATAATCAAGAACCTGTCTATCTCAGTCTTAAATGTACTCACAGACCTGGCCTCCACAGCCTTCTGTGGCAGTGAATTCCACAGATCCACCACTCTGTGGCTGAAGAAGTTTCTCCTTATCTCCATTCTAAAAGGTCTTCCCTTTACTCTAAGGCTGTGCGCTCGGGTCCTAGTCTCTCCTACCAATGGAAGCATCTTCCCAACATCCACTGTGCCCAGGCCATTCAATATTCTGCAAGTTTCAATTAGATCCCCCCTCATCCTTCTAAACTCCAATCAGTATAGTCCCAGAGTCCTCAAACGTTCCTCATATGTTAAGCTTCTCATTCCTGGGACCATTCTCGTGAACCTCCTCTGAACCCACTCCACAGCCAGTACATCCTTCCTGAGATATGGGGCCCAAAACTGCATACAATACTCCAAATATGGCCTAACTAGGGCCTTACAAAGCCTCAGCAGTACATCCCTGCTTTTATATTCAAGTTCTCTCAAAATAAATGCCAACATTGCATTTGCCTTCCTGACTACTGACTCAACCTGCAAGTTTACCTTGAGAGAATCCTGGGCCAGAACTCCCAAGTCCCTTTGCACTTCAGACTTCTGAATTTTCTCCCCATTTAGAAAATAGTCCATGGCTTTTATTCTTCTTATGAAAGTGCATTACCTCACACTTTCCCACGTTGTACTCCATCTGCCACTTCTTTGCCCACTCTCCTAACCTGCCAAATCCTTCTGCAGCCTCCCAGCCTCCTCAATACTACCTTTCTCTCCACCTATCTTTGTATCATCTGCAAAGTTAGCCAGAATGCCCACAGTTCCTTCATCTATATCATTAATGTATAAAGTGAAAAGTTGTAGTCCCAACACTGACCCTTGCAGAACACCACTTTGTCACCAGCTGCCATCCTGAGAAAGACCCTTTTATATCCACTCTCTGCTTTCTGCCAGACAGCCAATCTTCTATCCATGTTAGCACCTTGCCTCTAACACCATGGGCCCTTATCTTACTCAGCAGGCTCCTGTGTGGCATCTTGTCAAAGGCTTTCTTGAAGTCTAGGTAGATAATATCCATTGGCTCTCCTTGGTCTACCCTGCTCATTACTTCCTCAAAGAATTCTAGCAGATTTGTCAGGCATGACCTCCCCTTGATGAAGCCATCCTGACTTTGCTCTATTTTACCATACACTTCCAAATATTCAAGAAATCTCATCCTTCCCAAAGGACTCCAAAATCTTACCCACAACCGAGGTTAGGCTAATCGGCCTGTAATTTTCCATCTTTTGCCTTACTCCCTTTTTAAACAGGGGTGTCATGTTAGCGATTTTCCAGTCCTCTGGGACCCTCCCTGATTCTAGCGATTCCTGAAAGATCACCACTAATGCTTCCACTATCTCTTCAGCTATCTCCTTTAGAACTCTGGGGTGTAGTCCATCTGGTCCAGGTGATTTATCCACCTTCAGACCAATCAGTTTTACCGGCACCTTTTACTTGATAATGGCCACCATACTCAGCTCTGCTCCCGACACTCTCTTGAAATTTTGGGAGATTACTCGTGTCTTCCACCGTGAAGACTGACATGAAGTAATTATTCAGTTCCTCAGCCATTTCCTGGCTACCCACTACTATCTCTCCAGTGTCGTTTTCCAGTGGTCCAATGTCCACTTTTGCCTCTCTTTTGCCCTTTATATATCTAAAGAAACTCATAGTCTTCATTTATATTACTGGCTAGCTTACCCTCATATTTAATCTTCTCTCTCCTTATTTCTTTTTTTGTTGCCCTCTGTCGGTCTTTGTAAGCTTCCCAGGCCTCTGGTTTCCCACTGTGCTTCGCCACATTATATGCTTTCTCTTTTGCTTTTATGCTATCCTTGACTTCCTTAGTCAGCCATGGTTGCCTCAGCCTCCCTGTACCATGCTTATTTTCCCTCGGGATGAATTTTTGCTGTGTCTCCTGAATTACTCCCAGAAACTCCTGCCATTGCTGTTCCACTGTCTTTCCTGCTAGGCTCCTCTTCCAGTCAATGCTGCCCAGTTCCTCCCTCATACCTCTGTAGTCGTCTTTATTCAGTTGTAATACCGTTCCTCTGATTCTATTTTCTCCCTCTCAAATTGCAGAGTAAGTTCTGTCATATTATGATCATTGCCTCCTAAGGGTTCCTTCACCTTAAGTTCCCTTATCAAGTCTGCCTCATTGCACAACACTAAATCCAGTATTGCCTGTTCCCTTGTGGGCTCCACCACGAGCTGCTCCCAAAAGCCATCTCGTAGACATTCCACAAACTCCTTTTCTTGCAATCCACTACCAACGTGATTTTCCCAGTCCGCCTGCATATTGAAATCCCCCATGATCACTGTGACTTTGCTTCTCTTACACACCTTTTCTATCTCCTGGTGTATCTTGCGCCCCAGCTCCTGACTACAGTTTGGAGGCCTTTACACAACTCAAACTATGTTTTCTTTTACCTATGCAGTTCTTCAATTCTACCCACGCAGATTCTACACCATCTGACCCTACTTTGTTTCTTCCTATTGATTTAATTTCATTTCTTACTAATAAGGCAACTCCACCTCCTCGGCCCCCCTGCTTACCTTTTCGATAGGATGTATATCCTTGGATATTTTATCCTTGGATAAAGACATATTATCTATGACTTATTAAGAAACTCAATGTTAAACAGCTAGATAGAATGTAAAAAACAAGAAGCTAGGAACTAAAGTGAAAGAAATAAATACTTTTGCTCATCTTAAAGTTACCAAGAATGGAAAATATTGACAGACTGATCAAAATCAAAGGTAAACAATCAGCCAAGATCTAGAATGCGGAGCAGGCTTCAGGGGCTGATTGGCCTAATCCTTCTTTGCTTCTATGTTTGTGGGGGAGACTAGAACAATCAGACTAAATGTAAAAATAAGTGGCTTCCACTTAAGATGGAAATGAGGAGAAACTGTTTCTCTCTGAGTTGTTAGTATGTGGAATAATTTTCTATCAGAAAGCAGTGGAAGCTGGGTCACTGGATTTATTCAAGGTACAGCTGAATGGATTTTGATGGATAAAGGAGCCAAGGGTACAGACAGGAAGTGGACCTAAGCCTGCAACCAGATCAGTTACTATCTTATTGATTGGGTGTGCAAGCTCAAAGTGCTGCATGACCTACTCATGCTCTTAAGTCCCAAGTTCCACAGGCAAAAAGAACAAGCTCAACTCGGTTCATTTTTTATCATCATGGTAGTCAAATTTTAGGATGATAATAGTGTTATTTTTTAATTAAACAATTACTCTCTTGTGAATTAGTCTACATAAGATGCAGAAATGACATCCGGAAAGTTGTAGAGATGGCAAGTTTTGAGAACAATAAGTCCACAGTTATCTTTACCTCCCAAACACGTTAAACTTCACATCTCATATTCTAAATTATTTTCTAACGTCAACCTGTCTTGTTTTCATTTTGGTGTCAGAACAGCTTTGCATCCTGATAATTATTGCTGTCTTACGTGAACAGAATTATAAGTGACCAGACAGGAACATGAATATTGCAAGGACTTATCATTCGGCAATCCACTCACATCATTTGTATGATCTTTTAATCTCTCTGCCCTTGATCTCTCCTTGCCCATAAATTCTGTGTTCTGTGTGCTTCTCTCTCACTTCACCTGATGAAGAGTCTATGCTTCAAAAACGTTTGATTTCAAATAAACTTGTTGGACTATAACCTGGTGCTGTGTGACTTTTGACTGCCCAACATGGTCACACCATACTTTAAAAATATGAAGAATTCAGCTCATGGTTTTCCCTAAAACAATAGATTTACTTCTGGAGCTCAGGCCAACATTTAGCTCTCAATCAAAACTGCCAATTCAGATTAATTGCTTATTTTTACACATTTTTGTTTATATTTCTATAGATACTTACAATTGAAACATCTACAAAAGTCAGTAATTGGCTGTAAAATGCTGGGGGAATACTGAAATGTAAGATGTGAAAGTGCTACATGAGTGCAAGTTTATTGTTTTTCTTCAACATTTTATCAACACACACAGCTTTATAGGTTACGGCAGTGTGACAAAAATTTTGCACAAATGGTTGTAGGGTGTAAGTATAATTCTGGAATGAGAACTTATGACAAATTGTTGAGGCTCTGGCCCAACAACGACTCTATTCAAAAAAGGTCTCAAAGCACTGTCAAACGAAGTTTTACTACCTCCTGCCAGGCTAATCCTCTAATCTGTATTCAGGTGGAACACCCAATGTGACCAAAACCAAAGCAAGAGTCAGCTACCATTTCTACTGAATAATTAACAAATTGTCCACATTGAGTGTAGACGATCCTTTAGGAAAGCAAAAATGCTTGTCATTAAATATGGTGGTTTCAGCTCATTGATGCCATGAATCTATTATTGCCATCAGTTTATCAATTCATCTGGTATTAACACCTTTCATGCTAATAATAATAAAGAATAGAAGTAAAACATTTGATTAATAAAAACCTTTGCTGCTAACTATTTTAGAAAATGTACCTGGGACAAGTCAAATATGTATGTTCAATTTATAATTTGTTACCAAATTATTTTGAATCTAATTGTAAGGTGAACTTAAATTGAGTTGGGCTTTGCAAACTGCTTTTCGATAAATGCTTTTGACTCTTGTAAATAAATCGATGCTGTATCAACTACAACAAACTCCAAGTGCTGTGAAGGACATTTGTTTTCTGAATAGAATTAACATTGCTCAAGTCGCTCAAACCCATACATCATTCTGGGGAGAAAAAAGAGGCAGAATGTGAAGATTTCAATTTTCCTATTGTATTTCATGGCATTAAAACAGAACAACCAATGAACTTTGGGCTTCTTAGCCAAATTAGTATTTTCTGAGGAAAAATATGGTAGTTTTATGCCCAATTTCAGTCCAGCAGAACAAAGGAGCTTATAATTTTCATGTTGATTGACCTGATTACAGAAAATTATGCCAAAGATCAGCACAAATGGTTTAAAGGAACCTCTTAGGCTGTTTTATCAGGGCTTCCAATAAACTTATAGTAGCAATCAGGAGAATTCCTGCAAAAACTCTACCTCAACCATTTTGCAACCTGAAGGTGAGTTCTTTTTTATTTAACAATCTTGAAACCATTACACATTTTTGAGCTATGACTAAAGTTTTGGAAAAGAAATTCTGGAAAGGCGAGGTGCAAAAAGGAGATCAGCAATGAATAAAGCAAAAAGTGATTGTTTCGCTGAAGGATGGATGTGACAACTAGAGGGAAAATGCCAAGACTGTTCAAGTGAGTTGGAGGAGATGATTATTCATTAATAACTTCTAGTTTTGTTGTTGAGCCGAAGGAGGAGATACTGCATTAGTTAACTAAAAGCTTGGTCAACATGATAGAAGTAACTTGAAGAAGAAGAGAGCTATATAGAGGAACAAAGAACAAAGAACCAAAAAAATTACAGCACAGAAACAGGCCCTTCGGCCATCCAAGCCTGCGTTGATCCAGATCCTCTATCTAAACCTGTCGCCTATTTTCCAAGGATCTGTATCCCTCTGCTCCCTGCCCATTCATGTATCTGTCTAGATACATCTTAAATGAAGCTATCGTGCCCGCCTCTACCACCTCCGCTGGCAACGCGTTCCAGGCACCCACCATCCTCTGCGTAAAGAACCTTCCACGTATATCTCCCTTAAACTTTTCCCCTCTCACCTTGAAATCGTGACCTCTAGTAATTGAGTCCCACACTCTGGGAAAAAAGCTTCTTGCTATCCACCCTGTCTATACCTCTCATGATTCTGTAGACCTCAATCAGGTCCCCCCTCAACCTCCGTCTTTCTAATGTAAATAATCCTAATCTACTCAATCTCTCTTCATAGCTAGCACCCTCCATACCAGGCAACATCCTGGTGAACCTCCTCTGCACCCTCTCCAAAGCATCCACATCCTTTTGGTAATGTGGCGACCAGAACTGTACGCAGTATCCCAAATGTGGTCGAACAAAGTCCTATACAACTGTAACACGACCTGCCAACTCTTGTACTCAATACCCCGTCCGATGAATGAAAGCATGCCGTATGCCTTCATGACCACTCTATCCACATGCGTTGCCACCTTCAGGGTACAATGGACCTGAATACCCAGATCAGGATTAGGAGGGAATTCTAGCTCAATTCTAGCTCAATGATTGGATGGCTGAAGATGTGAAAAAGGCAGCAAGATGACTAAGACACCAGGCTTCAAAGTGTACAGAGAGAGTTAGAGGGTTGGAAAAGGTTACGATAGGGAGTTACAGAAGGAAAAGAATTTAAATGCATGGCTGTGAATTTAAAATTGCAGGCATCTGGAATGACAAGTGAATGGTGGTTCATGTAGATTAGAACGTAGGCAGTAGAATGCTAGAGGAACTCCAATTTTATGGAGACATGAAATGGGAAACTGGCAAGAGGACATTGGAATAACCACAGTTGGGGGTGACCAAAGCATAAATGATGGTTTTAGCAGCAAAAGTAGGCGCGAGATTACAAGTAGCCTCATTTGGTTTGATACATTGACCTGGAAGTTCTGGAAATCAGATAATGGTTTAGACTTCCAAAGCATAACAGCAGAAAATTGTGGCTCATGCAGAACTCAGATGTGAATAAGCTGACTGAAAATGCAGAATATTGCAAGGATTGAGCGATCTCATGGAAAGATAGAGTGGGTTATCTAGATCTGTGTACATCTGCCAAAGCTTCAGATTATGTGGCCAAGAATATAGAAAAGAAATAAGAGGTGGCAAAGAATCAATCCTTGTCTCCAGAGGTATCAGTGCAGGAGCAGGAAGAGAAGCAATTACAGAAGATATTCTGGCAGTTACTGACTATGTAAGAATAAAGTTAAAATAGGGCAGTTCCACTAAACTGGGTAACAGAGAAAAGGAGAATAATATTGCCAACTGTGTAAAAGACAGCAGGATGGTCACAAAAGATGAAGGGAGAGTTCATCATTGTCACAGTTACAGAGGATGTAATTTATGGCTTTGATTTGCAGCATTGTGGAATACTGAAAATTGATTCAGGATTAAACAGGAACATGAAGTTGTGGAAAAGATCACATGGAAATGTGACATGACAGTGCTTTCATAGATTTAGGAGGGGACAGGGTGATTGATGATGGGCTGGTAGTGTACAAGGACAGAGGATTCAAGGTGTTTTTTTGGTGGAAGGAACAACAATGACAATTTAAAAAGCAAACGGCATATTACTTGAAGTGACAGAACAGTTTACAATGAGATGGGGGTTGAAAGGGGAAGTTGTTTAAATTGACAATTTAGTGGTAATAGAGTTGATAATGCTGGAGGCAGGTTTTCTGGAAAAAAGTGGATTCTAAGAAGGCTTGAGGTGAGTTAGCAGAGAAACAAAAAAAATGTGAACCAGATCTGTTGATACCTTTTGGGGAGGTTTGGCTTGTTGGAAAACACGAAGTGAGAAAATGCAGTGGAAGCAGCTGAATGGATGGTCGCAGTCTTTATGACAAAGAATATTAAGGCAGTAGAAGGGAGAAGACAGCAAAAAATATGTGCTCAGATCAGGAATATTCTAAAGGGAATAACAAGGTTGGGGTGGAGGGTGGGCTGTGAAATCAGATGGGTTGGTATGGGAGGTAGCAAGTGACAATAAGATGTGACATTAACAAGAGGCAGCAAAATAAACTAGTAAGGAGAAGGTGTGATATTAAGTGCAAAGTTCTTTGAAAAGCTGCTGAAGTAATCAAAACATTAACTTCACATGCTGCAGGAACAGCAAATCATATTCAGCCTGGGAACCCTGCAGCCCAATCGTATCAATGTGGATTTCACAAGCTTCAAAATCTCCCCACCCCCTACCGCGTCCCAAAACCAGCCCAGCTCATCCCCGCCTCCCCAATGTGTTCTTCCTCTCACCTATCCCCTCCTCCCACCTCAAGCCTCACCCCTATCTCCTATCTACTAACCTCATCCCGCCCCCTTGACCTGTCCGTCCTCCCTGGACTGACCTATCTCTTCCCTACCTCCCCACCTACACTCACCTTTACTGGCTCCATCCCTGCCTCTTTGAGTTGTCTGCCTCCTCTCCACCTATCCTCTCCTCTATCCATCTTCTATCCGCCTCCCCCTCTCTCCCTATTTATTTCAGAACTCTCTTCCCCTCCCCCATTTCTGATGAAGGGTCTAGGCCCGAAACGTCAAGCTTTCCTGCTCCTCTGATGCTGTTTGGCCTGCTGTGTTCATCCAGCTCCACACCTTGTTATCTCTTATCACATGGATGTGTTTTGGAGGCTGAATTTCAGTAGGCAGCAGAAGACAGGTATACGCACATCTTTCGCGAGCACTTTGAAGGAAATATTGAAGGAAATATGGCTAGTTATAACATTATGCCTTGTACGTATCACTGAGATCATACAGGAAGGCAGTATGCTCCTACCTGATGCAGCTTCTTAAATCCCACTTCAACCTCATTCTGCTGATGGTTATATAATACAGGCTGCGGATCATATATGTGATTAACAATATGTTGCTGTCCTGCCAGCCCTACTTCTGACACTTCACTTTTCCCATCTGCATTTCAGCTGTCAGGTATTTGCTAGCCTATGCTGACTGGAGCTGAAGGTAAAAGTAAGACCAGATCTCTGATGAATAAATGTGGTCATTTTGATCCGACATTCAAAATCACCAGCTCTTGTGTTGGGACTTTGCATATCTTAATGGGTACTTTATAGTTGTGAACAGCATGTGGTGGGTCACATGGCACAATGAACTTTAGCCAGACCAGGGGGAGGAAACCTCATGTGCCAGCTCCTTGGAAGGTGAGGTCACTGATCCCCTCTGTTACAGCCAACTCAGATAAGGGCATTGCTTAAGCTGGGTAAATGGGAAAACCACATTGTGCTGCAGTGCCTGCCATAAAGTTTCCTGTCATAGTCTTGGAAAAGTCCAGTTCAAACTTGACACAAGGCTTTTGCAGAGCTCAGAGTCCAGTCTTTTAATGTGGAAGTCATGACCAGTTCTATGACATCTCATGCAGTCCCATTTGTGATGCATTGTTTGGTGCTTGATGTCTCAGCTTCCATCGGACAGCTGAAACTAAAGTTATGAAATGTATTGTTGCTTCCTGTTACCATGGAAGCCCAGCTTGCTGCCATACAAGCTTGCTGCCATTATTGCTGCTGAGACCAGTGCTCAAAGAGCATAAGGACACTCAAAGCATTCCTGTAATCTGTGCTTCAGCAGATTACTAGGATTTCTGAAGTGTCACCCCAGGGGAGTGACAGTTGCTTAGCCCTTAATGAATCTACAATCTTCTGCTAAAATGACAGATTTCTTGCTCTCACATTCCTGTTAACATTAACCAGTCAGACAAACTGCTGCCATCAATACTGAAGTGACACACTTCAAAGACAGGTCCAGAAAACACAGAATGGCTTGAAGACATCGTCCAAGGCTACCTGCGGTTTCTCCTCAGTTATGGTCAGCAGTCTTCAGCCAGCCATGCTGCAGACATTGCAGCAGAACAGCTTAGGAGCACATGGACAGCCAAGAAGCCTATTTAAGGAATGCATTAAGTGAATTGTTCAGTCTTTTATCTGTTATTGGAATTGTTGTTGCATGAGGATTTAATGGAATGACCTATCATCGGTGTACTTTTTTAAGGAATTTGACCAAGTAAATATTGCAATGAGACATCACAGGTAGTTTAAAAGACCAGTACAAACTTAAAGACATTCTCCAGTAAGCATGGTATAGTTTCTCAAAATAGTCGAAACAACAGACTGTTCCTTCTGACCTTCATACTGAAGGCTTGATTCATGATACGATCAATAAGACCCATAGGCACACTCTCCATTTGGTGAGATGAAAAAGTGCAATAATTGTAAGGCAATCATCTTTTGACACCCAGCAGGAAAACTCTGTTTCTTCATTGAGATTCAGGGGTGATAGTTATGCCAGATGGACACATGATACTAGCAGGCACTCACCAATGGTTACACACTAACTGTGTAATCATGGTATGGTAACCTTTGTGGTTGCAGTGTATCTCCTTATTAATATATTGGACTTGCAGAGGCTCCATGTGAAGTCAATTTCACTATGAACTATTGTGAATCCCTTTGGTTGACAAAGTCTCCACTCATTTTTTTTGCTAAATTTCAAGACATTGAAGCCCCCTCGCCTTGTGCACAGTGCTTCTGTTATCTCTACAAGGCAGCTCTGGACAGCAACCTGGGAAACATTACTAATGTCACCTGCTCCTGCTTCAAAAGGTTTCTTGTGTGGTCATTCTTCCATCTATGAGAGATGACGGACTGCAATAATCTAGTTGGGATGACTTCATCTGAAGCATTCTTTTTGATTCCTGTGAAGGTCAGTGCCCATAAGGCAGGTTCTGCTACAAGCACCAAACCTGGAGCAATCTTTGTGCATTGTTGTTTTCAGCGTCAGTGCACGTTGCAAAGCTGCAAGAACCACTAGTTATCATGGTAGTGAATGCCAACAAAAAGGCGAAGTTGCCATTTTCCTCTTTCACCAGCTACCCCGGTGCTTTTGTCAATGTTTAGGGTCTTCACGTTGTACTTGCAGCATTCTGGAAAGCCCACTAGTCATCAACATACAAAAGGTCCTTGTATATGCAACTGTCTTCTGGTTTACAGGTGTGCCCAATTCATCAAAGGCAACCCTTGTCTGATTAGTGCCAGCACATTTGAGAACTCTGCCTGTGAAAGGCCTGCCTCATTTGTGATTTGATCTTGTCAGGATACAGGGAACTGTCTGGAGACACTATAAAAAGCAGCAGCAGCACTAAGAGCTAAATCAAACAGGAGGAATCAAGGGTTGACATCACAATCAATAGGCAGTGTGAGGAAACAGAAAGAAACCAGGATGAGTTAAAAAAGCTCAGATTATTCGGAGAAAGGGGCCTGAAATAAGCAAGGCTTATTTCAGGAATGGAGGTGTGAGCTAAAGGAGGGAAGCTTTGCCAACAGGGACCTAGAGATCCTGCTGGTCAAGGGAAGGGGTAGCATGGAGTGCATCTTGAAATGTTGTTGACAGCTGTACAAGATGAAGGCTTGGAGGAGAAAGCTTGAATTGTTGTTTCCAGTTTCCATCCAGCAGGTGGGAGAATGGAAAATTGAATAACAACAAGGTGAAATTAACTATTAGTGAGATGTTAATACACACTAATACATGCAAATAGGCCTTTTGCTGCTTACTGGTGAGGATGTCAGAAAATGGGACCTTTCACTCTTGAGTCGAGAATCTCCTTACTGCTAATCTGAGGTAACTCTTCATACTTTCATGCCAATATCCATGACATTCAGTGGCTGGGAAAATTCAGCATATTGGCTTTATTTGTTGAAGATAAATGAGAATGTCCAAACCAAACAACAGCTTGAAGCAAAGAGTCTACATTATCAGCATAGAACTCAAGGTAGACCGAGAATAAAAGTCTGCTGATACAGCTTGACAATACGGTGCACACAACTTCACAGAACCGCCATGGAGAAGGGATGACCATTGTTTAATGACAGACGACACCATGAGGAGGAAAGTGCTTTCTCTGGAGATTCAGGATATTGGAGTCATAGTGTCATACAGCATAGAAACAGACCCTTCAGTCCAACCAGTCCATACTGAACGTAATTCCAAACTAAACTAGTCCGACCTGCCTGCTCCTGGCCCTATCCCTTCAAACCTTTCCTATTCGTGTACTTGTCAAAATGTCTTTTAAATGTTGTAATCGAACCCACATCCACCACTTCCTCAGGAAGTTCATTCCACACATGAACCACGCTCTGTAAAATAATTGCTTCATGTCTTTTCTAAATCTCTCTCCTCTCACCTTAAAAAATGCCCCCTTGTCTTGAAATACCCCATCCTAGGGAAAAGACAACTACCATTAACTTTATCTATAGCTCTCACTATTTTATAAACTTCTATCAGGTCGCCTCTCAAACTCCTACACTCCAGTGAAACAAAGTCCCAGCCGATCCAGCCTTTCTTTCTGACTCAAACCTTCCATACCCAGCAACATCCTGATAGATCTCTTCTGAGCCCCCTCCAGCTTGATAATATCCTTCCTATAACTGGGCAGCCTGAATGGGACACAGTATTCCAGAAGAGGCCTCATCAAAAGGAAGAAATTGCCTGTGTGAGGAAGAAAGAAGTCCTTTGTTAAGGAAATACCACAGATTAAAGGTCTCTGAGCCCCTTTATGTTTTAAAGAGGCCTACAGATCTCAGATTCCCAGGAAGAGAATCAAAGACAATGGCCCACCACCCAGCAACTACTTGATCTTCCAAGTTCAAACATAACATGTTTGAAAGAATTGTGAACCTCCAGACTGTCTGAATTTGTATGGCTGGAGGCTTGGGACGAGTTGGAGTAATGGCAAATGTACGCATTTACACAAACATAATAAGAATAATGCACAACCAAACTGTGTATTGGTCTGAAAGGTTCGGACAGGTTAATACGAAAGAGTGCTGTGAGCATCATCCACATTACTGATGTCATATAGACTTGTGGGTAGAATAATTTAGGATCTTGAAGGAATAAAATCTAAAATCCAGATTCTCCCTATAATTGCTAACAATGTCTATCAAACCAAAGTAACCTGTAATTTGTTGCTAACATGTAATAAACTATTTCACGCTGAATATAACAGCCTCTTCTAGTTAGTATAATATGTGATTCCTCTGCACATGAGATCAAACAGGCCCTGTCAATCCCAATATGGAAAGAGGATTGTGATAGCAAGTCTACGACACGGAGAATTGCAGATACAGTTTGGTTATACGTACAACACACAGCTATTTGTCTAAGAGCCAATATAATTGGGTCTGGGTTTTTCAAAACTTCAGGTTTTGTGCCAAATTAGTGTTAGTGCTATTTGAGATCACATTCTACCCATTCTGCAGGTCACACACATACTGACACAACAATACTATCACATCATTGTGGGAGCTTGCTATATGTAAATTGGGCACTATGATCACACGTAAAAATATCTACTGACACTGCTTTAGTTTAACATGAAAGATGCCACAGAAATTCTTTATTGTTCTCTCTTTTCAGTCTTTGGCTCGGTGTTTGGCACTGCAGCTTCACAGCACTGGGGACCTGGGTTTGATTCCAGCCTTGGATGACTGCCTGTGTGGAGTTTGCACATTCTACCTGTGTTTGCGTGGGTTTCCTTCGGGTGCTCCAGTGTCCTCCCACAGTCAAAAAATGTGCAGGTTAGGTGGATTGGCCATGCTAAATTGCCCATAGCATCCGGGGATGTGCAGGCTAGGTGGGTTAGCCGCTGGAAATGCAGGGTTACAGGGATAGGGTAGGGAGCTGAGTCTGGGCGGGATGATCTTCAGACGGTCGGTGTGGACTCAATGGGCTGAATGGTCTGCTTCCACACTGTTGGCTTTCTATGATTCTAAATATCAATAAGAATTGACCTTAGAATGTCTAATATCAATTAGGCTTTGCAAGCTAAATTTGCACACTGTTGCACATTAATTCTAAAATAAGTTCGGAGGAGACAAATTTTATGGAGTCTGCAAGAATAGAAAACCTGGTGGGGCGTGGTGACTGGATTTTACAGGTTGCAAAATTTCCTTTTTTCCAATTTCAGCTCGATTTGCAAAGATAAAAATCAGTGGTGTGTTTGCAGCTTGTCAAGCCTCACCATGGCCTGTGGTGGGTTCACAATAGTAATATACTTTCACAGCCCTGTATAATCATAGAATAAACTGCTTTTTAAATTAAGTATTACCTTCAAGATGAAGACAAACGATTCACATTTGTTGAAGACATCTTGCACAAGTCAACTTTGTGCAGTTACGCCTGAAATTGAGCACTATAGCACACAGGTGTACAGAATAATGGTTCAAGGAGCTCAAGACCAAAAAGAGTGAATTAATGTAGGTGGTGGTGATGGTCAATGTGGAGTAGAGTCAGGAATGCGGAGGAGTAAAGTGTGCATCCTAGAGATGGGCGTGCAGGGATCAATCAGTCCAGGTAAGAAACTGAGTGGCCTAAATGTGTTACTACTGCCCCTCTGTTTGTGCTTCAATTATCCCTGCTAGGTGTCAGCTTGTCAATGTTCTTCTTGATGTAGAGAAGGGAAGGCCAGCTGAATCTGCAAGTTCAGCTTCAGAAACCTACAAGGCTGGCACTTCTAGTTCGCTCCACCATCAATACGATAATGGCTGATCACTCAACCCAGTATCCTGTTACCCTTTGATCCCTTTGGTCCTAGGAACTATATCTACATCTTTCTTAGAAGCCTTCAATGCTTGGGCCTCACCAGTTTCCCATGACAGAGAATTTCACAGACTCGTCACTCTCTGGGTGAAGAAGTTCATTATTCTTAGACTGTGACCCTTGGTTCTCGCTTCCCTGGTCATTGAGAACATCCTTCCTGCATCTGACCTGTCTAGCCTTGCTAGAATTTTCTAGTTTTCTATGAGATTCCCCCTTCATTCTCTGAACTCCAGTGAATATAGTCCTAACCAGTCCAGTCTCTCCCCATATGTCAGTCTTCCCATCCCAGGAATCAGTCTGGTAAACCGTCTTTGCACTTTCTCCATAGCCAGAACATCCTTCCTCAGAAAATGAGATCAAAATTACATGCAGTACTTCAGATGTGGTCCTGCCAATGCCCTGTATAACTGTAGCGAGCCATCTTTGCTACTGTTCTCCAATTCTCTTGCTATGAAGGCCAACATACCATTTGCCTTCTTCACTGCCTGCTGCACCTGCAGGCTTATTTTCAGCAACTGGTGCACAAGGATATATCCAGGTCTCGCTGCATCTCCCCTCTTCCCAAGCAATCGCCATGCAGATAATAATTTGCCTTCCTGTTTTTACTACCATAGGGAATAACCTCACAATTATTCACATTCTACAGTAGAGGCCATGTATTTATCCGCTTAACTTGTCCAAATCACACTGAAGCTTCTCTGTATCTTCCTCACAGCAAACCCTCCTATCCAGCTTTGTGTCATCTGCAAACATGGAGATGACATGTAGCTCCCTCATCTAAACCTTTAATATACGTTGTTAATAGCTGAAGTCCTAGCACTGATCCCTGTGGTAACCACCCGCCACTTAGAAAACAACCTAGTTATTCCCACTCTTTGTTTTATGTCTGCCAACCAGTTTTCAATCCATTTCAGCAGGCAACCTCCAATCCCATGTGTTTTAATTTGATATGTTTATCAAAAGCCTTCTGGAAATCTAAGCAAACCACATCGTCTGATAAGATGATGGTAGAGTGGGGCTTCTGAGCCCAGGGCTTATCCGCCCTGTCTGCTTTTCTTGTCATTTCTTTTCTTTTTGTCCTCCTCTCTTCTCTCATCTTTTTTCTATTCTATTCTATTTTACTTACCTCTCGGTTGTGGTGACAGTATCGGCAGCGGCAAATGGGCCCAGCCAAGCAGACTTGACTGGGGTCAGCAGCATGGACTCACGGCAGCAGCGTCAGAGGTGAGTTTGGGTTCCTGGCAGCTTCTACATCATCGAGGTGGTCCTATGCTGACTCACGGCTGCTGCTGTGGAGGTGAATTTGTGTTCCCAGAGGCCTCTGCTTCTATCACAGATTCATTGAGGTGGCGGCGGAAGGTAGTTTGGGACCAGAACGAGACCCAGTGGCCCATCAGCAGCAGCTGCATTGGTGAGGTTGGGCCAAAGCAGACTCGTGGCAGCAGCAGAGTTAGATTTGGGCCAGTGCAGTACCGGATGGCATTGGCGGTGCCTGCATTGGCGAAGTTCATCAAGGTCTCATAGTGGTGAGGGTGTTGACGGAGGGGAGATGGTGCTTGCAGAGTGGTGACTTTTGTTCCAGCGGTGGCAGTGCGGCGAAGGGAACTTGTGCCTGGCCACCAGGCCCATGGCTGTGATGGAGCACTTAACAAGAAGGACTGTAAAGTTGGACAGTTTCTTTACATTCTATGTTCTGGGTTTATTTTTGTGTTTTAAGATGATGCCAGAAACTGGTGACACTATACAACACTTTTCACTATATTTTGTGATCTCATGTCACAAGAAATAAATAAATAAATCAACTGCACCATCCCTCCTTATTCACTCTCACAGACACATCCTCAAAAAATTCCAACACATTTGCTAAGCACAACTTCGCTTTCGTGAAGCCATGCTGAGGTCTTCTAATCTTGTCAATATCTTCAAAGTACTCTGCTATCATGCCTTTTAGAATGGACTCCAGCATTTTTCCCATGACTAACATCAAGCTAATGGGTCTACAACTTGCTGTTTTCTTTCTGCCTTTCTTCTGAAATAGTGGGGTTAGATTAGCTACCCTCAAATCCGTAGGAACTGTTCCGGAGTCTCCAGAATTTTGGAAGATGATCACTTGAACATGTGCTATTTCTCGGGCCACTTCCTTAAGTACTCTGGGATTAATTTAACAGATCCTAGGGATTAATCTGCCTTTAATTCTGTTAGTTTCCCCAACACCATTTCCCTATTAATATTAATTTATTTCAGTTCCACCTTCCCATTAGAGGAGATAGGGGAGGCAATGGCCTAGTGGCATTATCGCTATATTGTTAATCTAGAGACCCAGGTAATATACTGGGAACCTGGGTTCAAATCCTGCCATTGCAGATGGTGGAATTTGATTTCAATAAATATCTGGAATTAAGAGTCTAACAATGATCATAAATCCATTATCAATTGGCAAGGAAAACCCTCCTGGTTCAATAATGTCCTTTAGGGAAGGAAACTGCCATCCTTAGTTGGTCTGACCTACATGTGACTCCAGACCAACAGCAATGTGGTTGACCCTTAACTTAGGGATGGGTAATAAGTGCTGGCTTAGCCAGCAACATACTTATCCTATGAATGAATAATAAAAAAAATTAGGCCATTGGGATGTCATTTGTCTCTTTATTTATGAACAGAGGACTAAAGTATGCTCTTAATTAATCTGTCATCTCTTTGTTCTGCATGTCTCACAGAGTAACAAATACAACACACAATATTAGTCTGAATATTAAATAAAGAGCGAACAAAAATACACACATCTTTTCCACAGTGAAGGAAATCTCTCCGTATCCATCAGTGTGCTCAACTATGTGATGCAATACCCCATTCGATGTTCTGAATAGGGTAGCCTAAATAAATAATGATGTACAAACAAACAAATACAAAAAAAAAATGTAATCCAAATTATTTATAAATGAAATCTATTTATTTTCTAATCAACCTGTTTAGGGATGTTACTACACATCTCCAGAGCAGGTAAGACTTGAACCTGTCCTCATGGCTCAGAGGTAGGGACACTATCACTCTGCCACACAACACTTATGACACCTGTGCACTCTTAATAAGTTGTTTAATTAATAACAATGCAGTTGAGCAGGACCCTATCAGTCCTCATGTCAAGCCTCCCTGTTTGACCAGGGGGGCTTATTTTTAAGACAAAAACAAAAGTTGCAGCATTGTCATCTGACAGTGGGCTTCACCACTGAAAATCATCCTGTGCCATGGAAATCACATGTATTTCCTGCGCACCATGGCTGCTTTTTAAATTTTCATTGTAATCACACTGAAAAGTATACCTTTCATGGTATATTTAATGTTCAATTTACTTGCAACACAACTGAACATTCACTGGTACAAGTTTAAAACTCTGGGCTGCAATTCACAGTCATTAACCCTCTGAAACTGACCTCAACTTCAGGATGGAAGGCATGCGCAGATTAACATAAAAATCCTGAAACTGCAGTCTATCATTCAGACTACTGCCACTGACTGCGCTGTGGACTCTCCACAGACCCACCAGTCACTGAATTCAGAGAGAAATTCAAACTTCCTGCTCCATGGATCACCATTTAAAACCCTTTCGAAAGTAGTATCTTGTTCAATCAGCTATTACTAAGATTTAAAGATGGTGTGATTAATAAAATTGAATGAACAAACTGACCTTGGTAAGATTAAGTTTATAATTGTGAAATGGTATTAAATAAGCAAATATAAAATTTTAAGCATAGTCTTTAAGATGTTTTTTGATCTTTGTTTTAAGAGTATTTAAATTGATTTTTGCTTTCAACAGAGGCAAAATGCTCACCAGAGAGATTGCTAAATCTCTCCACAAGTATTCTTTTTTGATCAGAGATGAGTGTTCTTGTTTTCCTACTAACTCAAAATCAAGGCCAATATCGTGTCTGAAGTTTTCACATCCTCAAAAAGAATAACACTGAAGAAGAAAAAAAAACTAAAGATGGCTTTAGGCACGATGGTTATTTTAGCTTCCAAACACATTTTATCAATATAAAAAGAGATAAGAGGTATCTGCACCAAGCCAAATTTGGGCATTTGCAGAACTGACCCAGTTCTGTAGTTTCTGATAGTAGCGTCAAATGCATGTTTTCTATTAGACTCCAGCGGTACTATTTCTGTTTACTGCTGTGGAAAATCTTCAGAGCTTGTATAAGAAATGAAACGCTTTCATCTGAATTCCCTTCCTGCAAAATTCCTTAGTAAGTGATATCCATTGAAGACATTTCATCTAACATTTGTGTAAAGAACTGAAGAGTTTTTAATAAGACTTAATTGCTTTGTGAAGCATACTAAGCAGACAATTTGAAAACGCATTCATTATTGAAGGACTCCTGTAAAAAGCAGCATATGAGGCTCTAATAATTATGGAGTATTCCTACTAAGGCTACATAATAACGTGCTGAATATAGCTTTCAGAAAACTGTACAAATGGTGGACCCTGCTGAAGTAGAGTTCAAAACAAAGGGGTTCGAAAAGGATTTTATACAATTCAAGCAACATCTTCTGTTGCATAAATTTCTAATAGAATTTCTTCCCTCCCGCAACAATGATTGGGTTTTCCTTGTCCTTACCTACGATCCCACCAGCATCCACATCCAGAAGATCATCTGCTGCTATTTTCTCCACCTCCAGCGAGATGCTACCACCAGATATATATTCCCCTCCCCTCCACTGTCAGCCTTCCACAGGGATCGTTCCCTCTGGGACACCCTGGTCCACTCTTCCTTCACTCCCAACACCGCCCAACAGCCCCATAGCACCTTCCCCTGCAACCGCTGTAGATGTAGCACCTGCCCGTTTACCTCCTCCCTCCTCAGTATCCAAGGACTCAAACTTACCTTCCAGGTGAAGCAGCACTTCACCTGCACTTCACACAATCTAGTCTACTACATTTGCTCCTCACAATGTGGTCTCCTCTATATTGGGGAAATGAAGTGTAGACGGGGTGACCGCTTTGCAGAACATCTACATTCTGCCCACAAAAAAGACCCTGAACTACCTGTTGCCTGTCACTTTAACACACTACCCTATTCCCTGGCCAACATCTCTGTCTCAGGCCTGCTGCAGTGTTCCAGCAAAGCCCAGCGCAAACTGGAAGAACAACACTTCATCTTCCAATTGGAAACCCTGCAACCCTCTGGACTCAATATCGAGTTCAATAATTTTAGGGCCTAAACTCTCCCATGTCCCAGCCCCCTACCCTATACACCAGGCCTTGTTATCATATAGCCTGCCATTACACACTACCTATTGTTAGCCATTAATAGTCTTCATTAACAGCTATTCACCCTCCTCGCCAAATTGTTATCTACTCCTTTGTCTGTCCAACCACTATTCTCTCTCTTTGGACTCTAAGACACCAATCATTTACTCCTTACTCCCTCCCCACACCCTATTTTCTGCATATAAATCAACATTATCCTAGTTACCATCAATTCTGAGGAAGGGTCACCGGATCCAAAACGTTAACTGATTTCTCTTTACAAATGCTGCCAGACCTGCTAAGCTCTCCCAGAAACTTCTGTTTTTGTTTCTAATAGAATCTTGTGTTTCTATTCTAATCACTATTCTCTCTTTATTGCCTTCTTAGCCAAAAGAAAAGGGCTTTAGATTTTTGTCTTTTTGATCTACAAAGTAACAGACATAATTGTTAGCTGGTCAATTGGAATTAAAAATCCTAATTAGAATTGAAAATATTGCAGGAACTGCAAATCTAAAACAGTCTGCATTCGAAACCATATGACAGATGTTTTGCAAAATCATACAGTAAAACAGCAAGTTCTTTTTAAGTTTATAATCAAATCCTCTGTGACATTATTCACAGGTACTTTGGAATGTGGAGTGAGGACTTACTGAAGTGACAAACTTACACAAGGGGCTGGATTTTCATGGAGAAGTTGGCAAGGTTAAGTCAGGAAACTACCTGACCCAGCAGCTCTACATTCTTTAGAAGGGTCTCACCTCCCGTCCCCTTCCTACCCACCACATTTTCTGTCCCGGGAGACAGAGGTGAGATGGAGTAGATGAATTAACTCCATCTCACCATTACAGCATGACTGATAATTTTTGCTGTTGAAATACAAACTACAGTTGAAAAACAACTAGCGTTTAAAGACAAAATACATCATACACATTGCTTTAGGACTACTGCAGTACAAACAGAAGAAGATGAGTCACAGGCCAACAAATGTGGGTTACTGCTTTCTCAGCATCTAGGTCAGCAGATTGAAAGATGCGCTGCTATAGCATCTGCTGCAATGACACCTGCAGCTACTGTACAACATAGGCTTGACACATACAATGGCAAAAACCATCATCTGTGCCTGCAACTTTTCTCTCCCTTCTTCATAGCATATTGCAATGCTAATCCATTGGATGGTGCCCTGCGGCTATAATCCAAAAAGCCAGATGGTGAAGGATAGAACACAAGCCAATCTTTATAATTTTATAGCATTTATTTACAGATTTAAACATTACAAACACATTCATCCTCACCCAAAAAAATCACATTTCTAGTCTATTCTGTTTTTATTGGTATACAAGTGAATCCCAGTTATACCTGCATATGATTAGATGCAATTAACAAATCCAATTCTCTCTCTTCAAACTAAAACTAGAGCTTATACGTACATCAAAAATTTCAAGATAAATTAAATCAAATACCTCCCAATTCATCACCTTGTGCCCTGAACTTAATTCTGTTGGAGAAGGTAAGGCGGTGACTCATTGAGTTATAGAGTCATACAGCACTATGCACTATACATAGTACCACATACAGTAATTCGATCCAATTTATCCATGCTGACTAAGTTTCCCAAACCAATCTAGTCCCATTTGCCTGCGTTAGGCCCATATCCCTCTAAACCCTTCCTATTCATATTCCTGTCCAAACGTCTTTTAAATGTCATAACTGTACTTGCATCTACCACCTCCTCTGGCAGTTCATTCCATATACGCAACATCACAACGCCAGGGACCTGAGTTCGATTCCAGCCTTGGGTGACTGACTATTTGGAGTTTGCACATTCTCCCCATGTCTGCATGGATTTCCTCCACACAGCCCAAAAATCTGCAGTTTAGGTGGATTGGCCACGTTAAATTGCCCATAGTGTCCGGGGATGTGCAGGCTAGGTGGATTAGCCATGGGGAATGCAGGGTTATGGGGATAGAGTGGGATGAGTGGAATGCTCTTCAAAGGGTTGAAGCAGACAAATGGAACTAAATGGCCTCTTTCTGCACTACAGGGATTCTATGATTCTAAAAACAAATTTTTAAAAATCCAGATTGATCTAGCTTAAAGAGTTGAATCTTAGAGAGATCTGAGAGACATAGGTAATTGTGAGATTTGTGGCGGAATTGCATGAGAAGTCTAGCGAGGTCTATCATGACATTGGGAACTCATGTCCATTTCAACATTTTTAACATGGCAAGTTTTCCTCTGGGCAGTGGTGAGCTGCCTATTAAGGGGGATTATAGTTTGTTAAACACCTCTTAATGGCCCAACTCATCTCATTAACATTCATCTTCCTATCTTACCAAATGCAACAAATAAGCTAAACATGGAAATCAGAGCAGGTGCATATAATTTCCGCTCACTCTAAAGGACCTACATATCAGACATCAGGCACTAACATCTCAAAATATGCATCCCACATTCGCAGACATTAGCATTCAATATACAATATACCAATCTCTAAGAATGGCATATTTCCAATCCAAACAGGTCGCTTCTGCACATCAATGTTGCATGTCAGACTGCAATGTTAGCTCTCATGTAGCAAGGATACAGTGAGCTCAGAGACATGCACTCAGTTCATAGACTGGACCAGGCTCCATCTCCAGGCTCTTCACTTACTATCAGTGTGCTCACGATCTCTGATACTTGTACGTTCACAGCATCTCCGTCTTGCACTACTTTGCCATGCCTTTCTGAACTTAGAATAGTAAGCCAAAGCCATCAGTCTCAATATTACTTCTGTCTTGCCTTATTATTTTGCATAGATACAAAGGCAGAAAGTTTATCATGCTTGTCAGCAGACCTCAGTCAAGTTATAGGGCCATACAGCACAGAAGAGGACCACCGACCATAGAACAGAACCTCCGACTCATCAAGACTGTGTCACCCTATCTGTACTAATTCTACTTTCCAGCACTTGGCTCAAAACCTAAAATGTTAAGGCATTTCAAGTGCTCACACACGTACTTTTTAAAGTTAATGAAGTTTGCTACCTTGACTGCCCTCCCAGGAAGTGCATTCCAGATTCCCACTATCCTTTTCCTCAAGTCCCCTCTAAACCTCTTGCCCTGCAGATTAAAATTATGCCCCTTATTAGTGACTGTTTAACTGAGGGGAACAGCTGCTTCTTATTCACCCCGTCTATGCCTCTCAAATCTTACACAGTGCACTCTCAATCTTCCCTGCTCTAAAGAAAACAATCAGAGCCTATTCAGCTATCTTCAGAGCTAAAATGTTCCAACCCAGGCAACATCCTGAGGAATCATCTTTGCACTCTCTCCAGTGCAATTACATCCTTCCTATTGTATAGAGACCAGAATGCATAGTACTCCAGCTGTGACCTAACTAAAGTTTGTACAGCTCCAATATAACCTCCCTGCTCTTATAAACCATGCAACAACAGATAAAGGTAATGTCCCATATGCCTTCTTAACCACCCTATTAAACTGTCCTGTCACTTTCAGGGATCTCTGGACAAGCGCTCCATGATCCTTCTGTTCCTTTGAGCTTCTGAATGTCCTGCCAATCATTGAGTTTTCCCTTGCCTTGTTACTTCTTCCAAAATGCATCATCTCTCACTTTTAAATGTTAAATTCCAATTGTCACTGATCTGCCCGTCTGACCAACCCATCTATATCCTCTATATATCTATAAGTAAAGATCTTCTTCCTCACTGTCAATCACCTGACTATTATTTATGTAATCTGCGAGCATATTTGTGACTCCACCCCTGCTCCACATTCTCATCTATATTGTTTATTTAAATATCACAAACAAAAAAGGACCTAGCACTGATCCCTGCGCTACACCAGTGGACTCTGGCATCCAGTTACACAAAACAGCCATCTATCACATCTCTTTGTCTCCTACCAATAAGCCTATTTTGGATCCATCTTGCCAAGTTACCCTGGTTCCCACATGATCTTATGTTCTTTATCATTCTCCCATGATCTGTCCCCACCGTGTCACTTGGGGGAACCGAGGCCAGTAGTTCAAAAAATCTTTAATACCAATCCCGGGTCTTGGACATGGTCACTGCAATAGTCATAGCAAGGATGCTCTTTTCATAAAGGTTGAGGAGCACAAAGACAACCCACCACCCCTCCTGACTCTTTCTGCCCTATCGCAGGCTACTTTCTTCCTGAAATGAGAGTAAGACAAGTACTAAGAGAGAAGCAAGCGAGTGGCACAGTTGTTAACTTCGTTGCAAGTGGGGAGGTGTCCCAAGTGAGTGATTAGGTGACGCGGAGACCATGCAGAGTTTATGCTGTCAGGGGTTAGGTTGAGCGACAGTGAGTGAGAGAAGTCAATAGTGAGAGTGATACAGCATGTGTCTTGATGGGAGTTGGTACAATAACAGAGATAAGAGTATATATGGGAGTAAGGACAGAACATGGTGTCACTTAAGCTGGTGGAGTGGAAAAGGACATTGACCTATTTCTTACTTGGCTAGGTGTTCTTCCAGATGGCTCCTCTGACCTAGGTGGCAATGCTGGATCAGACTAGAATGGTCTGGTGTCATGGCCTCCAATGCTGGTCCTGGGGGAAGAGGAAGCCCTGTGTTTGCAACCTGGTCCCCACTACCCAGCAGAACCTCCAAGTTTATGTCCATAAAGTGGGGCTCTGATTTCTCCATGTCTGGGGCAAATGTCAAGAACCATGCAGGGCAACTCTGTACTGTCAGTGTTTTTCCAGAAGCACAATGGCCTTTTAAAGATAGCACGGATGGTAGTTGATTTTGGGATATCTTGGTAGTTGTTCCAGGAGCAACACAAGGTATCAAACGTGAGGGTTGAATCAAACATATTGGTGGGTAGGTAGTTAATGAGTAGAGTTTGGCAGATACAGTAAGAAAAACCTAAGAGGCCTCACAGTGAAAAATTCTGCAAAAGAAAACTTAACACAGCTCACACTTAACCAAAAAAATGATTCAGCCTCTGATGTTTTATTTGCCCACTAAAATTTCTGTAGGGTATTTCATCATTGTACCTAACTCCAACACATCAAAACTAGCATTTCATCTAGTATGAATATATAATCAGCGCAACTCAAATTGCATACTTCACAACCACTTTATTTCTTTAGATATTATCATTTTTTTCTGATCAGCTTGTACATTTAAACTGGTTGAGAGTGGCACTCTCTAAATTAGACTGTTGATTTAAAATTATTAAGACCTACTTTGTCCGAACGTTAATCTTCATTCATGGGATGTGAACATTGTTGGCAGAATCAGCATTTACTAATTGCCCAAGAGACCAACAGAAAGCAATACATTTAAAAGCCTCACAAGCTTGGCTCCAAATTTTAAACGCTATTATAAGATTAATAACACAATTCTCAAATTCCACAGTGCCAGCTCTGAAAAAATCATCAATGTACATCATTAATGTACCTGAAAGAGTCCCTTTATGGCACTAATAGAAAAAAAGCCTCCCTCTGCAGCAAATGCAATGAGTGGGGCTCCTGAACAATAGCAAGCATATTTAACACAAAGTTTACGATCATGGAACAAACGTCAACTTAAGAGGGGAAAGACTGCTAAGGCAGAAGACACCAATAAAATAGGGCAGGCTTTTGTTTCTGGTTGAACACAAGCTATTTTCAGCCACACAGATCTCACAGAAATAACCTAGTAATGTTGCAAAATTGTTCAGTGGCCTTATTGTCTAATCTATTCAAGCTACAGCCATTTTTGCTCCAGCCAGAACTTCTAATGTGAGAACATTTTCTCATATTATGAGAAGCCACTACCTTATCAAATTTCAGACTCAGCGTCAGAACTTGTATTGCACTGCATTTTTTACTCTCCACTCTTCCAACCCATTCTGTTAGAATAGGTCCTTGCTTCTTGGTCATCATCCTAAACATTCAATCATTATTTAAACTCGCCCATAGCTTTTTTTTTTGCATATCTCATAATTGTCAGATCCCATCACTCACTAGACCTTTGTGAAAAATGTCACCCAATTAACCACTTTGGGTAATTGTTCTGTGCATGTGATAGCCCATTCATGTACAATGTAATTATTATCCAACCCTTGATCAACAGCGTTCTGTTCTTTCGGACTTTCATCACAAGACTCTTTACCCTTTGACATAAAATATATCTTGTTTACTTTTGTCAGCTGAGCAGAGTTTGAGATTTTTAAATTCATTCCAGTGAATCACAAGGAATGGACTCTAACAGTATTGATTGCTGTTATTTGGTAAGCACTGTTTACCATCAACACACATAACCTTACTAGGGTCTTTACATTCCTGAAAATCCTCTCTATCACAGTCTTTCAAATATCTTGCATTAAACTCTGTTCATACACGTGGTTAACACTGCTGCCACACAAAGGCAGGCACTTGGGTTTGATTCCAGCCTCAGGCTCTCTGTGTGGAGTTAGCACATTCTTCCCACATCTGTGTGTGTTTCCTCCAGGTGCTCCAGTTTCCTCCCACAGTCCGAAATTGTGCAGGTCAGATAGATTGGCCATGTTAAATTGCCTATAGTGTTCAGGCATGTGGAAGCTAGGTGAATTGGCCATGAGGAATGCAGGAATGGGGGATGCTCCTTGGAGGGTTGGTGTGGACTTAATGAGCTGAATGGCCTGCTTCTACACCATAGGATTCTATAATGTTAGTGTTCTCTGATTATTATCTGTGATACATCAGCCTTACCGAAGGACTTTCTCCCTACATGTGAAGCATGCAAGTATGCAGGAAAAAATAAACCAATTATAGTTCCTTCTACAACAGAAGGCCTATCATGCAACACAGATGAAAATTTGGGACATTGCCCATAGACTAATTGATAGTGACTATACCCTCCAACCATCTGGAGTGTTTTTTTTTCTATGAACTGTCCATGCCAGAGTGATTGTCAACTTACAGTCTGTTTGATCAGTTGACATACAGCATTTCATCAATCTCTGCCTGAAAGCTCTCACAAAGTTTAGTGCTAAACAGGACTATCGCTGTGACATTGATGACCACAGTATTCAGATTTTCACTTTTTTCTTAACCAATTATTGCAAATTCCTTTACCTTATCAATCAAAAACCTCATTGATAGCCAAGTCCATTTGCAATACACTTCTCCACATAACGTCTGCACTGCTCCTCTGTGAATTCCAAAATTTAAATCTGATTACCTGGTCCATAAAATGTAGAATAAAAATATTTCTTTGTTTAATATTTAAACCCACAAAAAATACTTAAATCGTTTGTCACTTGAAGGATTACAATACAGTGAGGTGGCAACATCCAAACCTTTTCACATGTTTTATAACCTACAGTAGTCTTTTCTTTAACCCCTTTTTGGCTCATTGTAAATGTTGATGACAAGGTCAGCTTTTCAGAATTTATCATCAATGCCTGGGTGGCTTGAAAGGTAACTACAAAGGTGAATTAATAGTCAACCTCAAGCCTTGGGTCTAGAGGCACAAATAGGCACAACGAAAGGTTTCTTCTAATGGGAGTTAGGAAACCGGATGGGATCTGTATCAATTCAGTAGATTCATGGCCATCATGACTGAGACAAACTTTTACTTAAAAATGTATTTATTTAACTGAATCCCTAGAAGCCATGGAAGGGTTTGAATTTATATCTAGAGCATTAGCTGTCTGGACTGTTAGCTCAGTAACATTACCACTATACTGCCAGCTCCCTTCTTTCGGTCTTGTACATGTTATCTCCACCATGTCTTTATTTTTAGAAGGATTTTTTAATCTTTATCCAGTAGGATGAGCAAATTGTTTATGCTACTTTAAAATAATTTTGGAATTTTATGGCCTTTCTTGTGTGTTTGTAGGCAGGAAGGATACTTACCTAGTCTGGATGTTGACATGCCTGAAACCCACTGCACTCACAAGAAAGAAATTGGATGCTGGAAGGCTCATGGTCAGGCCTCCCATCATGCCATCAACTGTTAAATGGACACTTAATGAGCAATTATAAATGACCTCATCTTGCTTCTGTTCATGAATCAAGTGGCAGGCAGGTGTTCTAACATGCAGTTTGCATCACAGGTAAAACTGCATAGTCCAATGTGGCCTCCTGGGGACAGGGGAGCCTGATTCATTAGCTCCCAGTGCAGAGCCTCATCAAGGGCTTCATCATCAGAACAGAAAAACGACAGCTGAGCCCTTGCTGATAACCCCATGGCTGACATTCTGGCAATAGCTTTTAAAAATTGTCTATCCTGTCTCACATATTGCCTCTGTCATGTGCTTGATACAAAGCTAGGAGTTTGGATTTGGTACAGACAGGACATGGAGAAGACAAAGTCAAAGACAATTCTCAGCCTAAAAGTTCAAAGTTACCTAATTTATTATGTTTTCTTACTAATTGCTATATACAATGAAATCATGCACTGGGCTCTGACATTTTACATTAGGTAATAACTAATCTATCCTTGTGTTCATGTCCATGTGCTCTGTGTGTCTTCCAGAAAGTCTCATATTCAGTGCATCATCTACTGTAATTCTTCCAGTGTTCTAACTCTGCCCACATTGTGATATTTATACCCAGTAATGTGCAGCTCTGTGATATCACCTGATTATCCTAATCAATTACACAGCATCTATGCCAAGCACTTTCCCTCTTGTCATAAGCATTAACATCTTTGCATTTTCAAATTAGTTTCTTAGATTAATTATTTTTACAGCATCTACAGTATATTCTCCCTTATCTCTCCCAATCCTCCGTAAGTCTTTAACTTTATTCATCTGTGTCGCTGGGTGGGTAAGGATGGCCTATAATAAGATATAACAATGCTTGAGGTAACGTTGGTGAATTTGCAGTTCTCTTGTAATGTTGAGCTGTTCTTCAAGATTCTGTTCCAAGGCATGGATGTACAAGCTGGGTTGGGACTATTCTTCAGACTGTACTACATCCTCAAGAAGTGATCTGTTTCGCTACAATTAGAATTAGAATCCCTACAGTGTGGAAACAGGCCCTTCGGCCCAACAAGTCCACACTGACCCTTGGAGCATCCCACCCAGACCCATCCCCCTATAACCCTGAACACTATGGGCAATTTAACATGGCCAATCCACCGAGCCTGCACATCTTTGGACTGTGGGAGGAAACCAGAGCTCCCGGAAGAAACCCACACCGACACGGGGAGAATGTGCAAACTCCACACAGTCACCTGGGGCTGGAATCGAACCCAGGTCCCTGGTGCTGTGAGGCTGCAGTGCTAACCACTGAGCCAGCGCACCGCCCCTTAGTACATTTATGGCTTGGGCTGGATAATTTTGCCTTTGTCAAATTTAAATTTTTGAATCACACCTGTGACAGCATCCTATTGTATTAGATTTCTTAGAATTTCAAGTTGCTGTTGTTACATGTGGAATATTGCTCAGATAAGTGGTCTGTCCACTGTGGTCAGATTGTCTATTGTGCTTTAAACAGTCAACATACTCTGTTTAATGTTCTCCATTGTTTTGAACTTTTGTAATGCCTCTTGAATCATTTTTCAAACCCTATATCCACTGCTATTTGAATTAAAGTACTCCTTTTTCCAAAGGTGGGAGTAGGATTTACAAAGGATTGTGGACAGAAATATTTCCAAAAGGGCTTTAATTAGTAAGATTAAATTATGTTTTGCTTGCATCAAAAAAGAAAAAGAGGAATTGAAAGAGAAGTTGTTGAGGGTGAGGATGAGTTCGGCTAAGCGGATGAGGGTGTCAGTGGAGGGGGACCTGTCGGGCCTGCGGAACAGGAAGAAGCGGAGGGCCTTTCGGCCATCAGTATGGGGAATGCAGGTGTATAGGGACTGGACATCCATGGTAAAACTCAGATGTTGGGGACCGGGGAATTGGAAGTTCTGGAGGAGGTGAAGAGCATGGGTGGTGTCACGGAGGTAGGTAGGGAGTTCCTGGACCAAGGGGGAGAAAATGGAGTCCAATTCCTCCCACTTCCTACAGACAAAGGGGGTGGCCATGGATACCCGCATGGGCCCAAGCTATGCCTGCCTCTTTGTAGGATACGTGGAACAATCCCTCTTCCAAAGCTAGACTGGTCCTATCCCCCATCTCTTCCTCCATTACATTGATGACTGTTTCGGTGCCGCCTCGTGCTCCCACAAGGAGCTCGAACAGTTCATCCACTTCACTAACACCTCGCACCCCAACCTTAAGTTTACCTGGACCATCTCTAATACCTCTCTCTCCTTCCTGGACCTCTCTGTCTCTATCTCTGGCATCCACCTGGAAACTGATATCCATTGTAAGCCTACCGACTCCCACAGCTACCTAGAATACACCTCCTCCCACCCACCTTCCTGTAAAAAAGCCATCCCCTATTCCCAATTCCTTCGCCTCCGCCGCATCTGCTCCCGAGATGAGGCATTCCACTCCCGGACATCCCAGATGTCCTCGTTTTTCAAGGTCCACAACTTCCCCTCCACAGTGATCGAAAATGCCCTCGACCGTGTCTCCCGCATTTCCCGCAACTCATCCCTCACACCCCCTACCCGCAATAATAACCAAAACAGAATCCCCTCGTCCTCACGCACCACCCCACCAACCTCTGAATCCAATGCATCATCCTCCGACATTTCCGCCATCTGCAATCTGACCCCACTACCAAAGACATTTTTCCCTCCCCACCCTTATCTGCTTTCCAGAGGGACCACTCTCTCCGTGACTCCCTTGTCCACTCCACACTCCCCTCCAGCCCCACCCACCCCTGGCACTTTTCCCTGCAACCGAAGCAAGTGCTACACCTGCCCCTACATCTCCCCCCTCACTCCCATCCCAGGCCCCAAGAAGACTTTCCACGTCAAACAGATGTTCACCTGCACATCTGCTAATGTGGTATACTGCATCCGCTGGACCCGTTGTGGCCTCCTCTACATCGGGGAAACCAAGCGGAGGCTTGGGGACCGCTTTGCGGAAAACCTACACTCAGTTCGCATCAAACAACTACACCTCCAGTCACAAACCATTTCAACTCCCCCTCCCACTCTTGGACGACATGTCCATCCTGGGCCTCCTGCACTGCCACAATGACGCCACCCGAAAGCTGCAGGAACAGCATCTCATATTTCGCTTGGGAGCCCTGCAGCCCAAGGGTATCAATGTGGACTTCACAAGCTTCAAAATCTCCCCTCCCCCTACCGCATCCCAAAACCAGCCCAGATAGTCCCCACCTCCCTAGCTATTCCTCCCACCTCAAGCCCCACCCCCATCTCCTACCCACTAACCTCATCCCACCTCCTTGACCTGTCCGTCCTCCCTGGACTGACCTATCCCCCACCTACATTCACCTTCACTGGCTCTAACCCCGTCTCTTTGACCTATCTGTCTCCTCTCAACCTATCTCCTCCTTTATCCATCTTCTATCCGCCTCCCCCTCTCTTCCTGTTTATTTCAGAATCCCCTTCCCCTCCCCCATTTCTGAAGAAGTGTCTCGACCCGAAACGTCAGCTTTCCTGCTCCTCTGATGCTGCTTGGCCTGCTGTGTTCATCCAGCTCCAGAACGTTTTACACTTCATAACCATTCCATCTCAGCAACCATCATACGGATGCTTTGAAATCGGACTGTTCCATGACTTTTTTTTACAAATTCATTTCTGTATACAATTTTCAGTGTTCGCACCACTTGGGTTATAGAGTCACAGAGTCATACAGCATGGAAACAAATCCTTTGGTCCAACCAGTCCACCGCCGACCACATTCCCAAACTAAACCAGTCCCACCTGCCTGCACTTGTCCCATATCCCTCCAAATCTTTCCAATTCATGAACTTATCCAAGTGTCTTTTAAACATTGTAACTGTAACTGCATTCACCACTTGCCCTACACATGAATCACGCTGTGTAAAAACGTCGTCCCTCTCACCTTAAAAATATGCCCCCTCGTTTTGAACTCCCTCACCCAACGGAAGAGATGCTTGTCATTCACCTTATCTTTGTCTCTTAATATTTGAAAAAAAAAATTAACTAGATAAAATATACATACAGAATCCATTTCGTATCAAATGGCCTAAAAGCCATTAATAACCATTATGGCAAAAAGTTGAATTTAAGGCTTTAGATTCTGGCCACAGTGATCAAATGAAGCACGCATGCCTCTTTAGAAACTCAAATAGAAAAACTGATTGCTAGAAACATTAAGCTTAAAAAAGACTTCAAACTGAACAGGTTTGAATATTTTAAGCTTGTAAAGGCTCACTACTTTTATTTACAAATTTTATGCTTGGATGCTATGACTCAGTGTGCATAAAGCAATACAATTGTTTCAGTTCGTACAACGCTGAAATCCTCCACGATATCTTTATTGTCTTCAAGCCTGACTATTCCATTGTACTCCCAGCTAGTAATGCATCTTATACGCTCCATTACTTCATATCATTTGATGCTCTGCTGCTTATGTCATTGCACTAAATCCTTTGCTCACCAATTGACACTGGCTTTTGGTTAAATATTGCTTTGTTGGAAAACTTTTAATACCACTCTTCCTTCTCCCAAAATAGTCTCACCCCATTCCGCCTCTTTAATTTTCTCCAGCCCCACAGTTCTCCTTGATACCGGTACTGCAAATATCGCTTTTTCAGCATTCCTGATTTTAGTCATTCCACCACTGGCAGCTGTGTTTTCATACCCATGGTCCCAAACTTTAGAACATCGCCCCCATACCACATCAATGCTCAAACCTTCCTTATCTCACCTTTGATAAACATATTTGGCAAACCTTAGCGACTCAGTGTCAAATCTAATTTTAAAGTGGCCTTAGGGCTCAACAAAAAGTACACTTCCTCAGTCCCTCTGTGAATGTCCATTACCCATTTTTTCCTCAAAATTGCATTCAAGATCCTATGTTCGTTATTATGACCCCAACTTGTATAAAGTAATCAGATTCAGCTTTTTCTACCCTATGAACCAAACTGAAATCAGCCATATCAAAGGTCCCAACAAGCTGATCATTACTTGATCAACACAGCACAAATGAGCATGTTCAGGACTTATGTGCACAACTGTCTGACTGGGATCACACAATTGTGTTTTAATCGACTGGAATCCCTTCTGGACTATAGATATTATCATGGCAGTCACTGCCACTGGAGTATAATCAATAGGACTCTCTACCTGAGGGAGTCCCAAAGTCTCCATTCACTATTTGATCTCATTGCTTTTCTCTGTCCATTTGAGAATGAGATTATTTCTTCCTGAACAGGGCATCCACAATTTTCTTAATACACATCTGACTGATTGATGTGTGTGAGGTCCCTTGAGGCAGCTGGGAAGGAAACAGCTGCATAAAAATTGAAATCTGTCATAATTTCTCAAACTATAGACACACCTCGTTGATGTGGCCTGATAATCTTCCACCAGCAGTTTACAATAACCCTCAGCGGAAGGTGGGTAAACATGGCCTTCTAAGACATTGTTATCACATATCTATAGAATCCCTACAGTGTCAAAACAGGCCATTCGGCCCAAAATGTCCACACCGACCCTCTGAACAGCATCCCAACCAGACACATTCCCTTACCCTGTCCCTATGCCCCTACATTTCTCATGGTTAACCATCAAACCTACACATACCTGAACACTATGGGTAATTTCCCATGGCCAATCCACCAAAACTGCACATCTTTGTCCTGTGAGAGGAAGCTGGAGCACACAGCGAAAACCCATATAGACATGGAAAGAACATACAAACTCCACACAGACAGTCACCTAAGGTCCCTGATGCTGTGAGGCAGCTGCGCTAACCATTGTGCCACTATGCCACCCTGTTTTCTGAGGCTGAGGTACAATACCAGGCGGTACTGTTAAGCACTTTTCGGTATGTTACAGATGCAGTAGAAAGGCTATGCATTGTTTTCCTTTAGTGTTTAGTACTTCCAAACTTTGTTTATTTGCAGAGCAAGTGCTCAACTCTATTCATGGAATGGTAGGAAATCTTCACACCATGCAAAGAGAAGACAGACCCCATGGCATTAGGCACATATGTCCAATTCTGCTTTTCACAGGAAATTAAGAATTCCTGGATGCATAACATTTAAAAGAAATTCCTCTTTATTTAATATACGAAATTAATTTGAGTGCAATTCTTTAGTCCACTAAGAGTGTGTGAACCTTCTATTTCAAGCAATTTAACAGCTCCATTAAGGCAGCACAAAAGAAAGAATGATGACCAACACAATGAGTTAATATCCACAAAGTAATTTTGAGGACAAAAAAATTGCCAATGTTGCAAAATTAGAATTATTAGTTTTAGGGCAGAATCTTCAGCTCTAAGTGTGATGGCAGGTGTAAAACTAACAGTGGGATGTCTCCCAGTACTATGAACAAGAAAACCCAGTCAATCCTCTGTCAATCAGACTCCCAGTGAGCTTTTGACTGATCACTTTCTGGTTCAGGGATGTCCTCTCCTCCCATTTGAAGCTGCCAGCTAATCAGAGGCCAGAAGCCATAATGAGGCAATGCACCACTTCAGAGGCCAACGCTAAGGGTGACAATGCAGAGATTTAGGACTAGTGCCAGCACAGTGTTACCATGGAAACAGTATGAAGAAACCCTTAAGTGGTTGTTAATTGACTACTTTAATACAAATTCATGGTGGAGTGGGAAGGCATTCCTGCCTGGATTTTATGTGATGTTATGTAAGGTTGTCCCCTATTGGCTTCTCCCCCAAAAGCAATCCACTCAGTTATCATTATTGCTTCTTGGGTAGGGAAGATCTGCTCCTAGTCTTAACAACTTATCATAAACTCTGGGCGAAATGCAAATCAAATTAAAATTCCTATTCTCAATTCAATTCCTGCTAACTGGTAATACTCACTGTGCCACCAGGTTGTGTAATCAATCCACGTTCAAGGAGTCGGCACATAAGGAAGTTGGAGGTACAAATACAATATTGAGATGCATTGCATTATCAGAGATATAGTCTTGGGGATAAGATACAAAACTAAGACTCCAATTACCTGTCCAGTGGATTTAAAAGATCTCAGTTCACTATCTCAACAGCAAAAAGTTTTCCCTATGTCCAGGCCAACATTCCTCCCTCATGTGGTACCTAAAACAGATGATTTCCTGATTTATCTGGCCACTGTTTCAAAGACATTGCTGTGCTCAGAATGGGGGTTTTATGGAGTTGCTTATTCTTGCCTGTAGGCTGGAGAGGCAACAAGAGACCCATGTTGCCTCCTCTTAAGAGGTCTGTGGCTGTTAGGCACTTCACAGGCACTGAAGTGTCCATCACCAAGCCTTCCCGCACAGATACAAGATCACCCTCTTTGGTATGGACATCTATAGGTATTGATACCACAGACAGGATGAGCTATAGCATTCACTTATTTTTTTTTCTTCTGCATGGACCTCCAAGGTCCGTGCATGGCAGTGACTCCTGGAACCGGAAGTCAATACTGTGATCCATATCAGCACATCAATTACCATGCATGGAATTGAGTGGTTTCAAATACAGCTTAGAGGGAATGAGAGTAAGGTAGAAGGGTGGGGCACCTCCAGAGTTTCCCAAGACGAGAATTCTGGGGTCCCCATATGTGACTCCTCTTCTCTTTGGATCACTACTTACACCAACCTGTTTCCATGACAGGAAGAGGCACCTGGACTGGCTGAAATTCCTCGTCTCCCTCTTGCCTTGCCACTGACACTGATTATCTATGGCAAGAGTGAGGGAGTGCAGGTCAAGCACATTTCTTGCAGCCTCTGTTCTAAGGAAGGGTCACCAGACCCAAAACGTTAACTTTGTTTTTCGCTTCACAGATGCTACCAGACCTGATGAGCTTTTCCAGCAACATTGTATTTGCTCTGCCAGACAATGAGTGTGCTGGACCTGTGTCTCCTGTTGGTAGCGACATAGTCTTCATGGAGGGCCATATAAAAGCTTAGGAATGAGTGACTTCATTCTCAAAGATGGACCTAAGGTTCTCCATTACTGGCTTCTTTCTTCCAGTGGGCCACAGGGACCTACTAGGGCCCATGCACGAACAAAATTAGATATGATAAAGAGCTAAAACTTTGTTTGGAACATAAATGAGATAACAATGGCATTAATGGAAGAGCAGTGCTTCAAAACACAATTAAGTTAACACAGTTTGTTGCTCGTGGATGTAGGTGCTGTAGAGGTCAGTTATATAATTAATGAGCTGAAGAGCAGACAATTGCACGATAAAGGCAGATTTGAGCCTGCTATGAATCTCTCTGAAAAATACACCTTGCCAAAAAATGGAAAAAACAGTCCAAATTATTGCAGCATTTCTGTGCTTATAGATATTTATGTGCCACAAAATACATCCTTGCAAAAATCTCCACACATATCTACTTCATGAAAGAAGAGAGATTTCAAGCAAGTCAAAGTTCTCCAAAGATGTTCTACATCCTCATGCTGTTGCCCCCAAACTAGAATCTCCTTGCACAGGAACATGAATTAATCGCTCTGAATGAGGAGGCTGCGATTTATCAAGGGAGTTACCACTGCATTGTGCCATATGCAATATATAAATTAAACCACAATTAAACCAGCAGCCAACCTTAATGGACAATGTACTGCCAGTCAAGGTTACAATCTTCATCAATTTTATGCTTCAGGATAATTTCAGGGAGTCACTAGGAACATCAGCATGATAAGTCAATCAGCTGTCTATAGATATATTAAGTGAATGATTGATATTTGCTCAAGCAAGTAATTTTATTGCACTCTCTAGTGAGAACATCAACAGCACGAGAAGCATTATAAATCGTGACCATGTTGTTCCATAAGCTTCATTACACAAGGCCAGTAACCACATAAATAGGACAGGATTCAACTCTGTCATTCATAACCAGATTATGCACATTCATTCCACCAGCAGCTGTGTTTTTTCTTTTTGTTTATTCATTAACGGGATAAGGGCGTCGCTGGCCAGGCAGCATTTATTGCCCACCCCTAATTGCTCAGAGGGCAGTTCCGAGTCAGCTACATTGCTGTGAGTCTGGACTCACATGTAGGCCAGACCAGGTAAGGGTGGCATTTTCCTTCCTAAAGGACATTAGCGAATGTCTTTTTTCCCAACAACCGGCAAAGGATTCGTGGTCATCTTGGATTCTTAATTCCAATTTTTTTTAAATTGAGTGCAAATTCCACCATCTGGCTGGATTCGAAACCTGGGTCCCCAGAATATTATCTGGGTCTATGAATTAACAGCCCAGCGATAATACCTCAAAGCCATTACCTCCCCGAATACCTTTATTTCAAGACAGTCAAAAGATCAGTCTCAGAGTGGCTCCCAGGAAATCAAAGTTATAATTAGGAGTTATAGTTCATGACACATCTTTAGTATCACAAGAAATCAACTGAGCACAGGAACAATACATTGACATTCATCTGAATATTTACCAAAGAATTACTGGCATGTTGATGCAGTGATGCTGGTATATAGTTAAGATCTGTCATTATACTGTAATGTAACCCAACAGGGAATTATTGATTTGGAGATGCTTGGTGCATATTGTATAATTTCACCCTGCAAAGAAGTATCAAGAAGCCAAATGTTTTGTTGTCTTGGCTCCAAAGAAGGATACGTTAGCCCATCTAAAACATAGCAAAGGGAGTACAAAGAGCATTAAGTGAGTTCACAGCAGACATTAATGCTATCTGCAAGAGTCATTAATTAAGTTGTCAATGGAACCAGTGGTTACTAAAGATAAAAGGAGATCAGAAAAAGAGATTGAAAGGTAACATGTAAAAGAACCATATCTTTTTATCTTCAAGAAAATCAAAATCTACCTCCAAAATCTTATTCACTATCTGAATTCACAACTGATTTGATTTCCATCTTCAAATTCACTCTAGAATAACAATACCACAGATGGACAGGTGCTTTCAATGATCTGAAAATAGCTCCACAGGATAAAACATACAAACCTTGGACGTTGACTATCATGTAAATTTCTGAAAAACACAACCTAAACCAATCAACATTTGTTAATCAATAATCCAGAAGCATCCATCCTCTTGAGCGATTTAAAAAAAAAACAGACTTGGCATTATAAAATTAGAATGAGAAACCAGACTAAAACCGCCAACACTCTTCAAGTACACAATACAGCAGTATTTAAAAACAATTGTAGATACTCTTTTTTTTGAAGAACACTGTGGCCTACATATCGAGTATTCCGAATCAAAAGAATTTCTGGCTCCATAAGCCCCACTTCTAAAAATGTCTGCCCATGTCAGATTTTTGGTGTGTGGGGAATGCAAACTAGACAGTCAGGGCAGGTGATACTGGAAGAGGTCAGGTCTAAGTCATCTAAAAGCATACGCAACTGTACTCAAAAATGTGATATATGTAAAACATGTAGCCATGGTGAAGCAATAGTATCCTTTGCTCTTATTTAATGTATTCTTATAAAGAGGTGGAGGTGGGCTTCACAATTCATGGTCAAAATCGCAATGAAGAGCATGGTGGTTAATCATGTTATGCAGTCACCCACTGGGGACCTCTTACAGTCTGTAGCTTCTTCCCTTCTGAAGGAATAGTGGTGTCAAGAAGTTGAGTATCTGCACATGTTCTGGGGAGGTGAAGGAAGATATACCTCACTGTATTCACCCTCTGTACCAAAGGGTGCCATGAACACCTTGCATCTTCCTTTGCATGAAACATTCCTCATCTCTTTCCTCAAGTTCTTCCTGGCATCTGGGTGCAAAAGTCAGTATGATCAAATAGAAATTACCTTGTGAATATTATTGCCTTAACCTGCCTAACTTGTCTGGTTTAATGTTTAACCAAAGTTTGGATGTTCACTGTCAGTCATCGTTATCTGGTGCATTCTCCATGGCAACACCTCTAACAATCAGAGTCTACATGCCAACTAATTACCATTCTTCTCTCATTAGTAAAAATGTTGACTTTCCTTTACATTGGTATTTTTTGTAATTTGCCCTGATGTGTACAAGATGAAAAGTTTCAACAAAATTTGTCTTAAGCAATATTTAAATAAAAGATTATGAAGGTTAGACATTATCCATATATTAACTCGTTTATAAACCTGAAAAGAAATATACTTGATTTTGTGATGGAAGAAAATTGAAACAACAAGTGGCAGTGGATAGGCATTGGTGTTGGATCATTAACTGCCCGACTTTCATTGGTAGTCTAACCATTGGCTCTTTGAGGACGGTGCTGAAATTGGGAACTGGAGCATTAACCAACTTCAGGCAGGTTACCCTTTGCAATTGAAATCTTCAAGTATTCCTATTTACACAAGAACTTTATTATAATTTTGAGATATAAAAATGAACTATTTGCCCTTGTGTATTACCTTAGTGACTGGCTTCCAAATGATAGTCCCTTCATTTACACACTCTCCCAGTGCTACCCCAGTGAATGCATAACTTTTGGTGCAGAAATGCAGACTTTTGTGCTGTTGCGGGCAGTGAGCAACTCTGGGCCTTAAGGCCCCAGCTTCAATCAGCACCACATCAATGTGAATAGAATTTGGGCTGGCTAGTTGAATAATATCAGCGAGGACACCTGCCATTTGGTGATGGTGGAAGCACTCCTACTGATTTTCTGACAGACTGTTGGGCTGCTGCAAGAACCTGAAAGTCCCTCTGAGCAACAATGACAGGGTATCTAAACCTGCATGACAACAAACAGGGAGTTCAAGACCTCTGTCAAAGGTGTCCACTGTAGCACTGGAACACGGTTTCTTGCAGTGCAGATTAAGACAATGGCCACTGGATGTGCATCATGGTTGTTATGGCCACATTGTCCTGCAAGAAAGAAGAGATAATGATAAGTGATTGTGTTTGGCTGAATAACTAGAGGAGTGTGGAAGTAGAAAGTGGCGTACATGAGCCAAGCAGCTTTACAATACATTGTACAGCATGTCAGAATGTCTATATACTGAGTCCTATTTAAGAGGGGCAGTGGGTAACTGAAACATTGCTTACTGTGCATGCTGTCATGGGTCTTGCTTGGCTGAACACTAGTGTTTCCAATGAAAAGTAGCATGAAATGTGACTGCTGCCTGTAGCAAAGTGTCTGAATTGGGGCCCACATCCTTGAAAAATTGAAGCAATTAGATTTTCCGCCCTTAGTCTTTAAATATCTTAAAGCAGGAAGAAAATTAAAAAGCAAAAACGAATGGGTGAATCCAAATACTTATCTACAAATTTCTTATCTGATAAACTTCATAGGGAAAGTAGATATTCATTAACGTAGGAAAATCAGATGAAAAATATTAAGAGACGCTTTTCAGCAAATTTGTATCATTTCCAAAATAATGCTAGTGGAGATAGCAGAAAGACATTTTCCATGTTCAGAAGGCAAATCAAGGGAAAATATTTAAAATTACAAATCATTCTCAGCCTGTTAAAAAAATGAGTGAGGTTTCTGATTATTGACTATGAGTGGATTGTACAATCTATAACTCAAAAAGTGTTTAAACACCAGGTCACAATTGGTTCTAGTTAGTTTAATGATGAGAAATTTCAAAGTATCATGTATCGCCTCCAAGAATCATTACCAAATAATTACTTGCAATCATAAGTTAATTAAATATTGTACAAAAGATAAAACATATATTGTTTTTAGGTGGCAAAGGATTCTACTCCTTTTGCTCATATGAACATTTGAATTAGGATCAGGAACAGACTACTTGGTCCCCAAGCCTGCACTGTCATTGAGTATAATCATGGATAAGAACAAAGAACAAAGCAACACAGGAACAAACCCTTTGGCCCTCTAAGTCTGCGCCCACACATTTTGCCCTTGATGATCTGATTACTTCACATTCCAGCCTACCACTTATGACCTTTCACCACCCACCTACCTTGATCATCAAGAATTGACCTGCCTCTGCCTTAAAAATATTCAAGGACTCTTTGCCTCAAGCAATGATGGATGTAGTGCTCCCAAAACTCATGAACACTGAGAAAAATGCATTTCTCCTTATTTCAGTCTTTTAAGGGGCAACTGTTTTTCAAACAGTGATCCCTAGTTCTAGATCACCCTACAAAGGGAAACATCCTTTTGTCAAGACACGTTCAAGATACCTCAGGATCTTACACACTTCAATCAGGTCACTTCTTGCTCTGTCAAACTTCAGCAGGTACAAGCCTAACCAGTCTAATCTTCTTCTCATGAGGTAATTCACCCATTCCAGATATTCATCTGGAAAACAAGGTGTGGAGCTGGATGAA
>JAHRHZ010000144.1:46788121-46833012 GCA_024137785.1 Ginglymostoma cirratum | reverse complement strand
TTCATCCAGCTCCACACCTTGTTATCTCGGATTCTCCAGCATCTGCAGTACCTATTATCTCTCATTCGTCTGGAAAACTTTCTTTGAAATGTTTTTCACACATTTACATTCTTCCTCAAATAAGAAGATGAATATTCCATAGAGAACACTTAATCGGCCTCACCAGTGCTCTGTATAATTGATCTTTTACTCACCCTCATAATAAATGATAACATTCTATTAGCTTTCTTCATTTTTTGTTGTGCCTGCATACTAATCTTTTGTAATACATGCACTAGGGCATTCAGATCCTTCTGCATCTCAGAGCTCTGTAATCTCTCACCATTTAGATATAGGCTTTTATTTTATTCCTCTGATGTTAGTTAACATTTTCCCACATACACGCCTTTTGTCAGATCTTTCCTTGTTCACTTGACATATCTAAATGCCTTTGTAGCCTCCTTAATTCTTCACCTGCAAATTCCCCTCGAAGCCACTCACCATCCTGACTATGAAATATATTGCCATTCCTTCAATGTCAAAATCCTGGAAATTCTTCCTCCATAGCATTGTGGGTCTATTTACAGCATGTGGATTGCAGGGCTTCAGGAAGGCAGCTCACCATCCCCATTGCAAGAGCAACCAGGTACGGGTAATAAATGCTGGGCAGCTAGCAACTGTTACGTCCTTCAAGTGAATTAAAAAAAGCAAACTTAGCAATTATACCTTCAGTCTCTTCATCCAAATTATTTATGTGGAATTGTTGAGGCCCCAGCACACATCACTGTGGCACATCACTCTTTATTACAACTTGCCAACCAGAAAATGATTCATAACCTTCAGAGTAAGAATTTTTGCCTCATCTCTGTTGCAAATGGACAATCTTTTATTTTTAAACAGTAACCCCTAGTTCTAAATTTCCCCATAGTAGGAAACATTCTCTCACATCTACCCTGTGACGATACCCCAGGATCTTGTAAGTTTCAATGGGGTCAACTTTTACTCTTCTACCCCAGCATATACAAAGCCAGAACATCCAACGTTCCTTGTAAGACGAACTGCCCATTTCAGACATTTATCTGGTAAACTTTCTCTTCTCATGCATTTTACATCCTTCCTTAAATAAGGTAATGTAGAAACATGATCTGATTTTCCAAATAAAGAAGGCAGAACACTTTTTATTTGCACAGACAACATACCCCACAATTTTCACAATACAGTTTATCAATGGATGTGAACTATTGTGTCATTTTCTGTATAGTCTAGAGTGTTCTGAGGGCGTCAATGTTAATGGAATAATTGGAGAGGCTCTATATTAGGATACTTTTTGATACATCAATTATAAAATTAAACAAGTGTCATGAATCATAGAATAATTAGCAAATATTGGCCATTGTACAAACCAAGAAGGTCAAACAAAAATGTAACTGTTACATCTGCTCCCCGGGTTACCAATCAGAGTACATTTGCCAACCAATCAGCACTCTTCTCATATATAGTATGTTAGCTTTCTCCTTTATTGGTATTTTTGTGAATTTTCCTGATGAGTACAAGGTGAAAAGCTTTGACAAAATGAGTCTTTTTCAGCAAATAATTAACTACAAAGTAGGCAAAGATTATTATGCCTGATTTCCATTCATTTAGCATTTGTTTAGATCACCATTTAGGTTTTGTCACCTTCTCTGAAATTTCCATCACTTTTCACTTAATTACATCACTCAATTTATTAGAATATACATTCTTATGATGCCTCTCAAATAAGAAGGTTATGGCAGATAGGAAGATTAAACCACTTAACTTAATTCCTCTATTTTGAGACCAGAAGCAGAGTTTCCTCAGCCCTAGAACAGCAGGGCTGGAGACTGAGGAGCCAGGAAAATAGTGAGCTGCCTGTTAGGGCTGTTCTCTATACAGAGACGATTAATTTAAGGGAGGTCGTCAGACATCTTTGAGGCTTGATTCACTGTTCAGTCTGGAAGGTGTGTTGGAGTGCCAATCTCCAGCTACCACATCATTTTACACCAATCACACTTCAATTGGTATCACTGAAATGTCGAATATTCCATCACAATGTCATCGGTCTGGCTTCCTGTTTCTATATTCTTGTTCACATCACTTGATTTTCTCAGGTATTTACATTACCCGAACAGCCTTCACACAGGATGAAGTATATGCATTCATATAATTAGCAGCCTTTTTACAATCTACTAATATTGTTACATTTTCTTTGGTCTTTAAATCTCTTTATCTTGGACTGCATCACTGCCACCTCTGAAAAGGCAACTAGGGATGATCAATAAATGTTGGCCCAGCCAGAGATGCCTACGTCCCATGAATGAATAAAAAATCCTTTCATGCTTACTGGTCTTTAAAGCACCCAGTCACAACTTCCCATCCTATTCCTTCCATAAGTTCCTGTCAGCAAACACAACATAACTGAAAACATGTTCTGTCTACAAATGAAATAAACTGTACAATTCTTCAGAAAATTGGGTTTCATACCACTAAAAATCGTAGAATTTGCTCCAGCTTGAATGTTTATAAAATTGCTCATCAACCTTCTGTTAAAATTGTGGCACTAATGTTAGCTAATTTGTTACTTTTTTCACAGTAGCTGCTCAACTGTTCTTTCACATCTGTTAAAGTCAAACTTGCAACATGTGAAAATATCACAGATCCTGATCTACCCTCCAGTCTTCATTAACTCTGGTTGTTGTGAAATACAGTGTGATTAACTCGCTTATTAATGTACTACAAGAAACCATAAAGATAGATTTCATAACTTATTTAGCAAGGGAACCTCAGCTGCAAAATTTCATAGTATCTGATCATAAGAAAGGGTCGAATCATCTGACAATAACTATACATCTGATGGAGACAGTACATGAACTTCATGTTGGCTGCTGATTTACATGATAGTTACATGTGACCAGTGCTAGGCATACTACCGAGTGGCGACAGCAAGGGTTGCAAAACCACGTGTTCAAGTTAACCTAAACTTTGTAAATCCAGGCTACATTTTACAGTAGAAAGCAGTGGAAACCACCTGAAACATTAGTTTGACTTGGGAGAGAAGCAAGAATAGACATAATGGCAGAGTATGTAGTCTCCCAGTGTTGCACTTGATGCAGAAGGTGGAAAAGAGGAAAGAATGTTACAATCAATACAGTGTGGAGCTGGAGAAACGCAGCAGGTCAGGCAGCATCAGAGATGCAGGAAATTCAAGGTTTTGGGTTTACACCCTTGATCATGAACTCATTGTCGATTGTCAGAAAAACCCATCTGGTTCACTAATGTCCTTTAGGGAAGGAAACTGCTGTCCGTACCTGGTCTGGCCTACATGTGACTTCAGACCCACAGCAATGTGGTTGACTCTGAACTGCCCTCTGGGCAATTATGAAAGGGCAATAAATGTTGCCTGGTCAGTGACACCCTCATCCCGTGAATAAAGAAAAACAAAATCAGTTTTCACCAGTTCTGATGAAGGGTATAAATTCAAAACCTCAAATTTCTTGCTCCTCTGATACTGCCTGACCTGCTGTGTTCCTCCAGCTCCACACTGTATTGACTCTGACTCCAGCATCTGCAGTTCCTGCTATCTCCAAGACTGATATAATAGCATTTTTCATTTGGTTCGGCATTGTGGACGATATTGGACAATTACTTGAGTAGAAATAACATGCAGGGTCATAAGGAAAAGGCGGGAAGTGGGCATACATTAAAATGCTCAGATACAGATGCACACCTAATGGCCCAAATTGCCTCCCTCTGCGTCATAAAATTCTGTGACTCTCCATCTACGAGTAGCATCCATTCAATAGAAGTTACATAAAGATAAGTTTAAACTGACATATGGAAGGTAACAGACAAGAAGACTTGATTCAAATGAATTTGGGGGAACTAACCTACAGCAGTTGAGAAAGAGAATGAATGATTTCCTGTGTTCCACCAGGATAAGTATCGTCTTCTCTCTGCTACCTCAAAATCATACAGCATTACTCAGTCTATCTCTGGCACGGTATAGGCATCTCACAAAGAGTCACAGTGAGCAAACCACAGCCTCATTTGATCTCATTGCCAAAAAGGCTGGTTCACAACTGCATGGCTATGGGCAAGACCGGTGTAGAGATGCCAAACATCAAGATACTTACTCCTTTGAGGAAAGGGCAATACAGCTGACAAGAACGATTCCTGTGGCAATGGGAAAACAGGAATTGTGCAGAAATTTTAGCAAGCAACGTTACAGTCTGCTCTTCCCAGATGTGAACAAAAGCAAACGCATTGCTCTGCATTAACTGGCAGCATCATAGGAGCAGGAAAGCTTGACGTTTCAGGCCGAGAGAAGGGTCTAGGCCCGAAACGTCAAGCTTTCCTGCTCCTATGATGCTGCTTGGCCTGCTGTGTTCATCCAGCCCCACACCTTGTTATCTCAGATTCTCCAGCATCTGCAGTACCTTTAGCTCTGCATTAACTACTGTGCATCTTCAACAACTAATTCTTTCTGGTGTCTTCGACAAGCACTTATTGCACCCAAGACCAAGCCCAAGTGAACAGGCTGTGGCTTGAACTCATCAACGTCAGCTTCATCTTTTGGAAGAGGAAGCCTGTGAGCCTGCAGAAAGTGCATTGGCCAGATGTTCACCTGCATCCTTCAGCAACACAAAGACAGTCATCTCAGCACATACATGATTTTGAATAGACTCAGGATTGCAATCTGGTGAGCATGCCACTGACACACAGACTTCAGCCAGAGGGTGGTGAATCTGTGATACACATTGTCACAGAAACCTGTGGAGTGAAGTCATCGAGTGTGTTTAAGATAGAGACAGATAGGTTCTTGATTAGCAAGGGGATTAAAAGTTACAGGGAGAAGGCAGGAAAATGAGGTTGAGGAACATATCAGCCATGATCAAATGGTAAAGCATACTGATGGGTCAAATGGCCTACTTCTGCTCCAATATCTAATGGTCACAGCTGGTGAAGAAAAAATGCCCCAGGTCTCTGATACTTAACTGACTGCCCAAGGTCAGGGGCCTGCAAACTCCATGCAGAAGTATTGTCTCTCTTCTCAGCCATAATTCAAACGGTGAACCTGCAGAAACAGGCTGGGGAGCATCACAGAGTGAGGCAGAGGCCCGCAGTAGACTGCAATGATAGATGGATGAGTGGCCATGTCTTCATTACTTAGTGACTCTGGCATGTGAGTGCTTGATTGCTTCCACGGAAAAGGTGGTGGTTCCTTAAAGACCCTGGTCCAGCAGAGGGCTCAGCGATTGAAAGTGCACTCAGACCTAAGCGCCATCATGCTAGTTATGAGTACTTAGCAATATTGGCAATGTGAGAGGCGACTGAGGCATCTCGACCTTATGCCAGGTGACCCTTCATCTCAAAGAGTTAGGGTGGTGTAAGAAGGCACACACAGAAAGGGACATGCAGCTTTTTCTCAGGGTGCTCCTGAGTCACCCTGTCTATCTTCCTTCTTTCTGCCAATGACTGTTGTTTCCAGCAGCTTATGCTAAGTAGGATGAGCCTGCAACCTGTGGAGGTGACTCACAGCAGGCGAGGGCCCCTTTAGGTCACAGTGCCCAAGGATACCCACAATAGTCTTCAAATTCACCAGGGAATACCAGTCTGTAGGCTCTTTCTAACCCAGCTACAGAGTCTGCTTGCAAACTTCGTGTGAGGAGAGAAAACAAACCTTCTGAGGACATATCAGTGGCATGGGCATTCAGTCAATATATATAAACTGAATTTTTAAATATATATATTTACTTGCACTGTTCTAATACCTGCTGTAGTCTTCTTGTACTAGTAGAAGATGAGAAAAGTTATAGAGTCACACAACATGAAAACAGGCCTTTTGGTTGAATTAGTCCACGCCGACCATGATCCCAAACTAAACTAGTCCCACTTGTCTGTATTTGGCCCATATTCCCACAAACCTTCCCTATTCATGTACTTATCCAAATGTCTTTTAAATGTTGTAATTGTATCTACATCCACCAGTCTCTCTGGCATTTCATTTCACCCACGAACCAAAATCTTTGTTAAAAAAATGTTGCCCCTCATGTCCTTGTTACATCTTCCTTAAAAATACGTCAACCTAGTTTTTAAATCCACCACCTTAAGGAGAAGACCCTTCCTATTCACCTTATCTATGCCTCTCATGATTTGATAAGGTCACCCCTCAAACTTCTACGCTCCAGTGAAGTCCCAGCGCATCCAGCCTGTTTTTATAACTCATACCCTCCATTCCTCGGAGTGAAAAATGTGGAGCACTTTCCATCATTGAAATGATGAGCTGCTTCTCACTCAATACACCTTAGTACTCTCTCATAATTAGCACAGCAGCTGACTGGAGATCCATCATTGATCAGGACACCACACGCCTGTGAGTTGGGGATTGGAGTCAAGGCACTGCAGAATAATGTTAGGGAAGCTGAGGATGATCATAATGTCTAGCAGAGGAATGCAGTGCCTGAAATGTCCAACTGTACATATGAACAGATGTACTTGGCCCACCCCTGCTCCTTTCAGCACCATAGCCTGCTCTATCATTCAATGAAATCATGGATGATCTAATCATGGGCACATTTGACATTCCCATAAACTCATAATAACTGTGGTTTTCTTGTTAATCATGCATCGATCTGCCCCTTTTTCTTTTTTTGTCTAGTGGTATTATCACTGGACTATTAATGCAGAGACCCAGGTAATGTTCTGGGGACCTGGGTTCGAATCCCACCATGCCAGATGTTGGAATTTGAATTCAATAATATCCTGGAATTAAGAGTCTAATGATGGCCATGAAACCATTGCTGATTGTCAGGAAAAACCTGACTGTTTCACTAATGTGCTTTAGGGAAGGAGATCTGCCATCCTTACCTGGTCTGGCCGACATGTGACTCCAGATCCACAGCAGTGTGGTTGAGTCTTAACTGCAGTTTGGGCAATGCCAGTCCCGCCAGCGATGCCCACATCCCATTAATGAATTTAAAAAAAAAGACAAGGTCACTCTTGTGGTGAGCACAACATTCATTACCCAGGAACAAGTAAAAACAAACACAATTGTTATTTTTTACATAATTATGACATTAAAATATTACTTTTCAGGATGAATGATAAGATGGGTGAGAAATATTATTGGTTGCTTTCATGGATTATTAGTAGCTTTTTGGTGTTTGGAAAAATTTTGGATGTAGGAATGGAAGGGTGGATTAGTTAATTCGCGGACGATACGAAGGTGGGTCGAATTGTGGATAGTGCGGAGGGGTGTTCTAGGTTACAAAGGGACATGGATAGGATGCAGAGCTGGGCTAAGATGTGGCGGATGGAGTTTAACCCTGAAAAGTGTGAGGTGGTTCCTTTTGGAAGGACAAATTTGAAAGCAGAATACAGGGTTAACGGAAAGATTCTTGGCAGTGTGGAGGAGCAGAGGGATCTTGGGGTTCATGTCCACAGTTCCCTGAAAGCAGCCACCCAGGCGTATGGTGTGTTAGCTTTCATTAATAGAGGGATTGAGTTCAAGAGCTGTGAAGTTATGCTCCAGCTATACAAAAGCCTGGTTCGGCCACATCTGGAGTATCGTGTCCAGTTCTGGTCGCTTCATTACAGGAAAGATGCGGAAGCGTTGGAAAAGGTGCAGAGGAGATTTACCAGGATGTTGCCTGGTATGGAGGGAAGGTCTTATGAGGAAAGGTTGAGAGAGCTAGGGCTTTTCTCTGTGGAATGACGAAGGATGAGAAGTGACTTGATAGAGGTGTGCAAAATGATCACAGCTATAGATAGAGTGGACAACCAGAGACTTTTTCCCAGGGTGGAGGTAGCTATTATGAGGGGGCATAGTTTTAAAGTGAGTGGAGGTAGATATAGGGTAGACGTCAGAGGTAGGTTCTTTACTCAGAGAGTGGCGGGGCATGGAATGCATTGCTGGAGAAGGTAGTGGAGTTGGCCTCATTAGGGGCATTTGAGCGGCTATTAGGTAGGCATATGGATGATAGTATAAGATAGAGGTGGAGGTTAGACAGACCTTAGGAAAAGGGTAAAAGTTTAGCACAACATTGTGGGCCGAAGGGCCTGTACTATGCTGTAATGTTCGATGTTCTATGTTCTATATTTTAGTCTTCTTATTTTACCTTACTTCATTGTTTGAGCCAACAACATACAGAACTTCTTTCATTGTTATCAGTTAAATCATCATTCGATCATTAAAATGCTTCCAGCCAGGTGTGCTCGCTCAGGCCCTATGGACACTTTCTGCCTTACTGAAGCTTGGCAGGTATACATTTTTAATACTTTAGATAGATATAGATATTTGCAAATGTTTAGCTTTAAAGAAAAAGAATATCTTAACATTACGCCGTTATGGTAAATCACAACATGATGCAATGTACCATCATGTGATTAATATATTCCCAAGTTACTGGGCTCCAATATAGGTCTCACAAAATATCAAGTATTTTAAATCATGATATATGATAAAAAATTATCCCACATACAATGTATTGAACACAGCACCATACAATATCAGAGAAAGCTCTGAACGTTTAAAGACATAACAAACTGAACAAAAATTCTACAATAGAACAGCACAATTTAATAATACATTATTAAACAAGTGATGACATCTGTGGAAATATGGAAAAAAAATTCACAGATTACCAGCTAAACTACACTCTCCCGGTTAAGTACAAATAGGAAATTACTTGTTGCATCATGTTTCAATTTGAAAATCTCAACTTTGCTTCATTGGTATTTGAAGCTGGAGATCAAACTGGTGTGAACTATTGAAACAACCTCTAATTTCAGTACAGAACAAAATATTGTTGCACGCAATGAGATAGGAATTATACACCAAAGTTAAGTCAACAAACTGATTAGTTAGTCTTCCACATAAAGGTATTATGTGTGTTCTTCATGTACTTCTAACAGCTGAGATATCTCTAAATTTCATTAACTTCAAAAATATATCGTATATTGGGGAATTCCAGGGTAACTCCTTATCTGACTGTACCACTCTGCCACTACCACAGGTGGATCTGTCCTGCCGGTGGGACAGGATGCACCCAGTAATGGTGATGGTGCGTCATGAGACATTTCCCATCAGGTCTGATTCTGTGAGTACGATGATGTCAGACTGTTTCAAAATGAAAAATAAAGGTGACAACAGAGCAGGGAATAATGTCTTAAAAAGCTGAACAAAAGACACTCTATCTGAATGTGTTTTATATTCTCAAAAAAGAGACTGAGGAATTCAATGTATACATTGGGGTAAATAGATATGATTTAATGGCATTAGAGAGATATGGCTACAGGGTGATTGATATTGCAAAATGAATATCCAAAACATTTTACATTTAGGAGTGTTGGACAAAAATGAAAAGGAAGTGGTGGAGATCTCCAAATAAGGGATAATATCTGTCTGATCGTAAAACCGGATCCTACATCAAATGACCAAGGCATTGGCTTCATATTATTGATTTTGTTACGCAAAGTGTTGAGTTGAGTTTGGGGAGAGTCAATGTGAGGGTAACTCACCACATTAACTGGCAGTCTGGCCCTCACAGCGAGAATCACATTGGGTTTCCACCACTTCTTACTGTATACCATTCCCAGAACAACTCACCACTCACTGGAGCTCCTGGAATTAACCAGCATCCCGGGAACCAGTGCCATCTTTGAAAGCCCACAGTGCACCGGGACAAGCACAGACCACGTGGACCTACCCTGCACAGTCCCTGATATTGAGCCTGCACATGGCAGATAGGGGGAAATTGCTGCCCTCCCCAAACTCACACCGCGTGCATGGTCATGGAGCTGCTCCTGGCTGGGGAGATGCACAAGCAGGACTTCCTCTTCCCCAGGACCAGTAGTGGAGGCCATGACACCAGATCATGCCTGCCAGCTCTGAAGTTGTCACCCAGGTTAGAGCAGTTTCCGCTATCTTGAGAAATGAACGGCATTGTAGGGAGATTAATGTCCTTCTTTGCTCCGCCAGCATAACGGGAAATTCAGTAAGAATCTCACCATTCCCCCTGAGGGGAATGAACAAGAGGCAGTGAGATTATCTTAACATCAAGAAAGGCCTCACGAAACATCTCACTGAATCTACCGCTAATCTCGCTAGAGTCCACATCACTCAGATTACATAGAAACAGTTTGACTGGAGCTTAGAAACGGCAAGGAGAAGCCAAAACTGCAGGACAAATTTTGTGCATGTTATAAACAGGAAATTAGATATGCAAGTACAGACATTGATGGGTTAACTCAGCGGGTCTGCTAGCATCTGTAGGAAGAAAGCAGAGATAATATTTCAAATCTAGGAACTTTTAATCAGAAAAGTCTTTGTTTCAGATCTCCAGCATCTGCAGCTCTTTGTTTTATTTTAGATAAGAAGTATATTGCATATTGCAGTATTAACGGATGATTTGACCTGGGAAGGAGGGGAAGGAGTGAGGGCAGAAGTGCAGGAGATGGGTAAGTCATAGCTGAAGGCCCTGTCCATCAGAGTTTAGCGGGGGAGGTGGAATTCTCAGGTAAGGAAAAAGGACATCATGTAAGAGGTACTCCACTGGAATTTGACATGATCTGAACAGGTATAATGAATTCAGGGAAAGTGAGAGAATGCAGTCATGCTCAGCTGATCATTGGGGTAGCATGATGGCTCAGTGGTTAGCTCCGCTCCCTCATAGTACCAGGGACCCGGGTTTGATTCCATCCTCGGATGACTGTCTATATGGAGTTTGTACATGCTCTCTCTGTCTGTGTGGGTTTCCTCTGGGTGCTCTGGTTCCCTCCCTCATTCCAAAGATGTGCAGGTTAGGTGGATTGACAATACTAAATTGCCCCTAGTGTCCATGAATACGCAGCTTAAGTGGATTAGCCATGGGCAATGCAAGGTTACAGAGACAGGGTAGGGGTGTGTCTGGTGGGATGCTCTTTGGAGGGTTGGTGTAGACTCAATGGGCTGAATGGCCTGTTTCCGCACTGTAGGGATTCTATGATTTCTATGATAAATAATGGATAATACTATTCTACAGCACTGTTGCCATAGCAACATTTCTACCATGAAAAGTGCAGCACAATGCCAATTCAATGTTAAAGTAGCAAACAGCCAATGCTATTTTCAAGAGGTAGACCTGCATCGATATTGCTATACTCTGGCTCCACAAACCACACAACATAATTTTTCTAAACGTAGGCAATCTCCTTCCCTATCATGGGTTTTATTGATGCTTTAAATCAGTAGAATAAATTACAGGCGAGCTAGTAAGTACTATTCCATGCTTACAATTGAGACTGCATGCTCTTTCAATCTGTCCACATATCACAATACAAGTCAGCAATGCAACTAATATATTGCTATAGAGACTGTAAAAGAAATAGAGTTCAAAGAGACATGGGGTTCAGGGACACAAATCTTTGGAAGTGGAAGAACAAATTAATAACAATGCAGAAAAGGTATCTACAATCTTACATAATGTTAACATTTTGAGTTCTGTGATCCTTATCTCCAACATCCACAATTGTTTATTTTATCCTCAATCATAAATTTCTGGATAGATAGAAGTAAATATTGGCCACCTAAAGGGAATGGAGATAGAGCAAAGAACTGGCATGGAATTGATGGGTCAAACGGACTCCTTCTATGCTGTAGTGACTCCATGGACCAAATTTTCATCATTGAAACACAGTGGAATTGGGCTATCCCAGTGAAGAAAGATCAGGGATTTTCATCCAGCAGAGTCAGGCTTGTCCCAAAGCGCAGAGATAGGTGCTGAGATGGTCAAGTTAACAGGCCCATTTTTATTTGCAGAGGCATCATCCTGGTTCTGCATATGAGTGTAAAGTGCCCAACTCCCATTCCCTCCCACCTCACCCACTTAACCCCCACTCCAACTAATACCCTCACACAGTATCCACCCCCATGCCTATTTAGGAGCTCTATATTAGTACTTCGAAACTTAATAGCTATCTTTGTTGCTTATGCTTATCAAAAAAGAAGCAAAGGGTGAAGATAGCAAAAACCATAGCACAATAAAGTGAAAAAAAGCAAAAAGGTAATATTGCGCTTATACAGAACATTAGGTAGGCTGGTCATTAGAACACTGACCTGGGTTTTGCAGTCACCAACAAAGTACAGGCATTTGCCACAGACTTTGAAGAAAGCTTGTCGAAAAGGTCTTGCAAGATTTTAATTCTGGTGGCAATTTAAATCTCATACCAACTCAGGGAAGTGTTCTGGCCTGCTGCAGCAGTAATGTCAGCAAGTAAGCAGGCTGTCACCTACATTAAAATAGCCAGAACATTAAAGTACTTAAAATTCTCTACTTTAAATTTAAGTTTTCAGGTAACAAAGTAAATTATGATTATTTTAACTTCTAAGTGAACCCAAAGATAATAAAATATTTAAAGATTATTTTCAAATTTGTTGACTTTTGTAATTAATAGAAACATGATATTCCAGTAAAATAAAGGAGCTATTCAGTGCCAGTGATGGTGTTTCACAATAATTAATGAAGTTCATATCTCATTAAATGCCAAACAATAAGTCATTCAAAAGGAGTAACTTTTACAAACATTTTATTCCAGATATCTAACTGAATAAGAGTGAAAGTTCTTACAAATTCTACTGACTTCGATGATTATAGTCTGTCAGGGGTTGCCTTAATTGTGTATCATGCGCAGAAGCATGGAATAAATGACAGCAACTTCTGGATTCCTCTGTTATTCTGTAGAGATGGGGACTCCAGAGGTTGCCAACAGCTTCAGGGTAGTAATGATGGCTAACATTGAAAGTTTCATCATTAATGTTATTCTTTAAATTCAAGTCAATGTGTTCATTAGTGTTTCCCTTATACCAGGAATGTTCACCATATCATGTAAAGAAAATGTATTGATCTGATACCAAGTCTTAAGTCATATAAGTGATAAAAGGAAGTGTGGCTCTTTTAAGAGAAAGCTGCAGTTAGAGAAGATCTTGCTCAACTATTCAACAATCCATGGGTCTTTGACAAAGCAAATTGAAACAAGTATTTCCATTGGTCATTAATCAATAATTAGAGATAATAATTATAAAGTTAACACTGAAAGAACTAAGAGAAATGTGAGGGCTTTTTTGTGCTCTAAAGGGTGTTTGGACATAAAAATGTTAGTGGGAGTAATATTCACAATGACTTTTGAAGGGAGGATGACGATATTTTAAGAAATAAACAAACAAAAGTGCATGTGAAAAGGATATAGGAATGAAACTAATAGATAATGCTTTTGGAGAGCTTATACATGCCACAACAGCATCTTTCTGTTTCATAGAGTTCAATGATTCAAATGGTATGGATATTCAACTAGCAAAATGGAAAAATTAAATATGAAATTTAGATAATTGATGATTTGAGAATTTCAAGCTTCAATTTTAGAATCTGTATGAAACCAGCCAGCAGAATATAGTAGTCGGATAACATACAGCACTTTAATATTAAGTAGCTCTGGACATGTCAATATTTTAATAGATTTAATTCTACTCATTGTACATTTTCAGCAAGTATTTGCAACACTGTTAAAGTTGTCATTAAAACAGATTAGTCAGAAAGGTAATTAGTGCTATTAAGTGCTGCTACAGACATTTAGTAAAAGCTAGCAATTAATTCACATTTGGTGCAGTATTACTCCTAAAACACGTCCATATGTTAAGTTGCGACTGTCTGAATCATTTCACTGACAGTCTCTGAAACTGTCACAGGTAGACGTGATTCATCCCGTTAATCTGGGCTGGATTCAAAACAATAATAAAAACAATAAACTCTAATTTTATCTATTATAACACACATGGGATGGGATTGCTACTGCACCCCTTTTTCACAAGACAGCTTTGCATTTCTGAAAGAAGATTCCACTCTGGGCTCCTTCAGAAATGCAGAGTTGTACTTTCATTCTGGCATTTCTTTTGTACCACAGAACCGTCAGAGGAAGGCAAACCTTTTCACAGCAGTCAGCAACCATGTTCTGAAATTAAAATTCCAAACAGCCACTTTGACAGCTGCTATTGAGTAATAGCTACATCAGGTAAGCGTGGTGTTAGCGTGCTGGAAGGGGAGGGTGCTAGGTCAGTAGTGTATCATGTGGTTAGGATACAGTGTACCAGAAAAGTAGGGTGCCAGCTAAGGACGGGTTATGGTATCAGTTGTAAGATGACAGGTTAGTGGCGTGCCTGGATACCAGTTGTGTAGGGTCCCATGGATAAGTTGCCAAATGGGTAGGGTGCCAGATGGGTAGGATACCAAGTGGGCAAGGGTAAGGTGCCAGGTTGAAAGGCAGAAAGCTATGTGATGCAGTGGTTGGAGTAGGTTGAGATGGGTGGGGAAAATTAGGTCTGGTGAGGGCTGGAGTTGGTGGGTGTCTTGTCTGGGGAAGGGCTTTCAGTTCCAGTCAGATGGGATTGGTAGAGGGGTGGGGAAGAGGAAATGGAAAGGGGATCAGATCATGAAGTGAGTGTTTGGGTTGAAAACAGTCTGACAGCACTGGTTGCACTGTCAGGTCGAGCCAGCTGACCACGGCACCATGGTGCAGAAGGCCATTCAAGAGGGGGAAGCAAAAAGACAAGTAGTTGTCATAGGGGATTCTATAATTAGGGGGACAGATAGTATCCTATGCAGGCCGGATCGGGAGTCCCGCATGGTGTGTTGCCTGCCTGGTGCCAGGGTGCAGGACATCTCCGACCGGCTTGAAAAGATATTGGAGCGGGAGGGGGACGATCCAGTTGTTGTGGTCCACGTTGGGACTAACGACATAGGCAAAGCTAGGGTGGAGGACCTGTTCAGGGATTATCAAGCACTAGGAAAGAAACTGAAGTACAGGTCCTCAAGGGTCATAATCTCTGGATTACTGCTCGAGCCACCTGCCAATTGGCATAGGGATAAGAAAGTTAGGGAAGTAAACACGTGGCTAAGGGATTGGTGTGGGAAAGAGGGATTCCATTTCATGGGGCATTGGCATCAGTTTTGGAACCGGAGGGATCTGTACCGTTGGGACGGTCTCCACCTGAACCGATCTGGAACCAGTGTTCTAGCGAAAAGAATAAATAGGGTGGTCAGTAGGACTTTAAACTTCTGAGTCGGGGGGGGAGGGAAAGCGACAGGGCATATGGAGTTAAATGGAAAGATAAGCAGCAGGATAGCATGTGAGCAGGTGGGTTTAAGCTCGAGGCAGACTAGGAATGCAGCAAAAAGGAAGGATAACTGAGGACATTTTATGATTTCCAATAATGATAAGAAAGTTAGCATTAAGGCACTTTACCTAAATGCTCGTAGTATTCGTAACAAAGTAGATGAATTAATGGCACAAATAATCTTGAACGATTATGATGTGGTAGGCATCACAGAGACATGGCTGCAGGAGGTTCAGGGCTGGCAGTTAAACATCCAAGGATTTACAACTTATCGAAAAGACAGGGAGGTGGGCAGAGGGGGTGGGGTTGCCTTGTTAGTTAAGAATGAAATCAAATCAATAGCACTGAATGACATAGGGTCAGATGATGTGGAGTCTGTGTGGGTGGAGTTGAGGAACCACAAAGGCAAAAAAACCACAATGGGAGTTATGTACAGACCTCCTAACAGTGGTCAGGACCAGGGGTACAAGATGCACCAGGAAATAGATAGGCCATGTCAGAAAGGCAAGGTCACAGTGATCATGGGGGACTTCAATAAGCAGGTGGACTGGGTGAATAATATTGCCGGTGGATCCAAAGAAAGGGAATTCATGGAATGCCTACAGGATGGCTTTTTGGAACAGCTTGTGATGGAGCCCACAAGGGAGCAGGCTATTCTGGACTTAGTGATATGTAATGAGCCAGACTTTATAAAAGACCTTAAAGTAAGGTAACACTTAGGAGGCAGCGATCATAATATGGTAGAGTTCAGTCTGCGGTTTGAAAGAGAGAAGGCAAAATCGGATGTAATGGTGTTACAGTTAAATAAAGGTAATTACAGGGGCATGAGAGAGGAACTGACGAAAATCGACTGGAAGCAGAGCCTAGCAGGGAAGACGGTAGAGCAACAATGGCGGGAGTTTCTGGGTGAAATTGAGGACACAATACAGAGGTTCATCCCAAAGAAAAGAAAGATTAGCCGGAGGAGGATTAGACAGCCATGGCTGACAAAGGAAGTCAAGAAATGTATCAAAGAAAAAGAGACAGCCTATATAGTGGCCAAGAGCACTGGGAAATCAGAAGATTGGGAAGGGTACAAGAACAAACAGAGGATAACAAAGAAAGAAATAAGGAAGGAGAGGATCAAATACGAAGGTAGGCTAGCCAGTAATATTAGAAATGATAGTAAAAGTTTCTTTCAATACATAAGAAACAAACGAGAGGCAAAAGTAGACATTGGGCCACTCCAAACTGATGCTGGAAGGCTAGTGAGGGGAGATAAGGAAATAGCTGAAGAACTTAGTAAGTATTTTGCGTCAGTCTTCACAGTGGGAGACATGAGTAATATCCCAACAATTAAGGAGAGTCAGGGGGCAGAGTTGAGCATGGTAGGCATTACAAAAGAGAAAGTGCTAGAAAAGCTAAAAGGTCTAAAAATTGATAAATCTCCTGGCCCCGATGGGCTGCATCCTAGAGTTCTGAGGGAGGTGGCTGAGGAAATAGCAGAGGCATTGGTTGTGATCTTTCAAAAGTCACTGGAGTCAGGGGAAGTCCCAAAAGATCGGAAAATCGCTGTTGTAACCCTCTTGTTTAAGAAAGGATCAAGACAAAAGATGGAAAATTATAGGCCGATTAGCCTAACCTCGGTTGTTGGTAAAATTCTAGAATCTATCGTTAAGGATGAGATTTCTAAATTCTTGGAAGTGCAGGGTCGGATTAGAACAAGTCAGCATGGATTTAGTAAGGGGAGGTCGTGTCTGACAAACCTGTTAGAATTCTTTGAGGAGGTAACAAGTAGGTTAGACCAGGGAAACCCAGTGGATGTTATCTATCTAGACTTCCAAAAGGCCTTTGATAAGGTGCCTCACGGGAGGCTGCTGAGTAAGGTGAGGGCCCATGGTGTTCGAGGTGAGTTACTGGCATGGATTGAGGATTGGCTGTCTGACAGAAGGCAGAGAGTTGGGATAAAAGGCTCTTTTTCGGAATGGCAACCGGTGACAAGTGGTGTCCCACAGGGTTCAGTGTTGGGGCCGCAGCTGTTCACCTTATATATTAATGATCTGGATGAAGGGACTGGGGGCATTCTGGCGAAGTTTGCTGATGATACGAAGTTGGGTGGACAGGCAGGTAGTACGGAGGAGGTGGGGAGGCTGCAGATGATTTAGACAGTTTAGGAGAGTGGTCCAGGAAATGGCTGATGAAATTCAACGTGAGCAAATGCGAGGTCTTGCACCTTGGAAAAAAGAATACAGGCATGGACTATTTTCTGAACGGTGAGAAAATTCATAAAGCCGAAGTACAAAGGGATCTGGGAGTGCTAGTACAGGATTCTCTAAAGGTTAACTTGCAGGTTGAGCCTGTGATTAAGAAAGCGAATGGAATGTTGTCATTTATCTCAAGAGGGTTGGAATATAAAAGCAGCGATGTGCTTCTGAGACTTTATAAAGCTCTAGTTAGGCCCTATTTAGAATACTGTGTCCAATTTTGGGCCCCACACCTCAGGAAGGACATACTGGCACTGGAGCGTGTCCAGCGGAGATTCACACGGATGATCCCTGGAATGGTAGGCCTAACATACAATGAACGGCTGAGGATCCTGGGATTGTATTCATTAGAGTTTAGAAGGTTGAGGGGAGACCTAATAGAAACTTACAAGATAATGCATGGCTTAGAAAGGGTGGACGCTGGGAAGTTGTTTCCGTTAGGTGGGGATACTAGGACCCATGGGCACAGCCTTAGAATTAGAAGGGGTCAATTTAGAAGGGAAATGAGGAGACATTTCTTCAGCCAGAGAGTGGTGGGCCTGTGGAATCCATTGCCACGGAGCGCAGTGGAGGCCGGGATGTTGAATGTCTTCAAGGCAGAGATTGATAAATTCTTGATCTTGCAAGGAATCAAGGGCTACGGGGAGAGCGCGGGTAAGTAGAGTTGAAATGCCCATCAGCCATGATTAAATGGCGAAGTGGACTCGATGGGCCGAATGGCCTTACTTCCACTCCTATGTCTTATGGTCTTATGGTCTAAGTCTGCAGGGTATCCGGCAGAGGTGTATTTGAGGATGTGTGATATGGGTTCAGTTGCAAATTTACTCAGGAGTTAGACTATGTATTTATTGTCCAATTTTCTTCCTGAGTAACAGTTTTACATAATTTCACTGATTTAAATGTAGCATTTTAAAGGTTTCCAGGCAGGGAAATTGACAAGTGGAAAATTCAATTTTCCAGGCAATTCCTTTGGACTGTACAATGGGGGTTCCACAGGGTCCCCACACGCAATTCCTATCTACTAGGATAATCCAGGTCACAGTTTCTCTGTAATTAAAAATGTGTGTATTTCGGCTGCGTGCACATTGGATAGTATGGCAGTTTATAGGACTCAACTGTTCTTCTGAGTGTTTTATACTTTTAGAATCATATCCCATAACTGGATATTGTGCAATAAATACTAAAATTCAAAGTATAAGAATATCTACTTCGGAAAGATATTTGGTAGAACCTTCCATTATAGATTCTGATTGTGCATCAGGCTTGGTAATGATTGTCATTCTCACCTGGCAATAGGACAAGTTTTCTTGCAGTTTTTTCAGGTAATGATGTGAGCGCACAAGTTGTTGCACAAATTGAATAGCAAATTCCAGGTCAGCGAGCAGGATGTTCTTGACACCACCAGGATCTTCAGAATCAAAGGTTCAGGCACTTGTGCTGTCAATATTGTTACAGTCATTCAAAAGATGCACAACTAAACACTTGCTAGGGAGGTCTCAGGAAGTTATGAGCATGCATCAATGTGCTAACACATTCATACTTCCTCTTTTCCTTCTGCAGGACAAGATCACATACAATTGGAGATAGTGGACCCAGAAATTCATATCCTCAGCCCATTCTGAAAGAAGGTCCCAGGAGAAACAGAGGAGTACTATGGTTATGCCAGCACCATTGCAAATGAAGGGCTAACGCCAGAAAACAATGAAAGAAAGTCTGTAGTCTGCTATTCTCAGATGTGCAGACAAGGATAGACTACCTCATTAAAGGATTAAGCATATTCAGCAGGTAATTGTACTCCTTCATACCAAGTGCTACCAGGCACCAGAAGAAGTGGAAACACAGGAAGACACAACTTCCCCCAAGAGGACTACCACCTGTGAGGATGACATCTCTGAAAACTTAGAGGATGGTCTGACACCTTCCACTTGCACAGAGACATTCCCACTGGTTGGTCCATTATTAAGAGTAGACACTGTGGGTCACAAGCTAGTGAGTTTATCACTGATATGGATGCACATGTATGAGTGTACAGTGTACTGAAGCCAAGTATCAGGTCCGTGACACAAGGAGAACTGTTGGAAATGAGGGTTCTGTTCAGTCCTATGTGGACGATCCACCTCTGTATTTGGCCATAAGTGACATACTGCAGATACGGAGACAGGAAGAGAGCATCAGGGAGAGATGCCAGAGGAGATATGAGCAAAGAATGGGGGAAGTTTTCTAAGTTCTGCCTACTGTCATAACTCCAGCATGAGAGCACTTGGCTGCCTCCACAACAAAGTTAGCAACTATGCTGGAGATGCTGATCAAGTAGAACATTCAGTAGCTGCCATTTGTGACTGCATCCCATTGCTCTAGCTGTACATATAAAACATCAATGCCTAGGCAACAGGAGTCAAGGCACCTCAACCTCCATTCAGGTGCCCTTTCACTTCAAAGAGACAGCAAGGTACCATTAGGAACCTATAGGGAGAAAGTATCAGGGGATTCACCACAGGGCACTCTAAAAGTGTCCTGCTTCTCCCCCACTCCTCTGTCACTGGCCACATTGCATCCACAGGCCAGACCAAGGAAGGTGCATCTATACCTGTGTAAGAGACTCTCAGCAGGCTGAGACCTCTGTTCTGAGTCTCTAGCGGAAGCCCAATAAGATGATCCCTCACCAAGCCGTTAGAAGGTTGCCTCCATCTCAACTGTAGATATTGGGGGCAGCATCTAAATATAGTTGTAGGCTTAGGGTGAATAAGACCTTTTGAGGGCACTGGCTGGCATGGGTGTTCATTAAATATATCTAATCTGCATTCTGCAAATACATCTTGAGGTGCACTGCATATAAGTTCGCTTTAATCTTATTATACTGTTAGATGCTGGCATGGTTATGTGAATTGAAAAAAGTGGAACATTCTGCTCCTCCATCACAATGTGAAGCTGGTGTTCCAATGGGATACCTTTTATTGTCTCACCACCATCTGCAATGTCCGTGCCTCAACTACACAAGTCATGGCACTCAGGCTGATATGATGCTTATTTTGTCAATCTTGGCAGAGTCAATTCATAAGAACATAAGAACTAGGAGCAGGAGCAGGCTGTCCGGCCCTTCGAGCCTGCTCCGCCATTCAATAAGATCATGGCTGATCTTTTTGTGGACTCAGATCCACTTACCCGCGCTCTCACCGTATCCCTTAATTCCTTTATTGTTCAAAAAAAAATCTACCTTAGCTTTAAAAATGTTTACTGAAGTAGCGTCAACTACTTCACTGGTCAAGGAATTCCATAGATTAACAACCCTCTGGGTGAAGAAGTTCCTTCTCAATTCAGTGAATGCTGCGTAATAAACAATCTAAACTGCACAAAGGATGCCTAAATAGAGCCGTTTAAAGATATCTAACTTGCAGTTCAGCATTTTGGACATCTGTACTAACAAAGTTTATGAAACGATTGTATTGTATTCTTCAAAGAGATTTATTTACTTATTGGATTTATTTGCAATATCCTGATAGGAAAGTCAGATGAGTTTGCTACAACGTATACAAAAAGCATGCTAGTTAAAGAGGCTGCAAATGCAGTGTGTCTTGGCACAGAGTACATGTAGAGGAGAAAGGTTCTCTACAGAAGATTCTAGCTATCAATGGTTGTCAAAGAGTTCTACTTAATTCAGGAATAGTACTTATACGGTGCTTACATTTCAGCAAGAAGGTAGTCATCGTACTGCGCTACATCCTTCAACGGGAATTACAGCTAAAAAGTAAAGACAGGAATGCACTATCAGTGGCTGTCAATGTCACCATCATTCTCAGTTTCCATGGAAGTAGATTCTTCCAGGTAGAAATAGGGAACAAATTAACATTGTTGTTGTTAACATTTACCACACTCATCATTTATGACTGCATCAGGGAATTTGGGGAAACCCGGAGAGTAGAATTTACTGTCCACTATCTTAGCAAGGAGCCGGAAGTGGGAACACATAACTTTGCAATAACATGGAAATCCCAGCGGTGCAGCAAGCCATCAGCTGCACGTGTAGCTCCATAGGTCTCACACCTAAACAAAGAGATGTACCAGAACCATAATCATTATCAGTCCAAGAGCGTTCAGTTACAGAATAACCAAACACAGGCCATCATTTCAGCGAATGCCCACAATCCAAACAATCACCACAATGCCTTCACCCTGAGCCATTCAGCTGTTTCCACCACCTTTAGGCTACCAAAAATGAACCAGAGGCTGGCTGCTTAGAAAGGGATGTCATCTGTCCACATAGATAATAACTCCCATCCATTACCTAATTATGTGATGAAACTACACCTACGACAAGAGCCATTTAGTTACATGAGTTGTTTTGGAACCAATTATTAATATCCTAACACAATTGTTCTCTTGCTAGGATTACTCGGGATGAGCCCTCTAGTACTCAGCAGAGATGGCATCCAAGTTTCTGATGGGCATCATAATGTGTTCCTGACCAAAGCTTTGTAATAAAAAACATCAACACAAATTGTTTCCATAATAATGTTATCCAACAACAGTAAAGCACTGAAATTTTACCTTAATAACAGTAGACTGAATTTTCAAGCAGCAAGCATGGATTTAAGACATTGCATTGCAACATAGAAATGCAGAAGGGGAAATGGGGAAAGGCAGGCAAGAGAGTCAGTGGGGGTCCCAGTGGAAAACAAGATGCTCGTGGTCACATCATGGGTAAGAATGAAGCGAAATAAAAAGGAGTTTTAAGGTATCACTCTAAATGATCTCAGTAATACTTATTGCAACAGGCTCTGTTACAGTTGTTTCGATGTGAACCATCTTTAAATAATTTCTTTTTTTTTAAATGACTAGGTGTTCTATCACTTATGCCCAAAACAGCTTTTTCTCCAACTGTCAAATCATCAGTGGTACTTTTCATCTATTATCCACCACCACAAAGATCACCCATGTTTCTCATTAACCAAACTATGAGCAACGTCCAGCAGGAGCACAATTCCTCTTTTTAGAAAATGTCCCCAGTAGGGTTCAATGATTTGGGTTTGCCCAGATCCTATTAGTTCTAGTCTGCTTCTTTGTGGTTGCGTTTAACTGATGTACCTTCTATGGTGGAACTCTTAATGGATAAGTGACAGGCATGTGGGAATTGAACACAGTTGCAGGGCAGTGGTATGGTGGGCAGGAGATGTTGTTTGACGGTGCATTCACTGACCCTGATCACTTGACTTACTGAATTTCCACTGGCGCTGATGCTCCCAGTCACCTCTGAGAATTTGCCTTGGAGAACTCTTGGGTCCCTACGGAACAACTTGTATCCCTTCTCTTTACAACCTTGCATTGCAATTCATCTAGCTTTGCATCAGGAAAATCAAGAATGAGTGTGGGAAATCGTGTCTCTGATTGAGTTTTTTGAAAAAGTAATGAAAAGGATTGATGTAGGCAGAGCAGTGGACGTGATCTATATGGATTTCAGTAAGGAGTTCGATAAGGTTCCTCATGGAAACTGGTAAGCAAGGTTAGATCACATGGAGTACAGGAGAACTAGCCATTTGGATACAAAACTGGCTCGAAGGTAGGAGACAGAGGCTGATGGTTACTTTTCAGACTGGAGGCCTCTGACATGCAGTGAGCCATAAGGATCGGTGTTGGGTGTATTTGGTAGTGGACAGCGATGAAGGTTACCTCAGCGTACAACAGGATCTTGTTCAGATGGGCCAATTGGCTGAGGAATGGTAGATGGATTTTAATTTAGATAAATGTGAAGTGCTGCATTTTGGAAAGGCAAATCAGTGCAGGACTTATACACTTAATGGTAAGGTTCTAGGGAGTGTTGCTGAACAAAGAGACCTTGAAGTGTAGGTTCATAGTTCCTGGATTCTTGTTTGATCCAAGGCCTCAGGTATTGGAAGTATCGGCAGGAGCTGCCAGCTGTTGGCAGATTTGGGCAGGCGGTGTTGTAGGTTTGGCTACACTCAGTCTGCACCTCACCATTGGGACTTTCAATTCCTATTATTGTATTTTTTTCCACTAAACCATAGAGATCATTAATGAAATTATCGACAGTTTCCACTGGATTTTGACCTCCTCTATTAAAGATTACTCTTTCAATAATATAGTTTGTTCTGGGAGTAAAGTAATTGTTGAATGATACAGAATTTTATCAAAAGTCACCATTGCTTCTTTTACACCTTGGTAAATGCTAGTATTATTGGCTATACTCACGTTGTAAATAGCAGCATACATTCATTTGCTCTTTATTAGTGTCAATGTTCAAAATTATTCTCGAGTATGAGATTTGATTTCTTCACAATCTCTAATTCTGCCTTCTCTTTGGCCCGTGTCTGAAGTCAATCTTGGCAAAAACTATTTCTGAAATAGCATTTTCCGAATGAGATAATTGATTATTTTTGCTTCAAAGGCTTTTATTTTGTAGTAATAGCAGTGCCATTGTTCTCTGCTACTCTGCAAGTGAGTTTTCCGTGTTTGCAGCCAAAATAGAGGACTCTTACCTTTTCATGGATAAAATGGAGAATTCTCTCGCTTAATGGCAAAAAGAATTATTCCTTTTTTACAGTTTCACCAAATGAATCAGCTGTTTATGGCCCTACTCAATGTTTCACATTTGCTTAAAGGCTTTACCAAATGTGGTTTTAACAGCACAGAAACAGCCCTTTCGGTCCAACTCATCCAGGACAACCCGATATCCTAAATTAATCTAGTACCATTCACCAGCATGTGGCCTATATCCTCCTAAATCTTTCCTATTCATATACCAGCCTCCATCACTTCATCTGGCAGCTCATGCCATACATGCACCATCCTCTGCGTGAAAAAGTTGCCCCTTAGGTCCCTTTTAAATCTTTCCTGGCTCACCTTAAACTTGTGCCATCTAGTTTAGGACTCCCTACCCTGGGAAAAAGATCTTGGATTTTCACCCTATCCATCCTCCTCATGTTTTTATAAACCTCTATAAGGTCACCTCTCAGCCTCCTATGCTCCAGGGAAAATAGCTCCGGCCTATTCAACTTCTCCCTATAGCTAAAATGCCCCAAAGCATTATTGTAAATCTTTTCAGCACCCTTTCAAGTTTAACATAATCTTTCCTATAACAGGGAGACCAGAAGTCAACACAGTATTCCAAAAGTGGCCTAACCAATGTCCTGCACAGCTGCAACATGACATCCCAACTCCTATACTCAATGCACTGACCAAAAAAGGCAAGCATAAAAAACACCTTCTTCACTACCCTGTCTAGCTCTGGCTCCACCTTCAAGGAACTATGATCTTACACCACAAGGTCTCTTTGTTTGACCCAGGAGGACCCTACCATTAAGTGTATAGGGGCAGCACAGTGGCTCAGTGGTTAACACTGCTGCCTCACAGCACCAGGGGCCTGCATTCAATTCTACCATTGGGTGACCGACTGTATGGAGTTTGCACCTTCTCCCCATGAATGCATGGGTTTCTGCCGGGTGCTCTGGTTTCATTCTACAGTCCAAAGTTGTGCAGGTTAGGTGGATTGGCTCGTAGGGTCCAGTGATGTGTAGGTTGGGTGGATTTCCTTGGGAAAAGCAGGGTTACGGGGATAGGGTAGGGACTTAGGTCTGGGTGGAATGCTCCTCCGAGGGTGGATGCTTGTGAATGTAATGCCAATCAAGCGGGCTGCTTTGTCGTGGATGATGTCAAGCTTCTTGAGCGTTGGGGCTGCACTCATCCAGGCAAGTGAGGAGTGTTCCATGACACTCCTGATTTTTGCCTTGTAGATTGGTGGACAGGCACTGGGGAGTTAGGAGGTGTGTTACTCGCCTCAGTATTTCTAGCTTCTGACCTGCTCTTGTAGCCTCTGCCTTTAAGTGGTGAGTTCAGGTGAGCATCTGGTCAATGCTAGCCCCCATGATGTTGATAGTGGGGGATTCGGTGACAGTAACACTATTGAATGTCAAGGAATTTCGGGTAGATACCAGTGTTGTAACTTTTATTGGTGATGGTCATAGCCTGGCATATGTGTACCTGCCACTCGTCAGCCTAAGATGGATACTGTCCAGATCTTGTGGCATTTAAACATAGACTCCTTCAGTATCTGAGGAATCGCAAAGCGTGCTGAACATTGTGCAATCTTTGATGAACATACCCATCTCTGATCTTATGATAGAGGGAAGGTCATTGATGAAGCAGCTGAAGGTGGTTGGACCTAGGACACTACCTTGAGGAACTCCTGCAGAGATGTTCTGGAGCTGAGATGACTGACCTCCAACAACTACGACCATCTTGCTATGTGTCAGGTATGACTCCAACCACCAGACAGTTTACCCCCAGTACCCTTTGATTCCAGTTTTGATAAGGCTCCTTGGTGCCACTCTCAGTTGAATGCAGCCTTGATGTCAAGGGCTGTCACTCTCACCTCACCTCACCTCTGGAATTCAGCTCTTTTGTCCATGTTTGAACCTCAGCTATAATGAGGTCAGGAGCTGGGTGGCCCTGGCAGAACCCGAGCTGGGCATCACTGAGCAAGTTATTGCTGAGCAGGTGCTGCTTGATAGCACTGTTGATGACACCTTCCATCACTTTACTGATGATCGAGAGGAGACTGATGGGGCAGTAATTGGCCGGGTTGGATTTGTCCAGCTATGTACAGAACATACCTGGGTCAATTTTCCACAATTTCAGGTAGATACCAGTGTTGTAACTGTACTGGAACAGCTTGGCTAGGGGAGCAGTAAGTTCTGGAGCACAAGTCGTCAGTACTATTGCTGGAATGTTGTCAGAACCCGTAGCCTTTGCAGTATCCAGTGTCTCCAACCGTTTCTTGATGTCACGTGGAGTGAATCAAATTGGCTGAAGACTGGTATCTGTAATGCTGGGGACCACTGGAGGAGGCAAAGATGGATCATCCACTCGGCAATTCTGGCTGAAGACTGCTGTGAAAGCTTCAGCCTTATCTATTGCACTGATGTGCTGGTTCTTCCACCATTGAGAAAGGAGATATTTATGGACTCTCCTCCTCCAGTGAGTTGTTTAATCATCCACCACCATTCACGACCGGATATTGCAGGACTGCAGAGCTTAGATCTGATCCATTGGTTGTGGGATTGCTTAGCTCTGTCTATCACTAGCTGCTTTCTCTGTTTGGCATTCAAGTAGTCCTGTTTGGTGGCTTTACCAGGCTGACATCTCAACTTCAGGTATGCCTGGTGCTGCTCTTGACATGCCCTCCAGCACTCTCCATTGAACCAGGGTTGATCCCCTGGTTTGATGGTAATGGTTGGATGGCGGCTATGTTGGGCCATGAGGTTAGGGTTGTGCTGGAGTACAGTTCTGCTGCTGTTGATGGCCCACAGCACCTCATGGATGCCCAGTGTTGAATTGCTAGCTCTATTCAAAGTCTGTCCTATTTTGCAGGTGATAGTGCCAAACAACACAATGAAGGCTATTTGCAATGTGAAGATGGGACTTCAATTCCACAAGGATTGTGCGGTGGTCGCTCTTACTGATATTGTCATGGATAGATGCATCTGCAACTGGCTGGTAAGGATGAGGTCAAATATGCTGGTTCCCTCACACCTCCTGCAGACTCAGTCTAGCAGCTATGTCCTTTAGGACCCAACCAGCTCAATCAAATGTACTGCTGCCAAACCACTCTTGGTGGTGCACATTGATTTCCCCTACCAGAGTACATTTTGTGCCCTGTCATCCTCAGAGCTTCCTCTAAGTTTTGTTCAACATGGTGGAGTACTGATTCATCGGCTGAGGAAGGACTGTACATGGTAATCAGCAGGAGGTTTCCTTGCTGATGTTTAACCTGAAGCCATGAGACTTCATGGAGTGTGGAGTCAATGTTGAGGACTCCCAGGGCAACTGCCTCCCAACTGTATTCCACTATGCTGCTGCCTCAGCAGGGTTTGTACTACCAGTGAAACAAGACGCATCCAAGGATGGTGATGGCAGTGTTTTGTTTCCTTTCCATTTGTGGTATGTGGGCGTCGCTGGCTGGCCAACATTTCTTGCCCATCCCTAGTTGCCCCTGAGAAGGTTGTGGTGAGCTGCCTTATTGAACCACTGCAGTCCTCCTGCCATGGGTTGACCCACAATGCCGGGGGGGTGGGGGTGGAATCCCAGGATTTTGACCCACTAATAGTGAAGGAATGGCGATATCTTTCTAAGTCAGGATGGTGAGTGACTTGGAGGGGAACCTAGAGGTGGTGGTGTTCCCACGTATCTGCTGCCCTTGTCCTTCTAGGTGGAAGTGGTTGTGGGTTTGGAAGGTGCTGTCTGCGGATCTTTGGTGAATTTCTGCAGTACATCTTGTAGATAGAACACACTTCTGCTACTGAGCATCGGTGGGGGAGGGAGTGGATGCTTGTGGATGTAGTGCCAAGCAAAAGGGCTGCTTTATCCTGGATGGTGTCAAAGTTCTTGAGTGTTGTTGGGTCTGCAATCATCCAGACCAGTGGGGAGTATTCCATCACAGTCCTGGCTTGTGCCTTGTGGATGATGGACAGGCTTTGAGAAGTCAGGAGGTGAGTTACTTGCCGCAGTATTCCTAGCTTCTGGCCTGCTCTTGTAGCCACTCTGTTAATGTGGTGAGTCCAGTTGAGTTTCTGGTCAATGATAAGCCCCAAGATGTTGATAGTGGAGGATTCAATGATGGTAACACCATTGATATTCAAGGGATGGTAGTCTTATTGTCTTTTATTGGTGATGGTCATGGCTTGACATTTGTGTGGCACGAATGTCACTTGCCGCTTGTCAGCCCAAGCCTGGATACTGTCTCGATCTTGTTGCATTTGAACCTGCTTCAATATCTGAGGCATCACAAATGGTGCTGAACATTGTGTAATCGTTGGCAAATATCCCCATTTCTGACCTTATGATAGAGGAAAGGTCATTGATGAAGCAGCTGAAAGTGGTTGGACCTATGACACTACCCTGAGGAATTCCTGCAGAGATGTCCTGGAACTGAGATAACAAGTTGTGGGGCTGGATGAACACAGCAGGTCAAGCAGCATCATAGGAGCAGGAAAGCTTGACGTTTCGGGCCTAGACCCTTCATCAGAAATGGGGGAGGGGAAGAGGGTTCTGAAATAAATAGGGAGAGAGGGGGAGGCGGATAGAGGATGGATAGAGGAGAGGATAGATGGAGAGGAGGCAGACAAGTCGAAGAGGCGGGGATGGAACCAGTAAAGGTGAGTGTAGGTGGGGGGGTTAGGAGGAGATAGGTCAGTCCAGGGAGGACGGACAGGTCAAAGGGGCGGGATGATGTTAGTAGATAGGAGATGGGGGTGGGGCTTGAGGTGGGAGGAGAGGATAGGTGAGAGGAAAAACAGGTTAGGCAGGTGGAGATGAGCTGGGCTGGTTTTGGGATGCGGTTGGGGGAGGGGAGATTTTGAAGCTTGTGAAATCCACATTGATACGATTGGGCTGCAGGGTTCCCAGGCTGAATATGATTTGCTGCTCCTGTAGTCTTCGGGTGGCATCACTGTGGCATTGCAGGAGGCCCAGGATGGACATGTCGTCTGAGGAATGGGAGGGGGAGTTGAAATGGTTCGCGACTGGGAGGTACAGTTGTTTGTTGCGAACTGAGCGCAGGTGTTCTGCAAAGCGGTCCCCAAGCCTCCGCTTGGTTTCCCCAATGTAGAGGAAGCCACAATGGGTACAGCGGATGCAGTATACCACATTGGCAGATGTGCAGGTGAACATCTGCCTGATGTGGAAAGTCTTCTTGGGGCCTGGGATTGGGGTGAGGGAGGAGGTGTCGGGGCAGGTGTAGCACTTCCTGCAGTTGCAGGGAAAAGTGCCGCGTGTGGTGGGGCTGGAGGGGAGTGTGGAGCGGACACAGGAGTCGCGGAGGGAGTGGTCCCTCCAGAAGGCAGATAAGGGTGCGGAGGGAAAAATGTCTTTGGTGGTGGGGTCTGATTGCAGATGGCGGAAGTGTCGGAGGATGATGCGTTGGATCCGGAGGTTGGTGGGGTGGTACGAGAGGACGAGGGGGATTCCTTTTTGGTTATTATTGCGGGGACGGTGTGTGAGGGATGAGTTACGGGAAATGCGGGAGACACGGTCGAGGGCGTTCTCGACCACTATGGGGGGGAAGTTGCGGTCCTTGAAGAATGAGGACATCTGAGATGTACGGGAGTGGAATGTCTCATCCTGGGAGCAGATGCAGCGGAGGCGAAGGAATTGGGAATAGGGGATGGCATTTTTGCAGGAAGGTGGGTGGGAGGAGGTGTATTCCAGGTTGCTGTGTTGATTGACTGCCAACCGCCACGACCATCTTCCTATGTGTCAGGTATGACTCCAACCACTGGCAAGTCTGCCCCCGATACCCATTGATTCCAGTTTTGCCAGGGCTCCTTGATGCCACATTCGGTTGAATGCAGCCTTGATGTCAAGGGCTGTCACTCTTACCTCACCTCTGGAATTCAGCTCTTTTGCCCATGCTTAAACCAATGCTGTCATGAAGTCTGGAGCTGAGTGGCTCTGACGGAACCCAAACTGGCCATCACTGGGACATTGTCTGTAAAATGTGATTCTGTGAATATGACTGTGTCAGGCTATTGCTTGACTGGTCTGTGAGACAGCTCTCCCAATTTTGACACGAGCCCCCAAGTTTTGGTAAGGAGGACTTTGCAGGGTCTACAGGGCTGCTTCTGCTGTTGTCTTTTCTAGTGCCTAGGTCGATGCCAGGTGACCCGTCTGGTTTCATTTCTTTGAGACTTTGTAGAATTGGTGCAACTGAATGACTTGCTAGGCCATTTAAGAGGGCAATTGAGAGTCAACCACATTGCTACAGGTCTGGAATCATATGTCAGCCAGACCAGGTGAGCATGGCAGCTTTCTTTCCCTGAAGGGTGTTAGTGAGCCATATGTGTTTTTCTGACAATCGGCAATGATTTCATGGTCATCAGTAGATTCTTAATTCCAACTTTTTTTATTGTTTTCGAATTCCACCATCTGCAGTGGTGGGATTCAAACCCAGGTCCCCAGAACATTAGCTGAATTTCTGGATTAATAGTCTAGCGATAATACTACGAGGCCATCACCTAGTGCCAATCTAAGTGCTCTTTGGTATTTCATAATCATGCAGTCTTACAAAACAGGCAGGATAACTGTCCTAGCGGTCCTTGATCCTAGGGAAAGGCCTGCTGCTGAACTGAATGCAACAAGATGCGGCAGGCCTGTCTCTGATGATGTGATGAGGGGCTTTCATCAACTCCCATCACCTCCACAAGATTTCATCTTTTGCTGTTTGATGCACTTTTGTCTGAATGAATGCTCTGCATTTTGCATCAGTTTTATGCAGGGTTTTGTACTTCAGCATAGGCAAATAGAAAATATAAAAAATAACAGAACTAGAAAGTATGGGGAGGTGATGGCCTTATGGCATTTATCACTGGACTGTTCAGCCAGAGACCTAGGTAATTTTCTGGGTTCCTAGGTTCAAATCCCACCATGACAGATGTTGGTATTTGAATTCAATAAAAATCTGGGATTAAGAGTCTAATGATGACCATGCATCCATTGTCGATTGTTGGGAAAACCCATCTGGTTCACTAATGTCCTTTAGAGAAGGAAACTGCCATCCTTGCCTGGTCTGGCCTTCAAGTGACTCCAGATCCACTGCAATATGGTTGATTCTTAACTGCCCTTCAGACAATTAAGCATGGGCTGGCCTAGCCAGCCACTGCCCTCATCCAATAAATGAATTTAAAAAAAAAGGGCTGCACAAAGTGAAGGTAGACAAGTGATGAGAACCATGGTAATGAAGAAAAAAATTGAATGACAAACTGATGCAAACAGCAGAAATAACATGGGTGCCTTTAAATCAAGAGAGCAGAAGCAAAGCTGGAGAAGTTATAACCGTATACTGAAGGTCATTAAGAACACTTTACAGTCACAAAACTGTGATACATAGTCAATAATGAACTGCTATAAAAAAATTGAAGCATTCAAACAAAACCCACTGGGAAAAACTTTGTTATGCCACAGATGTTACCCAGTAGTAACCATGGTAACTACTACATAGGTTGATCCGGATTGTTTCAAGAACTGAGCCTATTTGCTAAACTCCCCGACCTGATTATAATGCTCTTTTAAATATAGTTTTCTTCAAATTATATCACTACCAGCAGGCATTAAAAGTCTTAAGTATGAAACAATGAAATCCACTATCAAACTATACTTCATATGAAAATTAGAAGTATATTGTTTAAATATTTCATGCTTATTGACTTGCGAAAAGTTTGAACTTCAGAATTGTCATTATGCAAGTATTGAAGTCTTGGCTATCATGCATTGGACTCCAATTTATAAAAATAACAAGGAACTGTGGACGCTGGAAATCCAAAACAAAATCAGAAATTGCTGGATCAACTCAGCAGGTCTGACAGAATCTGTAAAGAGAGAAACAGAGTTAACATTTTGGGTCTAGAGACCCTTCTTCAATGCAGTTTCTGTTTTTGTTTCTCATGAATTTATTTGTTGTATAAAAGTGTACAATTGTATCTTGCAGTTATATAGCAATTCTGTTGTATTATATGGAGGATTTTAGATGCAATGGATATTGACTTTTGCAAAGTTTAGCATAAGAATAATTACAGGTAGTTCATATCACCACTAGTATACGTTTCAAAAGAAAAGGTAAATTATTCACATACATCTTTAAGATAGTCCCAATTACAACAGGTCAACAGCTGGTAACTGAACAATTTTCAGTGGTTAACACAGGGTGGAGCTGGAGGAACACAGCAGGCCAGGCAGCATCAGAGGAGTCGGAAAGTTGACGTTTCGGGTCAGGACCCTTCTTCAAAGGTCCCAATCCAAAACATCAGCTTTCCTGCTTATCTGATGCTGCCTGGCCTGTTGTGTTCCTCCAGCTGTAATCTGTGTTATCTCTGACTCCAGCATTGGCAGTTCTTACTACTTCTGAGTTTTCAGTGATTGTTCCTTGAAATTTGGAATTTCTTTACAGTGGCACTTTGAATATTTTAACATCATTTGGAGGGTAATTTTCTGTTCATGATAAACAACATCAGGCTTGATCAGGGAGAATCAGCATGGCTTTATCAAAAGTAGTCATGCCTAACAAATTTGATTGAACTTTTCAAGGAGGTCATCAGATATGTAGATGAGGGTAGCAGAGTTGACGCAGTTTATATGGATATCAGCAGAACCTTTCACAAGGTCCCACATGACAGACTAATAAAGAAAGGTAAAAGCACATGGGATCTAGGGTAACATGGGAAGGTGGATCCACATTACCTTAGTGGTTGGAGATAGAAGGTGGTGGTAGAAGACTGTGTGACTGGAGACCAGTGCCCAGTGGCATACCACAGGGATCAGTGCTGGGTCCCCTTTTGTTCATGATATACATTAACTACATAGATGGAAATGCAACAGGCTTGATATGGATTACATGAAAATTGGCTGAGTGGTTAGTAGTGAGGAAGAAGTATAAAGTTTTTGAGAAGATTTGTAGCTTGGATTGTGGATGAGGTTGCAGACTTGCTCGCCGATCCGGTGTGTTTGGTTGTAGATGTTTCATCACCCTGCTAGGTAATGTCGTCAGTGTGCCTCCGGTGAAGCATTGGCATTCTGTCCCGTTTGTTATTTATATGCCTCAGTTGGCTGGGGTGGTTGGCATCAACTTTAGTTCTGTTTTTTGGTGGTTTGTATATCGGGTCCAGTTCAATGCGTTTGTTGATGGAGTTCCGGTTGGAATGTCAGGCCTCCAGGAATTCCCTGGCATGTCTCTGTTTGGCTTATGTTATTATGGATGTGTTGACCCAGTCGAATTTGTGTCTTCTTTGTCCGTGTGTATTGAGTCCTGTGAGAATTGGCCATGTTTCTTACAGCACAAGTCAAACAGAGACATGCCAGGGAATTCCTGGAGGCTTGGCATTCCAACCGGAGCTCCATCAACAAACACATTGAACTGGACCCGATATGCAAACCACCGAAAAACAAACCTGAAGTAATGCCAACCACCCCAGCAAACCGAGAAATATACTTAACAAGCTGGACAGAATGCCAACGCTTCACCGGAGGCACCCTAGCAATGTTACCTAGCAGTGTATGAAACGTTTGCAACCAAACACACTGGCTCAGCAAGCAAGTCTACAACCTGAGGAAGAAGTAGTTAGGTTACAGGAAGATAGAAATAGGTTGAACAGATAGTCAGATCAGTGGCAGATAGAATTTAACCCTGAAAAGTGTGAGGTGAAGCACTTTGGAAGAAGTAACAAGACCAGGCAGTACTCAATGAATAGCAGGCTAGGCCACAGCAGTTCTGATTACCACACTATAGGAAGGATGTGATTACATTTGAAGACGTGCAGGGGAGATTCACCAGAATGTTAGCTGAGGTGGAGCATTTTAGCTATTAAGCGAGGCTGGATTAGCTGAGGTTCTTTTCTTTAAAGCAAAGAAGGCAAAGACGGGACATAATTACGGTATATAAGATTATGAGAAGCACAAGCAGGACAGATAGGAAGCAGTTGCTCCCCTAAGATGAAGGGTCAACAACAAGGGGGCATAATTTTAAGATGAGGGGTAGAAGGCTCAGCGGGGATTTGAGGAATTTTTCTTTTCATCCAGGCAGTGGAGGTACTCTGGAAAGAATTGCGTGGGAGGGTAGTAGAGGCAGGAAAGCTCATGACCTTTAAAGGGTGCATATATAAGCACTTGAAATGCCATAATATTGAAGGCTATGGGCTTGTGGTCATGTGGCCAGCAGCAGAAACGGCCACGACCTTGGTTAAGAGCTACAGTCAAGCATGATGGGAACTTTGGTCAAGTAAGCTCTGACCTAGTTAAAACTGTCCTGTAAACTGTGACCTGCAATTTCCCATGTTGACCAATGAACAGAGGTTATATGGTGGTCCGCTAGACATATTGGCACCACTATTATCTTACATGGAGCATGGAACAAGTCTGTTTATGATTTGGCATAAACATTTTGGAGTTGTTTACCAGTAAAATCAATTGGCTGAGATCGAACACTGTGATCAGGCTTGGTCAATACATTGGCTGTGTGCCAGAGAGGTTTCTTGAGGAATGAGCACATTTTGGGATAAGAGTTAGTAGAACAAAGAATTCTGCAGGAGGAGCCTTCAAGACCAAAATTTGAAATGCACGTGCCCTAAAGTTACCTTCAGGGAAGACAAAGAACTACGAGGCAAGATCCACAATGAGAACAAAGTTGGCCACTTGACTTGAATCGGGGTAATATTTGTTTCAAGCCAAACTGACAGAGTTAAAGTTAGAGTAAGTGTTAAATGTGAATTAAGTAAGGTAAAGTGAAATTAAATGAAGTGAGTTAAAGTTGTAGTTAAGTTAGATGAAGTAAGAAGTAAATATTGCAATGATGTATGCTTTATATTGAGTGTTGGTACTTAAAGAGTTAAAATAAAGTAGGGTTTATTTAATTAAACACTAAGTTGGCTCCCTGTCTTTGTCTGTCACACAAGGGAAGAGCACCTGTATAAAAGGTTTCATTAGTCCTTTCGGGCAACAAGCTAAGTGCTGAAAAGTGGGTTTCACGTAGATAAGTCAGAGCAGTTTCCACGGGCTAAAGAGCCTCTTCTGTGTTGCATGATTCTATATGTTTACCTGAACAGATTGAAATGAGGGGACAGGAATTCTTCTCAACCTTGCTGTAGCACATTTACAGCAACTTGCTACTGTAAATGCTTATTACTTACAGCAGTGTGATAGGGTCTGAACTGCCTCTTCAGTGTGGCTATGCAATTTTTTTCAATTTCAATTCCTGTGCTCTTTCCCCATAAGTCTCTAATGTTTCCCTTTCAAATGTCTACGTTCCATTTGAGAGTTACTATTGAATCTGCTTCCACTAAACATTAAGGCAATGCATTCCACAACACCTTGTCATATAAAACTGTTTTTAAAAGGTGCAAAGGGTTCATTCACCAATCAACTAAGATTTGTGATCTCTAGTTAATAACAATCTGCAACTGAAAATCTATCAAAGCCTTTTATGATCTATTACTGAGTCAAGAGTTATATGCAGTAGGCAAGAAATGGAGTTTAAGACCACAATTGGATCAACCATGACCATACTGAATGGTAGAACAAACCTGAGGAGCCAAATAATCTACTCCATCTCCTATCTCCTATGTTTTACATTGAATACCATTACCAAAATTTCTCTTAAACTTCTCTGTTCTAAGAAGAATATCAGATTCCTTAATCTCCCCACATATTTGATGCCCCTCAGCCCCAGTGCAATTCAAAAAATCCCTTTTGCACATTTTCCAAGTTTTGACATCACTCCCAGCATAGTAATATATCTTTCCAGTTGAAACTGAAGCAATGTTTTTCAAAAGATTTCACACAGCTGCACAAGAAAGGAAGACATCAATAAAGTCAAGAATCTAATGTGCTTTATTTTCACAGCCTTGTCAACTCCACTAATGACGCAATGCACTGTTCACAGTTGTTTGAAAAATGAAGCAGGCTGACTGAATGTAACAAGATCTAGACAGCTTTCAGGTTTTGCATGATAAGCCACAAGTAACATTCATGAACCAGCCACATAAATACTCTGATTTCAAGAAGTGCACTGAGTAATTCACCAACAAACTTCCCAAAGCATGTCTACCTTTCACAAGGCACAAGTCAAAAATGTGATGGAATAATCCCCACCTTTTTTAAAAAAAGCATTCCCTCCAAAAATATTAAGACATTCTACAACATCTGGGACAAGGTGGATTGATTAACACCTCTACCACCTTTAGCATACACTCCCTCCTTGGGTCCAGTATATACCATCTACAACAATGGTTCCCAAACTGTGGGTCACATCGCTCAAGGTGGTTGAGGGATGGCCCTCCAAAGCAGCAATTATAGCCATGGTACTCAAACAGAGATTTGACAGCTGCAAGACCCCTTTAAAGTTGTTTTCTTCTCTGCCCATGGTAATGGCTATTTCATCTTGTGATTGTTTGCTTCACCCCGACCTCTCTCCCACCACACCCTTCCCTATCACCAACAGCTCCAACGCTCCCCATTCTGAACAATATCTCCTCAGTCTAGCTGACAATACACCAGGAGTGCCACCCAATTCCCACCCATATCCCAACAGCAATCAACAGGTCTATAACCATGCCCTAACTAAACAGATCATCATACCCTTTTAACTCTATAATCATACCACGAAAAGGACTGGAAAGTACTGATCTACAAGATGCACTGTAGCAACTCACAACGCCTCCTTCGACAACAGCTGAAAGACCAAGCACATCAGGTGACTAGAGACACCAGTATCCAACAGTTTCCCTCCAAGCCACACAAGATATGACTGAAAATACATCATTGTTCTTTCACCTGTGATGGGTCAAAATCCTAACGGAGAAGCTATTGCAACAACACCAGATGGATTGCAAGCTTTCAAGAAGGCTATTCATAACCACCTTCTCAAGGGCAAACAGAATTGATTAGTGCATGCATTTGATTTTGTTAGAATCCCTACAATGTGGAAACAGGCCCTTCAGCCCAACAAGTCCACACCTATCCCCTTGTAACCCACCTAATCTACACATCCCTGAACACTACAGGCAATTTAGCATGGCCAATCCACCTGACCTGCACATCTTTGGATTCTGGGAGGAAACCCACACAGACACAGGGAGAATGTGCAAACTCCACACAGACAGTCACCCGAGGCTGGAATTGAACCTGGGTCCCTGGCGCTGTGAGGCAGAAGTACTAACCACTGAGCCACCGTGCCACCCCTAAATATTTTGAAAAGCATATTTTGCATCTCAACAAAGTAGAACAGCTCCGCTAAATTACATTGTAAACCTCTAAATCATTGATTAAAGAGGAACATGAAAATGAGTACAGCACAATGATTATTCACAGCTTTCTGGTGGCCCCTCTGTTTGATAACTGTATTACATCTGCTGCAGTGCAACTCTTTTGTAACTTATTATCATAAAAACCATTACCTTCTGTTAATGAAATAATCTTTTTCAGCATGTTTGTTTTAACATTCAATGGACCACCTATTATTGTTTAAAACCAAAAAGCTACAATACAGACTAATAATCATTCAAATATAGCAAAAACTCTGCAGCTAACTGTAACCTTTCCTTACCTTTTTATAAAAAGTGCCAATGCCTTTAAAAAAGGCTATCATAATAAAAAAAGTAACATAAAACATGAAAAAGACTGTAATGTTAGTGACAATCATAAGGAATAGGAGATACAGATAAGTATCAAAATAAGCTTTCTATAGGCTGATTCTGTAATGGCACAACAATATAAATAACATTAAAAAGTATTTGAGTCTCTAGTACTACAGATCTTCTACACTGACAATATTTTTAAAGTACTTTTTATGAATTGTTGAGATAGGATTTTAAATTATCAAACATATATATATATATATAATGCTCCCATGCTCCCACTTTATATTTCACAGCTGTCTCTATGAAGTCAATAAGGTCTATCAATCAATTTTTATAACCATAAGCTGAAATGGTAAATAATAAACTGAAAGATCTAGTCCTGATTCTGCTTTCGCACAGTAGTGTACATTCTAGCAATGGGATTCATTTCATGCTAAGATTGGTATAGGAGGCACCACTTATGTACTTGTTTCCAAGGCAACCTAGTTTTCCCCTATACCGGCATCTGCAACTTGCATGTCATAAGTTCTGATTATGATAGTTGATTCTTTGCAATACAATTAGCTTCATCTTTTATGACATAACTGTAAAGCAAACTTGTTGTGGGCAACGATTTCATGGAACAACCATCTTATTTCCATTTCAAATATGTTTGTCAATGTAAGGTTGTGAACAATTATGCAGGAAACCTACACACTGTAGCAGCATTTGTTCAACTATAATTAAAACAGAAAATGTACCCAATTATTAAACCATTTAGTACAGTATCTGGCACTGCAATAGAATGGTTTCCATAGTACCAATCCATTTTTGGTGTTGTGAAATATACGTTATAGCAATAGAATTTTTTCACACTGAGTGAACCAATGGGGCTGATAGAATGGGATTTTGAACTAAAAAAAACTCCCACACACTCTACAGGGAAACAAGTCCTCCAGCCTTTGTTATAAATACATTATGTAATAAAAGCTATTCACATTTTCTTTCAGTTATATATTCTGCAGTTAATAAATCACTAGAATTGTCACATAATCCAGTTTTAATTCTAGCTTTCAGTTCTTGTCAACCAGTTTACAGGACATCAATGAGACACATTACCAAATAATTCATGCCAACCAAATTATTCGCTATATCTGTCCTTTGCTACATGATGGGATACAAGATGAAATGTTTATATAGGAGATAATAGGTACTGCAGATGCTGGAGAATCCAAGATAACAAGGTGTTATCTGGAGCTGGATGAACAAAGCAGGCCAAGCGGCATCATAGGAGCAGGAAAGCTTGATGTTTCGGGCCTAGACCCTTCATCAGAAATGGGGGAGGGGAAGAGGGCTCCGAAACAAATAGGGAGAGAGGAGGAGGTGGATAGAAGATGGACAGAGGAGAGGATAGGTGGTGAGGAGACAGACAAGTCAAAGAGGCGGGGATGGAGCCCCGGATGGATGTTTATATATTTCCTTTTGACCACAACTACCAGAAATTTACCATATTTCTTCCATAAGTATTTTTTTCAAAATTAATGTTGGTTCTCATACAAAGATCTCTAAGCTTAATGCCCCAACTAAAGAAAGGAAGTTGTAGTGGGAAAATAAGTGACATATTTTAGAACATAGATTAAGCATAAGATTATGTGTCTTATGAAGACTGACACAACAGACTATGGCTCACCTAGATATTGTCAAATAGAACTGAGCTTCCTTCCCCTACCATCATTCAGACAGGACCAAGTCCTTTGATCCAGGAATTTTTTTTCAATAGCTTAAAGCCAATTCATAAAGTCCCAAACTGTGCAAAATAATAATAATATGGAAAGCTTTGGAAAGTTTCCAATTGTTTGATAAAATGTCAATCTTAATAGACTAATCATCTACAATTCTGTATAGATGGAAAACTCCTGAAAATGAGTGATTAATTAATTTGTTTCTATTATTATAATGGAGGCAACATGCAAACTTTGTGCAGCCTGTTTAGTTGAATGTACAATCCATGTTAACTGCATTGCTTGTTGCCTGTAAAAAACATCAGCAGGTAACCCAAAATTGTGACTTCTGAGCATCACATAGAGCTACTGTTTAAAGATAGCATGCAACTTGCAATAGGGAAATTCATGACAGCTGGAGGAAGTGCTGGTAGTCATGCAGGTATTGAATTTTACTTTGGAAATACTGAAGAACGAGATGAATTGGGAAAGAGCAAACCTCCAAAGTTTTCAGATATTATACTGGAAGTCTTGGTGGACGAGATGAACATGAGGGGGGCTGTTCTGCATTCACAGGGGGGCAGCAGCCAATCCAGACACACGCTCAAAAATCAATAGGAACAGATTGCTGTGGAGGTAAATCCTGAATTTAAGCCCGTGCCACAAGAGATTCAGTGACCTCACAAATGTAAAATCAAATATCATATTCTACCACCTGCATTCCTATGTGATGAACCATTGTCATTTTGGCCTCTAGTTTCTCTGTCTCTCCCAAAACCTGGGAAACTTCATGCGACTGAGTTTTCAGGCATACCTTTGAAACCCTTTATCTATAAAACCCAATCTGCAGCAATATGAATCACATAGACCTTGTAGTCAGGTAGAAATACAGATCAGCTATCTTTAAGACCCTAAATCTCGTTATTTTTGATGTGAATGGACAGTTTAAAGTACCAACAATGTACAATTTGACGTCTCAGTATTTTTAGGGAACTTTAAAAATTCTCAATCTAAACTTTGCCAGCACTCAGGCTATTTCCACATGACTATGTACAAACATTGTATATTTTCTTCCCAATAAAGCCAACTGGATCTCCTTTAAAATCTAACAATCAAACCTCTCAAGCTGATTCCTCCACGTCATTAGACTGTACGTGTGGCCTGTGTCCAGAGATGTTTTTAATAACCTGAAGGTGGCAGCTGTGCAGTTTAAAGTCTAGGGACAAGATAGTATGTTGCACCTCAATAACATTCTTAAACTGCCCCTCAACTTAAAGTGGAACAGTTGAGATAGCCGTTCAGCATTTGAAGAAGAACATGGTAATCCAGATAAATTACAGACTGAATTTGCTTGAATCCAGTTACAAATTAAGGTAATTGAATTTCCAGTAAGAAAAAATGAGAAAGGAAAATAGGAAGAGGGAATAAGAAATAAAAAGAAAGCAACATTTGAAAGGTTATGTTAGAATTTCAAGAGAGAAGGCAGAAAATTTGAACTGATGGAAAAAGGTTTTCACTGTATGGAGGCAGATTAGACAATGAGTTAGATTTAGCTTCCAGTTTTGATGTAGCAAGGAATATCACAGAATCATAGAATCCCTACGGTGTGGGAACTGGCCCTTCAGCCCAACCAGTCCACACTGAATCTCAAAGCATCCCACCCAGACCCACCCCGCTATAACCTACCTAATCTACACATCCCTGAACACTACTGGCAATTTAGCGTAGCCAATCCACCTAGCATGCACATCTTTGGACTGTGGGAGGAAACCGGAGCACCTAGAGGAAACCCATGTGGACATGGGGAGAATGTGCAAACTCCACACTGATATGTCAAAATTCAGTGATGAAAGAATGAGATGTACTTTGTATTAAGAAACATATTAAAATGCAGATGGAAAGTTGTTACAAAGCTACTATACATAATATAGAAAAAGTCCAAGTAATTTTTTTCAACCTTTTCTGATAAATTGTTTGAAACGCCTGACTCAATTAATGACTGCTGCAAGTGATGCATATGTGCTAATTCCAAAAAACTACAGACAAAGTCTAGAGGACTGAGGAAGAGACAAATATGGAGTACTGTGAAAATTACTGGGAAAAAAGTGATGATCTATAATGAATGGTACAAGCCAATGAAGTTTGATTCAGGATTTGGTAAAACTAACAAAGGTTAATGGATGAATTTGAAAACGGTATTCCTTCAGGAACCAAGTGTCACCTAGATCATTAAGTTACTAGTATAAGGAAATCAACTGTTTTAGTTGATAGCTATGACAATTTGCAAACATATAAGGGACAGCATATTATTGAACAAAGCAGCTTGGGAGAAAAGCAAAGTGATAATGAACAGGATACTAATTAAAATGAAGTGGAATAGCACTACTGCAAAGGTTGTGAAAGAATCAATAGAGAGATGAAAATGATTCAAGGAGATAAACGCATTTTTATTGTCATAAGACAGGACATGTCAAGACCAAGTACTGAAAGATAAAACTAAAGACGCTCTTGTGTGTTTGCCCACTGTTACTCTAGAGAAGTTTGCACCAGTAGGAAAAACTGATGACCGAACAATTCTAGCTGTTATATTTACCTTGGATGTAAATTAAAGTATAAAAGGATCATGAGAGATTATACATATTCATACTTGGAATTGACCTGATCTGGCAAAGTTGTTGCTATCCCCTTAAACGGAAGAAAGGCCTACTACAATTGTTAATATCATCAAAGAACCTGGAAATAAGTGTGATCCTGCTGTAGAAAACAAAAATTAAAGATATGCCCTGAAAATCAAAACTGAAAACTTTCAACAAAGAACATCTCAAGTTGATCACAAACAATTGAAGTTAAATGCATGTGAACTAAATCCAGCTGCTTTGAATTTGTCAGTCTTAAAATAATGAAAAGGTCCAGGTATCTTTGGTAGAATGGCACCAACAATCCTTCTTCCTACTCCAATTTACTTCCTAATTACAATAGCATTGACCTCAGGATGAACAGAACACTCAAGCCTCTCCTTAGCAAGGTGGCAATCCACAGAAAGGCATTTCAACGGTTTACAGTGAAGGATGAACCACATGCCAGTCCCAGCAGGAGCAACATTTACCTTAAGTAGCAAGATAATTTTTTTTAAACATTGTAGTAACCTTATACAGGTTACACTGTATTGATGGTAACCCAATGCACAGACAACATGGCTGTCTTAACTACAACTGCCCTGAACTGTTCAAGACTGTCCAAATGCTTGGCACAATACCTGATTCTCTATCAAGTGGCTATGTTAGAGTAGGCAATGCTTCAGCTAAACTCAGATTAATGCTTTCATATCCATTTCCTTCCACAAGATATCACACCCCCCTCAAGTTTTTCCCCTTAGTTAACCCATCAAAAAAAATTAAAACAAACAACTATATTACATTTATCACCACTCCTGCCCTCACCAAGTTGTTAATTTTATAAATTCAAGCAAACTAATGAGTTGACAATTCTTCCAGAACACTTTTACTTAGTCTTGATCTGCAGGCTGTTAGCTTGAGAATTGTTGACCTTGATGTTGACACTATGTTGACTGGTCTGTGATGGTAGTCAACCTTTTTCGGGATCCCTCGCCAATACACAGATCCTTAAGTACTGCCGCTGCACTTGGTAATGCCCAAGTATCCCTGGTACAATTTGATTAGGTTGTCATCTCTGAATGACGCTGGCCAAGCTGCCATCTACCACCAAAAAGTAATATATAGTAGCAAAATGCTTTTGATACTCAAAATAAATTTTCAAGTTCAACCTACTGTGCTTTTAGTATGACCAACTTTCTACACAATACTGATAATTAGTAATGCTTCTGGGTCTTCCCTTTGGTTTTGTTAGATTTAATTTAGCATGCTTTAGGTTGTTCGTCACTGTACTCCTGTGGCCTGAACATATAATTCAAGATCATCAATGAATTCCTGATCATACACTGTAACTTTGTTGACAGTTCCTCTGGAGAGTCGATCTCCTGTAATTTGCACCTTTCCCTAAGCATACCATTCTTGTAGGGGAACATCATAAAGTGGAGTAAAAAATTCTCCAGTCTAACAAGGAAACCAATGAATAATGGTCAGACTCTATAAGAATTTTCAGGCCAAGGATGTAATCTGAAGACTTTTTGCATGCTTCTGTGACTGACAGGTTCTCTTTCTCTACAATGTGTAAGTGTCATCATGTCCGAAAATGCCTTAGAAGCATGATATATCCATTTCCCACACTAATCAAATTGCTCTTGAAAAACGTTCCAATGCATGAAACTACATTGTCCACAGCTATAATAATTGGAAGAGATGGGCTGTAGTGTTCCAGGACATCTGTTTATATCAGTATGTCCTTAATGTTTTGGAAGACATCTTATTCACATATATCCAAATACCATTCTCCTGCCCTTTTAAGTAGTAGGTAAGTGAGGCAACATTTTTGTCAATTGGTAAATGATCTAGTTTCTTGTAAACACAGCACACTCTTGAAATAGCTGACTCTAACCCTTAGTATCTGAAACGTTGCCTACTTTTCACATTGACTTATCATATGTCTGCTAGTGTTTGTACGGAATGAAATTAACAGGGTTTCTCTTTACTTTGCTCTTCTAATGTTGTTTTTCTTCTCCCTAGGTCCATCTGTGATTTTTCCTGCTCCCTGCTTCCAAGATGATTTGGACTTTTTTGTCCAAATAATACATAACAATAATGACTGATTAAAAATTCTTTCAGGAATTCTGTTTCTCAAATATTCTGTTTGCAAAGTTCCATATTCAACTAATCTACAAAAGTCATTAATAAAACTGTCTACGGATTATCCAAGAAGTTGAACAGTTTTGTTATATCTTGCCTGTTTAAGGATTTCATTAGTTATGTTAAAATAATTGTCAGGAGCCTTTATAATATCAGCAAGTATGTCTGTTTTTCTTTTTAGTTTGGTGACTTATAACACCATCAGCTATTGCATCTACTAAATATGTTAATATATGCTGCTTCTGATTTGTTATTCAATTCTGGAGTAACTCTGTTTTCTAGAAACTGTTTTCTCCATGAATTATAATGTTGAGTTCTGTTCGGACCATCTCTAATGTTGAGTCTGATTGGAAGTATGGTGTCTTTTTCCCATTTCACAATGTGTTGATTAAACTTATTACTATGAAAATAGTTTAAAACTGTATAACTTCAATTTTGTTTCAATCCGAATATCTATAAGTGTAATTTCCTGTATTCAGGAATACAGCTCTATTTTAAATTGCTTTAATGATTATTAATGTCTTAACAGCTCTTTTTTATTATTGTTAATTTTGTATCATTGTCTAAGAAGCTTTAAATGGAATATTTATTCTTTTTCTTATATAGCACGTACATTTTTAAGTATGTTTTCAACTTCAGATTTTGCACTGTTGCAATCTTGTGGTACATTGTTTAAATTCATTTTAAATATCCTTGTATTTTGTCTTAAGTTATTCCAATAATTAATTTTTATTTTTCAGTCTGTGGAATGAAGATGGAGAATTTATGCCATTTTCACTGGGCTTTACAATAAAAGAAGTTTTACTTTCTTTCATAGGTAACAAGGTGTAGAGCTGGATGAACACAGCAGGCCAAGCATCATCAGAGGAGCAGGAAGGCTGATGTTTCGGACCTAGACCCTTCTTCAGAAGAAG